>JAGSMR010000020.1:1010000-1460000 GCA_029286605.1 Sericinus montela
CGCAGAAGTTTGTTTAGGATTATACTATATTAATGTTATTATATATTTTAAATTATGAAAGTCTGTAAGTTGTAAGTATGGATATTTAATTGGTATTTCCTAAAATAGTGCCTTGTTGGCGTAACATTTTTATTTATTAAAGCATATAGCCATGTATTTAATTAACTTTTGTCTTTCGAATGCACGCGAGTTCTTTGTGCGGAACATTATTCGGTTTCGTTGAACACTTCGTGAAATAGGACTGCTCGGCGGAAAAAATCGAGAGAAGGCATTGTGGTGAGTGTCGGAATACAGGCACCAAGGAGCAGGTAGACTTTTTTTTGTCTGGACACACAACTAAACCACGGGATACTGGCCGAAAACATTTCAAAATTTATGCTCGTTCTCATTTAGATCAAAGATAAAACTAAGTAAACTACGCCTGCCACATGACTATTTATAAATATTTAATTGCTTTGCTGTAGTTTATATATCCTTAGTTACAACATCATTCAGAGGTCTAGACAATACAGTCTTTTTGACTCATTCTCCACAGGAACTGACATAGAAAAATATTTAAATAGAAACTAAACATCTATGACTTGAATATCAACATTCAAATTAATCACATAAATGTTTGTCTTTAGTGGGATGCGGCCAACCCGTGCTGGGCTATCGGCTCGATGCAAAAACTAATTTCTTTCTTTTAATAAACAATAGATGTTTGTTCTTTTAATAAACAACAGGCGCAAAAAATTTTGACTTTATATCATATTCGTTCGTTTTTAATGAAACACTACATTTAACAAAAAATATCAACTCATTCTTATTTCCCCGTGTGTCTCTTGATATGTGCTAAATTCAAGTTTCTATTACTATTTTTCTGGACAATTGCAAAATGTTTTTGAAAAACAAATCAAACTTTCATCGAAAAATGCCATTGCTTCTGTTTAATAATAATGTTGCGTTCGCCAACGATCGTGAATCCTAAACAAACAGTGAGTTCCATTAATGTCTAAAAGAAAGATGGACAGACGGGCGGACGCTAGGCCGTGTATGTATATATATTTATTGATTTATTGATCGTAACCGTAAGCAGAAATCCCGACGGCAGTAATTTTAAACACGACACGAACGACACTAAAATTCCGCCCGAATGTTCTGTTTCGGTTTCGTAACATACGGACGGACAGTTTTTATTTTTTATGTACCTGATTAACATTAATCGCCTGTCTAATATTTAGCTTATGAGTTCTATAGCTATTAAGTTAGATCCCAGTTTAATTAAAACAACTTTTTTGATAGATTTTCTTAATTTAACACTTTTTGTCATTACATATATCAACTTAAAAATTTTTTTTGGTCAACTAAACCTGATATCAAATGTTTTTATAATCAAAGTAAAAACAGGACAGTGTGTAAATGACTAAAAGAAATTAAGAATTTTTGTTAATTTTTAAATCATATAAGCCAGGCTTTTTATGAATGAATGAAAGATTAAAAAAAATCACACAAACAAATAATACTGTGCCAGTTTGTTTTTAAATTATTAATTTATTTCATAAAAATAAATATTTTACGTAGTATCAAAGGTAAACGTATTCATTAATAATTAATTAATATTGTTAGCAAAAATTACAACTTTATATGCAAATCTTTTTAAACAAGGTGTTGTTGGCATTTGGATAAAAAAACTGGTATAGTTTCCACGCCCATAAATTCAGTCGTCCATAAATTAACATACCGAATTAGTACTAGGTATCATGTATGTTTTATTTATTTTTTTGGAAACTGAATTGAATAATATTTAATTTTGTATTATACAGCATAAAAGTGAGTTAAATACTTCAAAATAAAATAAATAGCTACAGGTATTTAGGTCTCATATCAAATTCTTAAAAAGTAATCTTATAAAAATGCTGCATATAAAACTAGATGCAACTACTGTGGCAAAAAGGTAAAATCAACATATATACGATGAATAAGTTAACTCTGGACAATGGGTTATATTATACACAAAATTTAACAAACGTGTATCAAGAAATATGGCTGTATTGTATGTAAAGCAGACTGTTTGTCATAAATATCTTTATAACAAGAACATTTACATAGACTGCGGACTGCGAAGGACTTGCTCCTCGTTAGCATTTCATAGTTATTCTTTTCGTTACACAATTTGACCAACCTTGAAGCTATGATAATAATACTATTAACTTTTCGCTGCTAACGATTTCGCAATTAGCTTGCTGATCAACGCGTTCGTTGCATTGTTTCTTAATTGTCTGGAGCGTCTAATTGATGAAAACTTATTAGTTTTCTCATAAGTTGTTCCTTATAAGTTTTGAATAATTCTTGACCATAACATTGAAAGCTGTATTTTTAAGTATCTTTAATAAATTTATAATAGAGCTTTTCTCTTGCAAAACGCTATTAATATTATTTTCAATAAAAATTGATTTTTTTTATAAATGAACAAGCTCTACTTGTAAACTGTAGCGATATAGTAATAGATTCATTATAATATGTGAATACCTAGACCATAAACCTAAAGAGACTTTTAAATTAATTTTTTCGATTTACTAGTATTCATAATTTGGTTGTTAAGATAAGACGTGTGAAAAGTTTTTATGGCGTTTTCGTAAGTGCTACAAGATTTATGTATATCATAAAAAGGATTCACTTATACCTATTAACAGTTTTTATATTTTATTTTATATATTTTAGTTTTGAAGAGTTTGTTATTTAAGTGGCATTGATGAGAGTGTTTTATCTGTTAAAAATATTGTTAAAAATATTTAAGAAAAAGCGTGCGCTGTGTTTTATAATACTTTTATGACAACTCTACTTGTACCTATACTTAACAATGAAGTATTTATTATCACTATGGCATTAATACTGTATAAAGCTCACGCTTGTACAAGCTAAATGTTTAAATGTAACTTATAAAAATAAAAAAAATAATATTAAAATTAAATTTTTATGTGTTACATTATTTGAAATAACGAATGAATATAAATTTCACTTGTCAAATTACTATTTGAGTAAACCATAGTTTCCTCATAAGCAAAGAGCATATACTCGTAATTACTACGTTTAAGAATCAGGTACTACGACAGAAATGAAACAGATATAAGTAAATCCGTAGATATTCTAATTTTTAAGTTTTTATTATTAATATATAATATGTCAGGGACAAAAGAGGTAAAAATTTTAAGTTTCGTTTCAGAGCAGAAATTGTTGACTTTACAAACATCGCCTATTATTTATTATATGCCAAACTTATACCAGATTTGCTAATAAATAATAAGCTCATTAATATTATCGGTGGTCTTAAATGATCAACAAATCCTATAGTGATCATTCAGTGGATAAATTTTTATCATAATAGCACAATTAAGCACTCGGGGACGAATGGATGCTAAGGCGGTACTTTGAACTCTATTTTGCATTCTCGTGGCGGCACCATCAAAGCTGTAATCACGGCCATGCCAATGCTCTACTATAACGAAACTTTCTGAATCATTAGGATGTTAAAATGCTGCCTTCTAAAATTCATTATGGGTAATATATTTAGATGTATGGCATTATTGTACTTTCGACCTACTGTAGTATCTGTGGGCCTACTTTGGTTATATAAAAGTTAAAATATTCTAATCAGTCAGGCTAGTTAAAATATGTTAATCAATCAGGCTCTTTTGAAACTTATTAAATTTTTAAAAATAATTGTAAAAAAAAATTAAAACACGAACAATAAAGACATCACCATTTTTAATTTGTTTAAATATTAAATAATAACCTAAAAATCTAAAAAAGAAATGAAAAGTATGTGAATTACTAAAGTATGTGGATATGAACAAAATTGTTATTATGAACTGGTACTTGAAATATGAACTGATCAGGCAACAGCAGCATTTTAATGGTGTCGTTCTTTTTTTAATATCGTTTTTCATCTATTGAATAATGTATTCGTTACATCGTATTCTGTAATATTCACAGTCACTCAGTCCACCATGGTAATTCCATCAGTCACTATCAGCACATTATACTTCATTTTATATATTTTACTAGTCCATGAAAAAATTCAAAAATTTTCTCTTAAATATAGCCTATTGTACCCTTTCGTAACGTTCAAGGTAATTCTATTTAATACCAAACTCGATTAAAATTAAAATTGTTACAGTGGTTCAGCCAATGAAATGATAATGTTATTCGCCTACGTTTTTTTAAAGTTAAAAGTAAGTTAAAACTAAAATTGTGTCAATTATTAAATATTTTTTTAAATGTGCTCGCAGCAAACCCATAGGGATTATAGGTTAAAAATTAGGCACAAACTCGATGCTGTATTAATTTTCAGTAAAATTTTTTTTTATTACCTGAAGTTGTATAAATGTGTTTCCACGACTACAATTTTTATTAGTTTTTTAGTTGAAGGTTACAATTTGTTTTATAATATTAAAAATATCAATTAAAAATACCGTGAGGTATTGTAATTGCAGAATCTTACACACCAGTACAAAGCCCCAATAGTAATAAGTATGTTTTGTTTTATAATATAATAATAAGACGAACTCTGTGAACAAGTGGCTTACTTACACATTGGTTTTCAAAGTATCGTCAGCTCTGAGGTTCCGGGTTCGATTCCCGGTCGGACCAAAGTAGAAAAGACATTTTATAAATTTTCTCGGGTCTGGATGTTTGTGATACTTTCATTGTTTAAGATTTCATAACACAAGGACTTTAGCTGCTTACTTTGGAATCGGAACAATGCATGTGATGTGGTCCCTATCTATAAAACATGTATGATTAACACTATGTTAACAATGTGTGAATATTTATATGCTTTATTATCTATTTTGGTACAGAACTAAATTTGTGTTAATCGGAGATTTGTGCACTGAGTCTGCCTCTTTTATAATTTTACTACTTAGATGCTTGCTGGAAGAAATTTCAAATTGAAGTTAGCAGTGTCTTTTTACTTACTTAAACACGTATTGAATATGCAATATGTATTTTTATGTACATGGCTTGAATCTATTTGTTTTAATAAATACTCTGGGCTATATTCTGTGGCCTAAATCCTGATTTTCTCATCTTAAATAAGTGCTATTTAAGGAATTCTGCCCTTACATGCATGTCATAAGAATTTTATATCGGTCTATTTGAAATGTGTTTTTATTCCAAGCTAAAACATTTTTATTCGTTTTTAAAAAGAAGATGCGGTTGAATATGAAAGCTCACGCACTTACTGCGAGATAAGCTTAATGCGAATAAAAAATATTCGTGCAGAAAGCAAAAAAGGTACCGCCGCAATATAAGTACTTTACATTACACATTACATTTATTGTGGCCGTATTGCTTTAACTTATTATTTGCCGCTTTATACACATGAGTTAAATATTTTTAACATTTAAAGATGAAACAAAACACAGTCTTTTCGTTATATTTAAAGATATATTCATAATGAAACTAAAGTTAATTTTTTAATTATATGTTGTGATACAAAGTCAGTTTTTAAATACATTCGATGTGTGTAGCGCGATGTGTACTAATGAACTAATAAGGCATTTCATGCCATCCGTTTATTAAAACAATGCCTCCGTAGTAGCTAACTCTTAACGGTTTTCATGGATAATGTTTTATATAAGCGTAGCCTTTTAATGTGCGTTTGATCATTAAAACTACAGACAATATTACACTACGTTATGTGCACTTTGAAAATTCTTTACACCAACGCCCATTGCGCCGCTTCACAACGAAAACCAATTTAAATAAATTTCCGAGAGGCATTTATTAGAGAATCTCATGGATAGATTTACTGCTTAAACCAGTTTCAACCTTAATTTACGGTTGAAAGGCTTGAAATCAAAAAACAACAAAAATCTTGTGCCCTTAGTCTTGTTAGCTGGATAATACGCATCGTTGCAGTCAATTTATATCCAATATTTATTTAAATAAATATATACCCTACGAAGAACTGTTATAAGTTGCATAAGCCGGTGCGTAACCTGGGCGCTTACGATCGTCTTCAATTTCATCTATCGCCTCGTTAGTAAGTTTATTGTTATACGGTGAGGCAAACTATCTTTGTCTAGCGTGAGGGTTTTTTGGTGTTGTTGTATATCTTTCTCCTTTTAGTTGTTACGGCAAGGTCGGCTCCACGGACCACGGGTCTGCTCGTTAAAAGCTCTTTACGATTTACGAGAGGCAAAAGAAAAGCACGAGCCTCAAAAGTGGTTCCCAAAGATTTTTACTCTAAGATACAGATAATAAATGAATGTTAAAAATCCAACTTTACCGAATTAAATTCTATCGTAGTTATAGTACTACTTATTAAACCTGATAGGTATATCACCGATTGATTGTATTTATTTGCGCATTTTAATTTACTTTACTTTACTTTATATTTTAATTTACTGAAAGAACTTTATTGTTAATATAACTAAATATTTTATTGCCTACTATATAAATATAAGTAATTGTAAAGTAAAATAAAACTATGAATGTGTATATATTGTAAAAATTATGTTTCAACTTTCTCTTTTAACAAATAAATGAATAAATTAAATACAACGCTGTCTATTTGTGCTTTTTCTGTTCTTGTTGAAAATCGACAGTTCTCGTAGACCTAACAGAACTTCTACGTGACATCGCAGTCTTGGGTGGCATATTTATAAATTTAAGAAAATTTCGATATAAAAATAGAAAAAAGTTAAAAAAATGATATGAAAGTTTGAGATCGCAAAAGGTATGCTCTCAAGGTATGTTCAGCACGTTTCCCGTTCACACCTATAACATGCGTATCGTGTTATTTCATTCCTGTGGTAAAGTCGTATATTGTTTAATAAGTAAAAACTCCAATTATTTTGTTACGGCTTTCCGGAAAGTCGACTACGTAAATTACCACTTTCAACATGTAGAATTCTATATTGATTAAAAAATTTGTTCCATATAAATCGTAGATAACTATGGAAAAAAACTCATTGGTACGAGCCTACCACCTAGGGATCGACCTCGCGTCTCTCGATTCGAATTCCGGTCACCCAAACACACGGCTAAGGCGACTTGTTTTAAAGAAAAAAATTAAATCGTTAAAAAAGAAATTAACTGGAAAGCAATAAAATAAAAAAATAAGTTTTTAGTTAGATTAACTACTCTAAATATTTTAATAATATTCAGTTGGCGCTGAATATTATCACTAATCACTAATAATACTGTCACATGCTATTTAAAAATATATTATTAGTAGTGTTTATAAATGTATAGTAATGAATTTACATGGATACTAATTCCGTAGAGAGTTACGTTAAGGGAGTGTTATGCCATCATAACTACGCTACGTTCTAAATTAAAAAAGGATAGTATTTTATGGTGTTATTCTATATAACATTCGGGCGGTTTAAATAAAAAAGAATAAAACGTTTGCGCAGTGAATACACGGTTGATGTAAAATTATAAGAAAAAGAAGATAGTAATTAAGGACAAAATAATTTTAATACTCTTTTCGAAAGTCCCTTTCTGTCATTGTAGTTTAATAAGTTTTGTTTATTTTTAAAGTTTATTAATTCCTATGACAGATTTTCTCTTCGAAAAGAAAACGGTCCTGTACTAGTCAAAATTAAAAAAAAAAATTCTGACTATACAATAAATTTCTAACTATTCTCGTTTTCGTTTTCTTGTGAACTATACACCCTAAATTCCACCAAATTTACATCACATGGTGCATTGGAATATTTTCTTAGCATTCTAATTTATTCTTTATCGCAAAACTCGAAATTATTTGTGTGATTATCATCAACATATGTGGTGATACCATCATCAACATATGTGGTATCAAATATCAACTAAGAGTATTTTCTCTTAGACTGAGTACCAGTTTCTCTTATATATACATATTTTTTATTTATTTACAATTTATTGCAAACCTTACAAAGAAAGTTATACAAAGGGCGGACTTAATGCCTTTAGGCATTCTCTGCCAGTCAACTCGAGGCGATGAGAAATATTGTTAAGGTGCTTTAAGGTGTTTCTGTAACCCAGTTTAAAGCACCTTAAGAATATTTCTCTATATTATGATATATATATATATATATATATATATATATATATATATATATATATATATATATATATATATATATATATATATATATACATATATATATATATATATATATATATATATATATATATATATATATATATATATATATATATATATATATATATATATATATATATATATATATATATACATAAACAAAATACATAAAAAAAAAAACATTATTATGACTGCAATGACCAATCACTAATTCTAACTGATAGTTAAAAGGTGTTCACGTACAAGTCTTTTAAATATCGACTTATTGGTAACTTCTCTGATGTCTTCGGGCAAACAATTCCAGAGCAGTGTAGCCTGAATGGTAAAGGAGTGACCAACAAAATTGGTAAAGTGTTGCGGGATACTCATCTTGTAATTAGATGAAGACCGCAGGCACCGATCATGAGTTGAGCATTGAAACTGAAATTTATCCTTAAGATACGAAGGGTAAGTACTATCTAGAGTTTCGCTTTTGTTGAATAGTAAGCCATTTAAGACGAGAACGGTATTGTGAAATATGGTCATACTTACGAAGGTTGAAAATATATCTTATACAATTATTAACAAGGCGCTCTAGCTTGTTTAGAAGATCTTTGTTCAAATCACAGTAGCACACATCTGCATAATCAATGATTGGTTAAATGAGCGCCTGGACAAGCATAAGCTTAGTTTCCCAAGGAAGAAGATTTTTGAGGTGATAGAGCACTCGTAGCTTGGCGGTTACTTTACGGCTAAATTCAGTTATGTGTTTTCCCCAGTTCAATGTGTTATCGATATGTAGCCCGAGATTTTTAACAGAGCCCGAAAATGGAATCACAGCATCGTTATAACGTATAAAGGGTAGATTTCCAACATCGACTTTAGCTAGCATTTTAGTACTACCAACCAGCAAAGATTGTCATTTTGTTGCATTCTCAGATACTCCAAAGCGTAAGGACCAGTCTGATACTGCTTTCAGACAGTCATTTAATTTATTAATTGCATCGTGGAGTTCTTCAATATCAGACTGTACATAAATCTGCAGGTCGTCTGCATACAGATGGTACGAACAATAAATATTAGAAGTGATAAAATTTATAAAAATTGAGAAGATAATGGGAGAAAGTATACCCCCTTGCGGAACGCCACAACCTAGTCCCGCCCATTGAGAGGTCTTTTGTCCCATATAGACCGGTTGCTGACGTCCGCGAAGATAAGAAGAGAACCAGTCCAATACCGAGGAAGCGAATTTAAAGTTAGAAAAAATTGCAAGAAGGATATCACGGTCGACTGTGTTAAAAGTATTCGAAAAGTCCACAAGCACCATAACTGTAACTTTCTTCTTCTCCATACCCTCACGAATATCATCAGTGATTTCAAGTAGTGCAGTTGTGGTGCTGTGGCCAGGACGGAACCCAGACTGAAAGTTACTCAGTAGGTTATGTTCATATACAAATTTGGAAATTTGTTTATGTACACAGGCTTCCAAAATTTTAGAGAGAAATTGCAATATTGAAATAGGACGGAAATGATGAGGAAGTGTAGGATTAGGTACTTTGGGGAGAGGTCGCACGAAAGCCTTTCTCCAAAGAGAGGGATATTTTCCAGAGTCTAGGGAGAAATTAATAACGTGAGTGATAGCAGGAAGTATAAATTCAAGGATGTTGGTTATCATAACCCTACTAACCTCATCGCATCCCACGGCCCTGGATTTTATTGCCAGTACTGCCTTACGTATCTCATCCTGATTCACGGGAGAGAAATTAAAGACAGGGATGTGTGGAGACTGCATTGAATCAATGTATGCTATGGTTTGTGCTCGGATTGTAGGGTCCATTGCAGTAGTAGCAGTAAAGTACAGATTCAAATCATCGTGAGAAAGAGAAGGACCATAATCCATATAAGGTGATTTACCTACGCCCATCGAATTGAGAAATTTCCACACATCAGCTGGCGAAGAGTTAGTTATATTGTTTAGGAAGTATTGGCGTTTAGCAGTTCGCACCATCTGGTTACACCTGTTCCTAGCCATTTTAAAAGACAACCAGTTCAATACGAGACCTCTTGAATCGCAAGAAAGTTCGGTTTCGCTTGTCCATTGCCCTCCGCACATCGTCAGTCATCTAGGGAGCTGGTAAACGTTTAACTCTGACCTTATGGACTGGAGCATGGGCATCATACAGACTAATTATCGTGCTATTTAGGGCATATACCTTTTCATCGACCGTGGAAGCAGCCGCCAGCGAGGCAAAATTAATTTGAGACGCATCACTGTGCAAATTATCCAAGTTTATCTTAGTAAAGTTACGGAAATGTAAAAATGAAGTACCACGTTTAGGCGGTCTAAGCTTAAATAAGGTCATGTCGGGAGAATCCTGAGGCTGGAAACTGACCATGTGCAACCACATGATCGGAAGAACTAGTAATAATGAGATCTAAAAGAGAGTCTTCAGTGTCGAAATAATGATGGGTAGCCCTTAAAGGTAAAATTCCAAGATTGACGGACTCTAGGATAGAGCGAAGTTTTTGTGAACGAGAAGAATTCTTCAGATATCGATGGTTGAAACTCCCCATGATTATGCAGTGTGTATACTTAGAACCTATGTTTTCGAGAGCCATTTCCAAATTGGCGAAGTAATCAGTAGAAGGAGGACAATACTCTACTCCAAGAGCTATCCTTGTGCCCTTGACATCAAGTTTCACAAATAAGTATTCATCGGAGGCAGAGTATGGAGATGGAGACGTTGATAATATTTTATATGGTAAAGAGCTATGAAGATAAATAGCAACTCCACCACCACCTTTATTTGTACGATCATTTCGTATAAGTACGAAACCAGGTATTTGATAAATGGTTGACTGTACGACTTCAACCAACTCTCAGAAATTAAAATAGCGTGTAAGTTTGTATTAGAAAATGAAGTTTTGAGTTCTGCATAATGACTCGGTATACTCTGTGCATTTATGTGACAAATATTCAACAGTTTACTGGCTGAAGGGAACACATTATTTAAAAGACCATTTAAAGAAGAAACGTTGTCATTTAACTGATCATCGCAAGAAACAAAAGACAAGTCTGAGTCATAGGAATAAAAGGAATCATCATCAGTCATAATGGAATAAGATATATATTAATGTAATTATGTAAAATAAAAATATAAATAATGATAAAAAATATAAAAAAAAATAAAAATATCAATGTAAAATAAAAATATAAATACTTAAAAAGAATATATGTAAAATTAAGAGTAGGCTACAAACATGCAAAATTATATAGAAGGATAGAAAACAATCATAATACACCAACCCTCAAGTTGACTGTTTACATTAAAATAAACCAAACTGAAAAAAAAAATAAACACTACAATATCTCTCTCCCTTTTCCTTCTATATACATTCTACATACATTCTTTCCCTTATATATACATGTCTCGATAGCCTGTGGTTGGGTGATCGGAATTCGAGTCAAGAGAATTCGATCCCCAAGGCTCGTTGCAAAGGGTTTTTTCAAAAACTATGTACGATTAAATTAAAGAGAAAAAATGTTTTTAAAATGTATGTAACTTATGTACGATTAATATCGTTGGCTTGAACATAAAGATGGCCACGGGCTCCACCTGTCATGTTGTCCCTAAAATGTTTTCAGTGGAAGGTGGTTTGAAAGGACTTAATAGTCTAGACCTCTGTCTTCCCCTGTATATTGTAAGTTTATCACCAAACCTCGCATCTTTAAATGTTAAAACCACTACTAACATTTTGTCATAGCATTTTGGCTGTCATTGTTTTGTTAAGAAATATAATTTACTCGCTTTCTACATTCGAAATATCGATGGACTTGGGCTGCACCAGTGCCTATTAAAGCACTTAAGTGCTTTCCATGACCGCGTCAATCTGTCAAACATTGATTCGACTTGAGAAGCGGAACGTAAGTCTCGAAATAACTAGGTGCTTTGCTTAGCGCCCACGCACCCAAACAAATCTTGATATCGACGCACAACTGGGTATAGAAACGAACTCATGTAAAGTGGAATGCACAAACGACGCAAAGCTTTTACATTTAAACAAAACAACTGTCTTTTTAATGTTTAAAAAAAGTAGTGATTTCTTGTATTTACGAGAATGCTACACATCTTAAATAAACGATTTTCGGATTTTATAGCGTTTTTTATTAGTTTTTAACAAATTATTTTTACTTCCCGACGTATCACAGAAAGGAAGTCTGCAGTCTGAGATCACATCGGTGATTCCCTATAACGACCTATATACTCCAAAGCGCGTTTGTGATTCAGTGTTACGGCGAACAGATGTGGACCTCACTGTGATTGAAAGGCCGTAAACATTTTTACTTATGCTTTACGATGGTAAACAGTAATAAAGTGGTACTAATAATGACGCAACGGAACCTACCCATTCGTATAAAAGCAAAACTTAGTACGAAAACAATATCCCAAAATTAAAATTATGTAATAGAAATTTACGGGCTTTATTGTAATACAACTATTTATTGTAATTTACTTCAAACTAAAATCTTCTCACAGTATTATATCTAGAAGCTAACACTAATGTAAAAGCTCCTTAACAGTGTTGTAATAGAAGAAATAGTAACAAGATGCATAAACGTTCACCTCGAAAAAGCTCTTTGAAGCGTTCAACAGGTCGTAAGAAACCGGCCAGTCATTCTTTGATCGAAAGAAGCGATTGTCATTGCCGGCCGAACATAAAAAGCTCCAAAATTTAGTTGTGATCGATTGAAGTGGGAGACTTTTAAAAGGTTAACGAGGTCTTATACCTCAAGGATTCGTTGACCCCTGCCGAACGTATACCAAAAATTTAAAATATATTATTATAGTCGTAATTTTTTTTTGTAAAAGTTACGGTCGTAAACATTTCGGGAGGTTTGAGATACCTCATGTATATTATGCATATAAATTTGAAATTAAGGTCATAATTTACAATTAATGTAAACGCAAAATGTTACCACGAAATTTATATGAATGTTATTAAAATTTTCTATTATAAAATGAATTCCACGAAATACAAAACAACTTAATTTATTTACTCTTGTCTGTAGTTGAGACTATCTGAGACAAAGTCTTGAACTGAGGACGACTTTTTTTGCCATGCAACCATTGTGGAATCAACCAGTGGAATTTCCTAATAGATACGACATAAGCATCTTCAAGAAGAGAGTGTATTACTTCCTCAAAAGACGGCAAAGCCGCTGCAGCTTCTCTGGTATTGCAGTTGATTTCTTAGCAGTTGAGATCTTTTTCCATTAGGTGAGCCGACTGCCCGCAAGTCTCTTTCTCCTGTGCCTGTACTCTAACCCTAAAACATAAAGGCTATGATCCAGCATTGTGATGAAATAAAATACGTTATCATGATTGGTTCGATCGGCTTTCATGTCGCTAACATTAGCGCCTTAAATTTCTTTATCTAAAAAAGTTTAACGCTTAGCGGGGTTGTAGAAACGTTGATTGGTTGACGCAACGCTGGGTTTATTACTTCTGTTTGCTATAGTCGCTTCTTGAAGAATACGAAACCCACCGAAAGGTATTGAATAAGTCTGTTTCGGTACATTGCTGTGGGAAACCATTGAAAGAAAGAAGTGGTAGTAGTTACCTTTTTGGAAAGCTCTTATTTACTCAAATTTCCTGGCCAATTTCACACGAGCTTTCGCTACTTATTTTGTCCATTACTCCGGTTTTATTGGCCTATTTTAGTCAACTGCTGACAACTTTATATTCAAATGAAAGAAGCTCGCTGCTTTAGGAAGGTTTTACTCATGTTGGCCAGAAAGGAGGATATGCGACGGTTATTACACTAGAGATAAGACTTGAAGATTTTATATTCAGCAGAAGAATTAAAAAATTTTGAGCAGAAAATATTTATTAAAATGCAATTTAAAAAATAAATCAGCATTTAAAATAACAGATTTTAATGAGGGAGCAAGAGCAAGAAAAATCTACGAGACATTTGATGCTTCTTACAATTCAAGCTGAGGCAGAGTCGCCAATCAGCGGCAAATCCTCGTGCCTAAAGGAAATGTAAATAAAACTAGTTGGTATGCGCGGTGACCGTTTTGTCAACCGTTGTCGGTGCTCCATTATGTAAATAGTGTTGTACGATGTACGACGTCAATTACCACAAAAACTCTAGTCAAAAGCGTGTCGAACTATCGCACCAAACATAATGCGGGGTTCCGTAATCATTTTAATGTCAATGAAATTAGGCTTTATATCTATATAATTCGAAATTTTTATTATGAATTTATGTTTATTAATGAATTTTATTTATAAATTTTAATTTACATTTATTTAGGATCAACAATATAATTGTTTATTTTATAATTTATATATAGGTAAATGCAGGTTAGGACGACCCCCCACAAGAAGGAGTGACTGGCAAAATGTTACAGAAAGTCGATGGATGCAGGTGGCTGGGGACCGTTCCTTGTGGAAAACGTTGGGGGAGGCCTACGTTCAGCAGTGGATACTTAGTGTAAAGAAAAAAAAAAAGAAGAAGATATTATTTTTTTATATTATTACGCAACATCATAAGATAACTTAAATACTTTTGATAGACAACCAAAATAAATCTACGAGTCTCCTAATGGATCTGTGCCTCAAAAACAATCAACATTACTACATGAAATTTTGCAAAATATAGTCTTGCGTGCCCCTTCCTCCAAGTGTATGTAGTGTGTGCACGAAGACGCGGGATAATATAAACTAAGCTCTGGAGAAATGTGGGTTAACAGGAATCAACTAGACGTCTGATTACCTTGAGTAAAAATATTAGTCTCGGAAATATAAAAAACTAGTCTCTAGCGTAAGTTTTTTTCTAAATACGGAACCCTAAAAAACGGCATCATCATGAAACAACTAATGACAAACTAACCTCTGTACACATATATGGTAATACTGCTCATTAAGTAACAAAAGCTTACATTACATTACGTAGTAACCGAATAATTTATCATTAAACATTGTTACAATCTCGTCAATACTTGTCTCTAGTGATTTTGTTAACGTTATTACTCCTCTTGAAACTAAATAATAGTTTTACTTTTAAATAATTAATTACTTTGAAATCAGAATATATATACATCTATGTAGCTCTTTCGTATAAGGTTTCCTTTGTGAAGCTGTAAACAAAACAACACACCATAATTGTAATTAGTCCCAGAATACTTATAAGTTTTCGCAGCTATCGCCCCATTACGGCCTCACTTTACTTATTCGAAATAGACTGTGGCGAATTGCGACTGGCATGTTTTATAGTAAAAATATTGCTAGTTACGTACAAAATTGTCAACATACACAGAGCTGAATATTCTAGAATAATTTTCATTCTATCAGAAACCTAGATCCGCGCCTGTCCATACAGAGTATCATTATTGAAATATTTGCAGTGCTACAAATTACTGCATAAACGATTGCAAAACGACCGTTTCGCATCAGCTTTCTTTGATCTCTGACGTTTTTTGCTTGTTGATCAAATGGAAAACCTTCAGGTATGGAATTATGAAATAAAAGAAAAAGAATTGCGGCCAGCTCAATGCATATCAGTGCAGTGAGGTCGATGCGCGCTAACCAGAAATTATACCCTGCCTTCTCTCACCCGGCCGTATTTGCAATTTGCCAACGTAAAATAAACCTAATCAACCGAAAGCCTCACCATAAACGACAACTCGTATCGGATCTTAACGAGCCCGGCAACTGGTTCTCCTCTATGGCGTTACAAACAGCCACTGTTCTTAGAATCGTTAACGATCAATATTTATTAGTTCGAAAGAAACACGGCGTGGAAGAAAAGTAATTATGGGGGGCAATTTGAACGAATAGTAACGTGAGTCTAGTTTTTGTTTTCATAAAGAACATCTTTGACATCCTGGTTTTATGATGGACTTCACGGTATCGAGAAAACCATTGAACTAATTTTTTTTATTAATGTAATAATGTATTATATTGTAAATTGTATGTACATATATTATAATATTTATAAGTTGCGATAGCCGAGTGGTTGGATGATGGGAATTTTAAGTCAGGAGACCCGACTTCGATCCCCAGGTGGCCGACTTGTACCAATGGCTTGGACATAAAGACGGTGAATTGACGGATAAAATTCATCCATATTACTTCCAAAAAAAAGTTTAGGCTTGTAAAGGGTGTCATTAAGAAAATAATAAGATATACAATAATATAATATACAAGATTTATAATAAGAATAAAAGGCGCATAAGATATACAAGATTTGGTTTCTGGTTATAGACAATTTCGCTTACGATGTCTGCCTGGCGAGATGGGTGGCAACAAACAGTCCAGTAAGTTCGATTGCCTAGCGTTACAAATCATGCCGGCTCCCTTATTTTATTTTTAGACACAAGTCGTTTCAGTAATCTTATTTATTCCTACGGAAACCGTCTTTGTCCTAGCGTGTCAAATTTCCTTTTGGCACTAAACAGTTAATCATCTAATAGTCTATCAGTTCCAGACCTCAATTTTGATTTATGATTATGTGAAATGTACCTATTCATCCACGATTATATTTAAGTATTTGTAATATCTTTCATACGTAGATTAGAAATATTTTATTTTTGTTAGCGCCGTTTACTTCTGTATGTTTTTGGCAAAACTCGAAAAGTAGTCAATGAGTTAGTTGGCTTAAAATAAGAACAGGCCGTTGCGTTATTACCCAGGAGTGTTTTAAAGACTATATATCCTAAACTTCCTACCAAAACTGGTCATATTTTCTTAAAACTACCACATTTAGGATATGTAATTTGTTTAATACACTACCATGACATGCGTTATAGTTACAGCGAAGAGTGGCCGGCGTTAGTAATTCAAAAAAATATATATATACATATATATATATATATATATATATATATATATATATATATATATATATATATATATATATATATATATATATATATATATATATATATATATATATATATATATATATATATATAATTCAATACAATCGTTAACAGAAAAAATCTCAAGAATATGCTTTTGCATTAGTTCGGTCGTAAATGTTAGTAATGACGTTATTCATCGTTTACGTTATTTAATCCACCTGCTGTGAGCTATCGCCATTTTGGGACTATCGTAAAAGGTGCATTTCAGACGTTCCTTGTTGTTTTCTGATCAACTAAGTCGTTTACATTTATAAGCGTCAGTGTCTTAGCCATATTGAATTTTAAGGATGTAATACGACGAGGCAGATGTGAAACTTTTATCACGAAAAATGTTCCGGAATGTTGTCTGCTGTCAATTAAATGTTTGTTAATGTTTCGTAGTCTCTCACAAATACTGATGTCATGTAGCTACTGAGATCCTTATCATTTCTTAAAGTTTCTCTGTATTCATGGATTTTCCATTTACTATTAATGCTAAAAAACAGTCACTTATTTAGAGACGGACAACTGTCATGTGTAACCGATTATATCAAATAATTTATACAACAAAACTAGAAACATACATTTTATTGCAGAGACATAATAATACGGTTCCTCTAACGAAGGCGTACCGCCTTATTCCAACCAACTCGGCTATCGTGACTTATTGTTAAAAATATTAAAATATAAAATATAACAAAATAATTTAAAAAATATATATATATATATATATATATATATATATATATATATATATATATATATATATATATATATATATATATATATATATATATATATAAGTATTAGGAAACCACACCATAAGTATATTTATAATTTCATCACAATTATGATGAACTGAAAAAAAATATCGATTTTCTTTGTAATTTTCAAACCTGCATGCTAAATGATATTTTCGCCGCTCTGAAAGAAATCGAAAATTATTTTATAAAAATGTTTTATTTTTATCTCAAACACGGACTCGATATATATTCGGAATCATCACATTAATATTATACAAATATCGCTGTCAAAGTGGCATGGATCAGAAATAGTGCATCCTGTTTCGCTGCGCGCGCGCAGCAGGCACAAGACGCACGAATCGGACGGCTAATCGATTTTACGAGCGCCCGAAATAAACTGGGTCCCTGTTTCTTATACGTAGGGTTGCCATGACTATAAAAAATTAAAAAATTAATGTGATTGGTTATTTTGAATAGTTTATAATATATCACAACTAAAAGTTCCTCGCGGCTTATCTCAGTTTGAAAGTTAACGCTAAACCTTATGATCTGACAGTAGAAGTCCCGTCAAAATCGATCCAGCCGTTTCGGAGATAAGCCGGAGCAAAGAGGCAGAAATATGGACAATTTTTTTGTATAATTACTATATATACGAGTACATTTGGTAAAATAACTGCTATTTTGATATTACGAATTAAGACTTTAGTGTTATTATCTATTTGATATTTTTGAATAACTCTTTAGCTACCTATACATTCGGTTTAAGTTGCGTTATATACTACTAGTATATAAATAAATGTAACGCTAGTACATATATATAACGCCACTTATACGTGTTTATTTAAATGGTTTACAGAAGTTTAAGAATTCGTTTTTCCGGACTTCTCCGAAACGATGTAGAAGTGAAAATCGATGAAAAAGTTAAAGAAGGTTGTTGTTATAAAACAGACTGCTGTTTTTGATATAACTAATTATAGTAATATCAAAAGCAGCAGTCTGTTCAAAGATAAATCACTCTCTTCAGGAAAATGGATACCTTCTATAATATAGTTAACGATTTCCGCAGCAAAATTTTATATTTTGAATCCCCTCGTTATAAATCTTGTAATGTTATAATCATAACAACGTCTAATGCGCGAGGTGTGTTGATACAGTATAAAATAGTTGGAATAGGAGATAGATCCAATAAAAACAGCGTAAAATATTTTATATGCCATAATTCATATCGGGTATTTAAAAAAAAGCTTTTACTTTAATTTTAAAATTTTATTTTTAGACGATAAAAACTTAAACACAATTCTTGAATATATTTTAAATAGGAAAAAGATCTGAGTTTTATTGTGTTGCTATTGTCATATTAGCAATTGGAAATTTGATCAATTTTATTTGGTAAAACTTTTTTAAATAAAATCTTCTCATTCAACAAATGGACTTGCATCGTTTAGTGTTAGAAGTTTTAAACACAATACGAAAACGTCTTAAAGTATTTTTTGGTCCTCAAAGAAATTCCAGTGCTGTTATGTACCCTATCATGTGCACGATCAATTGTAATATTTCTAAATAACTGACGTACGTGCGAAGAGCCCCCCTGGTCTCTTGTGGCTCCGAACCTTGTTATACTGGAAACGAGACTGATAAACATAGGTATTTTTAATAGTACTATGAAATAAAGCCAGGTAAAACATATTTCGTGAAAGTAGTCCATAATCAGCACATTAAGCAAGAAGGGTGGTAAACAAACACAACTCTGGGATACTAACTCTACTCTGTGGTGGAAATTATTAATAATAGGGCCTCGTGTATTATCTAGTAAGCTGCACGTGCCGATAAAGTTGTCAATAAAATATGTACTTAAGTATTTACAAACTTATTAGTACGAGCGCTCCAAATGATAGGAATATATATTTTTTTGACAGACCTTAACTCCCTACCGTCGAAGCTACTATTTAAACACAAGTAAAATAAAAAATAGATCGTAGGGAAACAGAGTCGTTGTGTCCGAGCCAATAAATGGGTCCGTTCACCTAGCTAGTACTGTGGGTGTTGGATTTTATTGTTACGGCCGGCCACCTTAACGAGCCTTCTTTATACGGCCGGCCCTACGTCGTACGCGTAAGAAAACTGTTGGAATTTCGTGCTTGCGTAGTTTTTTTAATGGCGGACGATTGTCGATATACACGTTCTCACTGATGCTGAACGGCCGTTAAGGTTACGGCTACTAATATACATTTTGGAATATTAACCGCCAATAATTTTATATGCTATGTAAAGATTTGTGATCAGCGTGAAAGTTGGTGAGCACGTCGCTATTTTTATGTCCAAGCCAACGATAGATATATACTATTATCACCCCTATTATGATGAACCATTTAATAATTTTAATGCTAAACTTTAGCTGCTAAACTGCAAAATAATAAATAGAGCTGCATGGTACAGACACGACTTTAAGCAAAATTGATTCTTCACGTATTCTCAATTCTAAATAGTCAGAGCTGTAGACAATTTATTCCTTTCAACCTATATTTCACCGAAGTTTACTTCAGACAACGTGACACATGTGCATTCCATTAAATTTCAGGGCTTATTTTACTTTTGTGTATCCCATTATTTGTGGTAGACATTAAAAGTATTCATTCATTCATTCACTCATTCAATCATTCATGCCCATGGTAAGCCTGTCGCTATCTTTTCTTATTACTTTAAATGAAGGTCACATACGCCGTATAGAAATGAGGTCAGAATGCGCCACTGTCTTTCGTGCCATAAAGCCTTCGATACTGTTGTGACCACCGACAGTTGGCGGGATAATCAATTCAAAATTTAGGCCTGTAACATACTGCAGCCTCTATGATGCAACGCCTCTGATAGTGATTACCCTGATATTAGCAAATACTCTTGGGGAGGGCGGTAAAGTATACGTGAATGCTGTTATTACATTATAGTTATGTACATGTTTTGTTATGTAGCGTTTGTTCGGCCTGGGCAGATTTAATGACCAGATTTAAATGGTTTTCCCCAAAAAAATCGCAAACTCGACTAGGGTTAGGGGTAATAGCTTTTTATTGGTCTGGATCTCTAGTTTCTGAAAAATTGCCACACGAAAATTTAACTAAAAATTCTATGGTTGGAGTATGCACTGTTGTCAATAAGAAGTGTAACCTATTAAGTAGTCTTAGTAGTCCAGTAGTCCCTAAATTTATATGATTGAAACCAAAGTTAGATGCTCATCAAATAATAATGTTTGAAACATTTATTAGAAGTTTTTGTGTAATAGTCTCTAGCTTTAGCTACTGCGGTGCGGTGCTTACTCCGTAACTAAGCACAGTTATAAAGCTTCTTGACATTTACGACAAGGGACATATTTTTTATGACAATTAAAAGTAATCTGAGTATGTGTGGTCGTCCTTACATCAAAATTCTAATACATAAAGAATGAGGTAAGAATGTATATACATATATATTTTTCATGTACTGATATCTTGATCTTGATGAATCTCTTAATTTTATATATGTTATGAAGAGAAGATGTACATAGCGATAAGAATAAGGTTAATAAGGATAAGATATTTAGGGATAAGATTGTTCAATTCAAAGAAGAATGATTACCTCTTTCCCGTATGGCACGTTTTGTCATAATAGCGTACGCTTGGCTCTTGGCTATCCGTTGCCGGATTGTTGAATTTGGCCGAAATTCGCGATGGTTATGTCGCTATCTGTCGGTAGCCAATGGATTTTTCTAGGCCCTTCGTTTCTAACGAAACACACCTGAAAAAAGGGATAGTATGTTCTTACGATATAACCACAGTTATTTTTTTGAAATACATAACGCGAAAGTAATCCTTCTTTTAAGATAACACTGGCGTTTAATAGCTACTTGAGGCATATAAAAACGAAAAATATAATGCGCCTGTCTAGCAAGGTTGTAATATTATCATTGACATTTCCTTAGTTGGCCATAAATAGCAACAATTAACAATTACAAAACAGCAGTTCCAGTTTCTAATACAATTAATACCTAAATTTGTATGAAGATATTTACGATGCATACGTATAAGACGAAACTTGGTTATGTTTTAAATAAAGTCATAATGGTTATTCGTAATTTTTATAAGTTCGAGTTATATAATTATACATATAATTAACAGTGGTAGAGCCACGCATCAGCTTTGTTGTTGCATGAATGGCCCGGCTCGACCGGGTAAGTACCACGACCTCACAGAATACTGGCGTGAAGTAGAAGACTAACAAACTTCTGCGTTTCGTCTGGTGAGTGCAGGTAACCGGAGGCCCACACACACCCTCCTCCCTCAAATCTTGTGGGGGGGGGGGGGCACTCTAAGGCTCTGGTATTGCGGGTGTTCATGGGCGGCGGTAATCACTTACCATCACGTGAGCCGCCTGCTCGTTTGCCTCCCTCTTCTGTATAAAAAAATAATGGGTATCGACTGATAGCCGGATAATCATCTCAAACCATTTAAAAATTAACTAGACCAATATAAACAGGTCAATGAACTGAAGCAGGGTCTATTGTGAGGGTTTTCCGGTACTTCTATCACCATCGCCTAGCTTAATGTGGCGATTACGGTAAATCCTATTAAGAGGAGATATTTAGACAGGCCAGATTTACTTATAGATTATAATGGAACTATTAAAAAAGACAATTTGCCAATTACAGAAGAATACTGTTTAATATGGTAAAAGCTCTCGAAAAGTTGCTTTTAACAACTTTAATACTTATAAGATACCTGTGCTGGTTAGGATGTGTGTCGTAGGCAACTACTAAAGGGAGTGCAATTAAAATAAACATTTACATTTCTTGTAATTCTTTATTTACATTTCTGTGATTTAATGAAAAAGAAAACAATCACTTATTTATTTCAAGAAAGAATGTTTCAACAAAATTTTTA
Organism: Sericinus montela; assembly: GCA_029286605.1. Taxonomy (NCBI): domain Eukaryota; kingdom Metazoa; phylum Arthropoda; class Insecta; order Lepidoptera; family Papilionidae; genus Sericinus; species Sericinus montela. The sequence goes on from JAGSMR010000020.1 coordinate 1,032,618, forward strand.
AGCAGACGGACAAGTCGCGAGCAAACAGCGGCGCGTGTTTGCACGTTGATTAATTTCTTGATACCAAGCGACCCTTTGAATATACGTAAATGATACTTATTATTTGATTTGATTACTTCAAATACGTGCCTTATTATCACAATGCAAATCATACAAACATTTGTAAAATGTTAGACAACATGTGTTGGCGTCGGAGGCCGGATCAAACACAAGCGAGTAAGTGAACAAACAAGAATGTTTGGACTATCGCCACTTTCGGTTCTGTTCAAACAGGGACCGTTATTTGTTCAAGTGCTAGTGACACGCCACTGCTAGGATGTTTGTCCAGTTTATGATGATCTTAAATCATGCCCTTTTAAGGCTTGCTACCTGCCAGTTTATATTTCTGTACCGGAGTTCCGACTCTTCTGGTTTAAATTTCAAACAAGGCGACACCTTTCTCATTCGAGGTAGGATGTAATTTATTTACCTGACATATTTTTAACACGAGCTTACTAGGGGTATACCTACTTCTTTATACGTAGAGATATAGGTAACCGCTTTGCTAACTTATAAACGCTCTTACGAGAACAAGCGTAACTTATGTAAGGTTTGCAAAAATGAAAATTCGCGGTAACGTTGTATCATTTACCCGCACCTCACACACGATCCTCAAGAGTAATTGAGTGGGTGTAACTGATACAGGAATACAGTTTCTCCTTTGCGCTTCTGATAGCACGTGTTTCCCAATTTGGCAAAACTCAGAGGATAAAAGCGTCCCGCTATCCGTCACACACAGAAATCGAATGGATGAAATGGATGGACAACACATAGTAATACCGACACTCCTCTTTCAACACGACTTCAAAAAAATTCTGTCTGCTGAAAAAGTTTATTTTGCCACGTTAAAACTGGTTGTTTCGTACTTTACTTTTAATAGGGAACATCAATGACAATAACGACGTTACGTTATGCTAATGAACTTTGTAATACGCCAAGTTTTTCCCTCAACGTCAACATTGTATGTAACAAACTCAAACGGCTTACTATTTTCGTTATGGCGCTCGCCCATCCACCTGCCGCAACAGCTGATGCTTAGCCATTACTTATTGGCTGCTTAATTACTGTAATTGACGTATATTTATCAAAAACGTTGCTTATTGCGTTTATTTATGATATATATTTCAATTAAAAGTTGTTAGGTTTAGTCTCTTGTTATTCAGAAATTCAATTTAATTTACTGTACTCCCTAAGCATTAACGCTTCTGGAATTACAATTCCCCCGTACACCGGGTAATTGGTGTAAATATACATTGTTACTTCTAACAAATTAGTTTTAATATGGAAGGTTTTTCTAATAGGCAAATTAGTAGGCACAACTCTAGGGGCGGTTTTCTATCGAGCTACCCACAACCGTGCAATGATGAAAATGGTTCTAGTTTTCAATGGCAATATTATAACTATATTAATTTTTAGATCACAAAAAATCATATTAATTTAAATTAAATGAAAGTAAATTACCAATAAAATTCCGTATTATGCAATTTTTTTTTTCAATTAAAGCATATTAGTTTTGCTGAACTTTTTGTTTTAATAACAAAATTCCTATAGTTATGCTTTTTCAGGCTATTGAACATAAAGTACGAGAAGAAATCGCATTTGAGTACAACTTGAGTTAAGTGATTTCTAATGAATGATGGCAAATCTATGTCAATAGCAGCCATTTAAAAAGTTAACCAAATCGGCTGAATAAAACGGTCGGATAGAGTCATTACGAATTTGTAAACATCACAAACGTATGGAAAGAAATCGTGTTGTATATCCTGCGAAGAATAAAAGTTGGGTGATTTGTAATTACCGATAAATGTGTGGTAAAAAAAAACTATGCATTCCGCTAGAGGCATGCATTTTTGTGATGAATGTGAATGTTTGTTATGGATATTTGTGTGTACTGCGCCAGTCAGTATTAATAAAGCAATTTTCTTTTCAGGTGGGTGGTGGTAGCCGGAGCATGGCGGGCGAGCGTACTCCGACCTCCAGCAACATCTGGCGCTGCTCGCAACGACCGACACTCCTCTCTGCTGCAACTTGCAGCATGGGGAGTTCCAGCTGCATTGGCCGCAGCCGTGTTAGTGACTAGAGACGTAGACGCTGATGAACTTACTGGTGAGTTTTAATTAACAATAATAAATATAAGATTAAAAACAATTGATATAAGGAGTATCACAATACAGGAGTAGACAGAGGTTTAGGCCTCTGTCTACCCCTGTATTGGAAGTTGCGTGAAGATATTTATTTATTATATTCAAATTATTTTCATAGGTTTAGAATTCACTTACTGATTTTTTACTTGATTTTTAAACAAATTTACATGCTTCATTTAAGGAGTAAATAATTACATCCAAAATTCCTACTTAGTGCTCATCTTTTTAAAGGACTTTAGTCAAATTTCATAGTCTGGACTACTTCAATCAATTTCTCCTTGTATATAGCACACCTTCGCCAGTCAGTGGTCGCATTGATACAATAAAACTAGTGATACGTATAACATACTTAATCGTAGTCGTCGACCTTCGTACACGAGCGGCGTACACACCGGTTTTCATGGTGCCGCCAGCTCTGATGTGCCCGGGATCGATTCCCGGGCGGGTCAATGTCAAAAACCAATTTTCTGCATTGTCTCGAGTTAGAGTGTTCGTGGTGTCTTCGTTATTACCGATTCCATAACAGTTTTCTTCTCATCTTTCATCTTTAGCTACTTACTTTGGGATTAGTGTGTATATGAATGTGTGTGATGTTTTCCATATGTATGTATGTACTCGTATGTATTAAATCACTAAATAACCTTACTTACCTAAAAAATTATTTTTGTGTACCTTATTATACGAATGATCGCGTTATACGAACGCAGAGAATCAATACATTTCAATAATACATCCGTATCGACGTGCCACAATGGCGATGGCGAATCTTGGTTTAATGTTCCCTCCTTGATTATTTGATCGGCGGCATTTTCAAAGCGATTAAATCTTGTACAAGTGCGCGGGAGCGTGCATTCATACAATAACCGCATTGAAAACGTTTGTCTTGATTCTTGAAGTACATACCGATTCTATTCAAAATAAAATTCGTAATAACGCTGACTTCATTCTTAGAGTAGAAAAAACTAATTCGATTGCTAATAGAAAATAAAATTATTAACTGCTGAAATAGACTTTGGTATATTATGCCTTAGTGATGTGGGCTTAAGAATATGCCACCGACTTTCTTCTCATGGATGTCGTCATTGGGGAGTAAGAGAAAAGCTACCAACAGATGGCAAGATAACCATCTCAAAAATATGCAAACCGATGAACGTAAGCAGCGTCAAAAACGGAAGGTCTGGTACTGCGATCCGATTGCCGAGCGTGGCGATTATGACAAATACTGTCTTACGGTAGATGCTTATGTCCAATCAGGCCTAGCATTTTTAGATTTTGCCCTTAGTTTTTTTTTTATTTTTTGTACAGATATTTACAGATACAAAATTATATTCCTATTCACAAAATACTTATTAATGACTAATTATAATTATCGTAAAGCCCTTCTCCTCGTAGCCTCGGTAAAAAGAATGCTAGATTCATTTCCACGTTGACTTTATAAGTGTTGCATTTTCCAATAGTCGCCTCAAACGACATTATAAATGTGATAGTACATATGTATGACGAGGCTGGCTTATGGCTTAAATATAAAAATACACAATGGAACTTCTCATAAACGCACATTATTTTAACAAACGATATACCTTATCACATAAGCTTCGGACGATAGTGTTCTTAATTCAAAAGAACATGCGTCAGTTCAAGAAAGCCGCCATGATAATGCCGTAATTCAGTGTATATTTATATTAATTTGGAGATAATAATAATCGTCACAAAGACTGTAGTACCCATGTTTGTTGTAAGGGCACAGTAAGTTTAACTTTTGTTCTGCCGCCGTCGGTGTGTACAAAAGTTATTACAACAAAAAAGTCAAGCATTTGCATTTAGAATAGGTTCTATAATAATTTTTAAATACGTTTCATAGAATGTTTATTTATTAATGTCTGTGTACTTTATTAATAATAGGAGTATATTATTCTTCTATACTTTGTAGTTAGCGCACGTCTCTTTTGTTCAGCCGCAGTCAGTTTGAATGAGAAGTTAATGATAAGACTGTGCTATCTAAATTTTATACTATATTGTAAACATTAGTTATACTTATTTATTAAAAAAATTTAAAAAGTGTAGCGTACGAGTCACATTAACAATACTTATGTATAATTTTTAATGGGAAAACTAATAGTTTAACGTGGATTTTGATTGAACTGAGTATCATTATGGCTGTAAGTTTCTTTTTTAGATTATTTGCTCTTGCTATACGTTAAGTAATTAGAATTTCGAATTGCCAAATTACATTTACAGAATACTAGACTCCAAATTGAATCCCGGGTATTTGTTAATGGAAATTTTTAGACGTCATATAGGCGCTACAAAGTAACATATAGTGGCTTATATTAGCCCATGGGTAATCGAATAGCAAAATCGTTAAGTACACAATTTTTTTGGTATCACTTGTAAAGCTATTATGGTATTTTTCACCGATTTCAAAAAGGAGAAGTAGCCTGTTTCTAAGTTTTATGTGAGATGGGATTAAAACACGAGCTAAAAATACAGCTGGAAGATGGACTAGTAGTAGGCGGTGACCTTATACGAGCCCTGTGTGAATGAGATAGGCATAAGCTTTAAGGTACTAGGTACATTAATAAATATATAAATATCTTCACACCATTCCCAATACAGGGGTAGACAGAGGTCTAGTCTAGACAATTAAGTCCCTTCGACCCACCTTCAACCGAAGACATTTTAGGACAACGTGACAGGTGGTGAGCCCGTTGTCGTCCATTTTGTCCACGCCAACGATACGAATCGTACATAGGTTTTATGTACGATTTTTATATGGGGATCGAACTCGGGCCTCTCGACTCGAATTCCGATCAACCAACCACTCGGCTATCGTGACTTCGGTTACTAGGTACAGATTTGTCATAATCTGTAATATACGAACATCGTATATTACAGATTAATTTTATATAGGTACATATAGTTTATGTTGAACATATTGCATACTTTACAATAGAAGCTAAATTTTTTCGTGGTGTGGTAATAAAAATAATGCTTAAAATCTATTTAAAATCTTAAAAATGTGTAGCTTCCTACGTTAAACTAATTCCACTCGTGTGACCGGTTAGATCGCTTATCTTATTACTTTAAACGATCTAATCTTGTGTACCTAAATATATACTTAGTGTGTCGGAAACTAACGATTTCACCAATATTTATATTTAAATACTGTTTTACATTTCAAGTTTATCTTTGGATTAGTGATTCTGAGCGATTGTGATCCTGTGAAAATTCGTTTACCTATGTACGAAAAAATAATAATTAAATTATTACTTATAAAAAAATATTATAACGCCATCTTTTTACACCAAACGACGCTTGGTCACTATTATAATATCATAGTAACATGTTGTGGGAAACATAAAGTTAGGTTTTATTTAAGTATTCGATTTAATAAAACTTAGTCATCCTATTTAAATACAGGTATAAGAGCCTAGGTCTCGACACCTTTATTATCCTTTACAAAGGTATCGTGAGTGAAGTGCCACACGGCCCATTTCTCAGGCATATTGCAGTTTCAATCTGGCCAAACGTATTGTTGTTTTATTTTATTATTTTCACTTCCATTATAGCGGCCAAAAGAAATGCTCGGCCTTTATTCGAGCCGTTAAATACGACACCTTTCCACCTCGCACGCTCGTATTTCAATTTTAAATCGGCTCTTTTAACCGCTGCCTTATTAATGCAAGCCTTTTTTCTCGCCGGCTGTTTGTGTAGGTGTTCGCTTTGAGTGCTGCTTTATTGGGAAACGGAATGTTATTCAGCTCAATAAATAGCACTCGAAAGAAAGACTCCATATCCGTTGGCGTACATTGCAAAAGGATCTAAACAAATGTTCTATTTTCCAGGTACATGTTTCGTGGGGAACCAATCGAGCAAGTCGTTGCTTGCTTTGGTAATCATACCCGAAGCAATCTGCTTACTGCTTGGCTGTGTGTTCTTATCTTCGGGTCTTCGTGCCGTCCTCCGAAGGCCCGCACCGGTGCCAGCGCCTGCTGCTCTGTTGAACGCGCCTGCACAGCCCCACACAGATCAGAGCTTACTAAGATTGGGGGCGTTTGCCGCGCTTTACGCTGTTCCATCGACATGCATATTAGCCACTTGGATATACGAATATACATGGCGTGATGATTGGTTAGCGGCACCTGTTCCTTCAACGGAACCATCAACGCAACCGCGTCCGGCATTCTGGGTGTTTTTGTTTAGAATTTTTGCAAGTCAAATTCTAGGCGTTATGGTTGCTGTTTGGATCGCAACGCCACGCTTGAAAGCGCTTTGGAGACGTATCTCTGGTCCTACGAAACCTGTATTAGCAAAATGTCAACCAGGACCACCGCCTAATCCTTTAACTCTACAATGCTACGCCACACATTCACATTCTCTACCACGACATTCGCATAAATATGCAACTTACCGACCACCACAACATCAGTCGTACAGAAAGCCAAGGCATTACCATTATTCAGCCGGTGAAACTATACTTTGACCGCATATTTTCAATTATTGCAAACTGTGACAGTTTTCAATGGAATCCATACATGGGAAAGCCTATGTATTATCTATTTTCTGTGTTTATAATAAACATGGCTAAAGTATCTATTAATTATTAAAAATTTAAGTGCCATTGATGTTAAGTCTGTGAATAGTAGCATAATTATTTAATATTTAAATTTAGCTACATATCTGAATTGAATTTAATCATATCATGATTGTATATAAATATAGAAAATATATGGTATACATAGTCTGATTTTTTAATTGTATAATAATATTTTTAATAGTATTTTAAGCGTAATAAGTTATTTATAACCTGTACCTATTGCATAACTGTGTGTATCTTTTTGTTATCGTCAAAGATGAATGAAACATTTTCCTATAATCCAATCGGTTTGAAATGTCGGTTTCAAATTGACTATTTTTGTCAACTTTTGTTGTAGATGTAATAAATGTTATATACAAAAACAATTTATATTTCAACAGCGAGGGGAGGCATAGGCATCACTTTTCCTATGATATGTAAATAAACAGAGAGATTAATAATTAATCTAACATAGATAATAACTAAGTTAAATATCTAAGAAATTGGTTAAATACCACAAAATCCATATATTATCAATCATTATGACGATGAATAAGTACACAATATATTGAAAGACAAGAGTCAACCTCTGAACTTCGATTTGTAAATTAATTTTTTTTCATTTAAAATATTATAATAAGCGAATAATGTAAATTCAATTTAAACTTTACTTTCTTATTTTGTGTTTCTAATGCTATAGCCCACACTCACAGTTATTCAGTTATGGATCAAGTTTAAAGATTTTAAATCTGATTTTCAGATTTTTAGGTTCAGATTTCACAACTAACTGTATTCTAGTTACTTATAAACTAATAACACTGTAAATATAAATAACACTGGAATATTAAAAATGCTAATAGGCTGCTAAAGACTGTTCAGGACTGTTCAGGTTTTCATACATATGTTGCAAGCTCATGAATATTGATAAATTTTTTAATAAATGAACAAATGCCTATTTGAAATTTTACAATTATTTTTATTTGTTGTGACAAAAGCTAGGTGATCAGAGTTCAGAATATATACTGTATTAAGTTGGATGGAAGTATTCCTCCAGGATATGATGCTATAGTTTATATTCCTTTATTGTAAATATTGAAGGTATCAGTCACCTAAAACCCACCTCCATTTTACCAAAATAGTGACTTTATGTAAATAAGACTTCTTTTGTAAATATTATATTATTAAGGTAATAAATGCTTAAACATTTGAATGGACTTTTTTTATATGAATGAATGATTTATTCATTAGCACACACACGTAGCCGTAAAATTCAAATATACAAAAATAGTAAAAAAATAATGTATAAAAAAAAGAAACTAAATAAAAGCATATGTCGAGTGCCAATAACTAATACCCGTGTCGTGCCGAATAAAACGGTACTGTGTCAGCATAATGTCGCGATATTAAACGCAACGCTGATTTTCAGCAAGTACCATGTTAAAAAAATACTAAGTACCAAAACATATTAACAATCTCGTATCTCAATCTCAAATTAATATACTCTGATTAATATACTCTGTACTCAGATTCGTATAGAATTGCATATAGAATTCCTACATCGAACTCTAAAGAGAATTTTTAGTTCTTAATAAAAAAGTCTTGACGGACTGGCAGTCGTAAGTCGTTTCTACATCGCCACTTACCATCCGGTGGGATTGTAGTTAAACGCTAGCTTATAATGTTAAAAAAAAAAGATCCTTAAAGGGTTCCGTTTTGTTTTCCCTGCTAGGGAGCTACGGGACCCTAAAACAAGGAATTAATAATCTAATCTTCTTTTGTTTCTCGGGAACTTTAAATTCGATACTTAAAATTGAAAACAATCAACACAAATGGTTACACCGCCAAATACCGAATCTAGTCTCACATGCAGTTGTGTGCAAAGGGTTATAGAAAAGGTTGGAAGAGTTCACAAGTGTAACAAGTGGCTACCCCCAGGATAGGGAGCAGGGAGTTTTTCACGGGTCCGGAGTTGACTGCCATAAAATCACTCCGCGAAAACGTAGGCATCGACGCCTACTCTTTGTCGACTTAACGCAAAGAATCAAAAACGGAACTTTAGCTTTTTACCTACAATCTCATCTTAAAAACGGGCTCTCTATGATAATCAGAACCGCGTGAACCAGGAGCGTCTGTGCAGGCAACCCGCCACTTATCTCGGCAATAAATAGTTACGCCGCCCGCCAGATCTTAAATGGGGATAATGTGCATAGTTGCAACACCGTTTGCCCTTGCGGATCCGACAAGTGTCGCGGAAGTTCGAGAAAATAACAATTGCAGTATCAACACTCCTTCACAAATACAATTTTATATGAGGAAGGTATCGAATGGGTTACTTTGTAAAGAAAACTGCCCTATCCCGCAGTCTGCCAAATGTATTATTAGGTCCGAACATATGAAACTGGCGTTTGGTGAACTGGCCACTTTGATTCAAAATATGAGTTGGAATTCCAAATTATGTGCTCGTAATTAAAAATTCATTATGAAATAAATATTTAGTTTCATAAAAAAGATTAATTTTAATCTTTAACATGTGAAAGGCCAATTTCATACGTAAAGACCTATTACATCCAAAGCGGGCTTCACTCCTATTTCTGGCCAGTTTATCCCGCTAAATAGAGCTAGCCATGCCTCTTGGTAGTCTGTAAGCTTAAAAGCTTATTAAAAATAACATATCGCAAGAGTTGCCCGCTAAGCAATAGCTGAGTGATTCAGTTATCGGTATTGGAAAGAAGAGACTCGAGTTCGATCCGTAAGTGGAAGCATTGTATCAATCAATTTTAATCGAAACTTATGTACAATTCGTATCTCTACATGCGACAGGCTTATCACCTGTCAAATTACCCTAAAATCACTACAAAATATCAAATGTGGGTCGAAAGGACAAAATCGTTTAGACCTCTGACTACCCCAGTAGTGAGCATTTCTCAAGACTGTTGTTGTGAAGATTAGGTTCTTTATATTTAATTAATTTTTTATTCCTTATACATATAAAAATTTACTATTGTTTTTGCTTTACCGTGGGTGTCGTTAGACACGACCATGAAAAAACCTTGAAAATCACAATATCCACCGATAGATAACTGGGTAACTATTTATTTGTCATTTAACATAGTTTGGCTTGGTTGAATAGATAAATATCTTCACGCAATACAGTACGCTGTACAATATAGTACAGCAAGTTGTTTCGACCCACTTTCCACCGATGATATTTTTGGGACAATGTGACAAGTGGTGAGCCCGTCACCGTCTCAACGGCCAAGCCAACCATATAATTCGTACATAAGTTTTTGAAAAAAAAACCATTGATACAGCCAGCCTCTATATTATTATCTATGAATGCAGATGAGGAGCCTACATCCTACACTGAAGGATGTGTATGGGGAAGTAGATTGATATCTCCTTGGGAAATAGATGTATATATAATGTACTCTGAAACTAACAGGTCCGTAACTATTAGATGCAATAGAAATGTAAGTAAAACGTTGAGACTATTTTCTCTTTGGGTACACTTATAGTAAGAGCGCCATCTATTATTTGATCTCATTATATCATAATTTAATTCATAATTTACTTTGCTACGTAAATGTTTATGAGGTAAATAAATATCTTCAAGCCATTCCCAGTACAGGGGTAGGCAGAGGTCTTGTCTAGACAATTAAGTTCCTTCGACCCAACTTCCACCGAAGACAATCAATTCAACGTTTAGTATTACTAAACTACAATCAATTTTTCAAAATTCACCAAATTCCTGAAATTAAGACATAGCAATTCATTTTATAGCAAATTATTTTTATAAATAATAGTTATAAACATAAAATTATAGACAACGCCGTTATTTTTTTATTTCTTTTAATATAATTTATCTCGCTAAGTAAGCGTCAAAGGCAACACTGATCTGATCACTGACATGGATTCATGAATATGGGAAATTGGAATCAAAATCAAACATTCAACATATTGTATTCGTATCTTTTAGTTTAACTAAACTTGTCCTTTTCTTAGTTATTAAAAATGTCTTCATTTGCTCAGATATGTCGTTTGAGTAACCAAATGTTGGGAAGTTACAAAACTGTTCTGCATCCAAGGTTAGAATATGTTATAGGTTATGACGTTTATTTTGTTATTGTTTTAGTTATAAATTTGTCACAAATTAATGAAAACTAATGGATCACTTAAATTACTTTTATAATATACCTGTTTATTTTTTCGGATTCGATGGAGATTGCTCAAAAACGGCTTACTGTATAAAATTCGCATATTATTTTTGCATGTTACATTTTTTCTGGTACATAGTTTTGGAAATTACATTCACATTCACGATAATGGCATTAACAATAGATGTACTTATACCATTTCCCTTTCCGTCGTCTGATTCCAGCACCGACCATTTTGTCATTTCTATTATTTACTTTAACATATTTTAAATTTATAGGACAAATTGGATAAGTACTTTACAAGTATGTAATTATACTAAGAAGTCTGCTGAAGAAAAATTGGGTATAGAAAAACCGAAACGACCTCTGACACCATTTTTTAAATTTATGACACAAATGAGGCCAGCACTTCTAGCTAAAAATCCTGGAATTTCATCTAAAGAGGCAATTGCATGGAGTTCTAAGCATTGGCAGCAACTGGATAGTGAGGTGATGCTTTTTTTCACTACTGAGTAACTGGGATAACTATTTATTTACATTATATTGTAAGGTAATTTTACTTTGCTATGGAGACAAAGCCCAACAATTTGACTATAGTAATAAAAGACTCCAGATACAAGTCCTTAATCTTTGTTATTATTTTTTGGTACTATTCTTAACAAAAGTAACAATTAGAAAAAAAACTACAAACTTTAGAGATAAATTGTTAAAGAGCCACTTTGTGTTTAGCTTAGTCCAAAAACTTCATTGTTCACTTGATTGATAAAAAATAATATAATAATTTTAAAAATAATCATATTATTGTGTTATTCATATGCTGGGTTAGGTTCATACTTGAAAGAGAAAGATATGCACCTTCAATTGATTCAATTGCCCCAAATTCCATCAATGAATGTCAATATTCTATGGAATTTATAAGCCTCATGCATTAGCAATAAATAAGATAGTAAAGTAGTAATAGGAGATACATGGATAACTCTGATAAGGAAGATAATGAGTAGCCTAATTAAAGTATATTAGCATAATTTAAATTTGTTTAATTTTCAGACTAAGACACAAATGGTAAAAGAATATGAAAAAGATTTAGAGGATTACAAGAAAATCAAGGAAATGTATGAAGCCTCCTTGACAGAACAACAGAAAGAAGATATAAAAAGAGTAAAGTCAGAAATGGCTGCTGCAAAGGAAAAACGAAAGTTGAAAGCGGTATGTTATCAATTGTTAAAAATAAGTACTACCAAAAATGATGGTTATAATTGTTTGATTTGATGTTGACTGGATAATAAAAAAAGGTAATATTAATTTTCTCTTTGACAATCTTTCTTCTACAACACAGTGTTAACAAAGACACTCTAGTATCTGATGTAAAAATTTCATACTTAAACTTATTCTTCAGTAGACTTAAAATAAAACAAAGTTTATACTTTAGTTTGTTTGTAATCATTTCTATATATTTAATTTACAGGAATTTAAAGAAATGGGTAAACCAAAGAAACCAATGTCTTCATATTTGCTGTATGTACAAACAAGGAAAGATGTCTTCCAAGGTAATCAGATGAAGGAGTACCAAGAAAAGATCAAAATGGAATGGCTAAAATTGCCTGAGAGTGAGAGAACAAAATATGAAAAACAGGCTCAAGCACTAATGGATAAATATAAGTAAGGAATTTGAGCTCTATGTACCATTCTAGCATTATTACCACTCTGTACTGAGCACAGGAATTATTTATCAAGTAATTACAACTTAAATGAATAGAAAAACAATTTATGTTCAAAATAGTTCAAAAGTATGGAACTCAGTGGACATAGTTGTTATCAACCATTTAAACAACCAACAAGATTCAGATATCAGTTATCCATTCCTGTTACTTTCTTTTTTTTGGGCAGGGAAAGTGCGGTACAGGAGTGTCGGTATTTCACCGGTATTCACTCCTCTTCCCCTCCAGGGATGCAAACATGACCTGTACAGAATGCATCCAATATGCATCCGAAGTGCCCATTTTGGATGTGTGTTGGTGGATTAGAGGCCCTGTGTGTGTGTCCTAATGAGGGTTCCTCTTGGTTCACCGTGGGTGTTCAAGCCATGGTTACAAAGCCCCACCGCCACTAAAAGGCGGGAATCCGTTTGGGGTGTCTTCTTTAGTCTATAAAGAGTCCACTGCTGAACATAGGCTTCTCCTAGGATTCGACATAAACAATGGTCCTCAGCCAACTGCATCTATCAACTCCCTGGAACATTTTGCAGGTCGTCACTCCATCTTTAGCCTAAATGACCACTCGAGAAACTTTTTCCCTCAACGGTTGTCAGTTTTTCGAGCGATGTAGCTGGCCCATCTCCACTTTAGCGCGCTGATCTTTAGTGCTATGTCGGTAACCTTAGTTTTGCCGCGAATGTCTTTATAGCCGACTCTATCACGGAGAGAATGACTGAGCGTAGCTCTTTCCATAGCTCACTCTGCAACTTTAACTTCCTCATTCTGCCTGTCATCACTGGCAATACAGTGCGTATGCATGGTGCATACTTTGGACTTAAGACTTTGAGGTATACTCGTTTAAAGATATAGCGTAGTTTCCCGAATGCTGCTGAGCTGAGTTGGATCCATCCATTAACTCTTGACTTACCTAGTCTGACAATTTGTCCCATATATAACTTCTTCAACTTCTGAATGACTCCTAATATCGATTCTTCGCCCGTTTCAGACGCTCAGCAATAATTTCGTCGTTACCCGGCGCCTTGCCGTTTTATTATAAGTACCATATTTTGTATATACTGTGTGGTCATTACCACAGGGTACCAATGGGTTTGATTTCTATCACCTCCTTCCTAACTTCCACCTTCAATAATGCAACATCTACCAACTGATTGTTGAATATTCACTCAAAGTCAAGCATTCTGATAAGTATTTAATCTTTAATCGACTTAAGAAATGTCAGACTTAATACTAAGTTTTTTTCTTTGTGGGAGACTCCTTTGTCTTGCAGTGGACTTTGCAAGACATCAAGACACTTCAGACTACATACACAATAATAATAATTGGAATATTGATTACAGGAAAGATTTAGAAGCATGGGAAATGAAAATGGTTGCAATTGGTCGTACAGATTTAGTACGTCAGAAGCCTGTGCGACAAACGAAAAAGACAAACATTGTCAAGAAACAATAGGAACTCGGGTGCTCTGACGAAGGCAATGGCTTACTTGTGGAATCTATCAATAAGAAAAGCGATTTACATGTACAAAGTATTAATAAGCAATCACATAATGTCACTAGTCCAAATAAACCTCAAAAATCATATGAAAATGATGTTGAAAACAGTATTCATAATGACAAGTTAAAAGAGCGTCAGAGCACGGGTGAAACAAAAACTGAACAAATTCAGTCTGAAACAAAAAGTAAGAATATATTGAATAGCATAAAGAGCTTTTTTAAGTTATAGTTTATTTTCTGTAAATTCTTTTTATTTTCTCTAAATATGCTTTTACATTCACTTCATGTGTCAATATAAATCATTACAATCATTAGAATGAAATTTGTTTTTTATTTCCTATTATTATATTATGTAGTTGTACTTATTCCATTTTATTATGTTAATTAGAAAGTAGTTATTCTTTTAATACAAAATACAAAGTAGTGTAGTATTTTTATAGACTTTTTTCCATTTACAAATTAAATTATGGGGAAAACCCCATAATTTAATTTGTAAAAGAATTCCAAAGAATATAATTATAGATTTAAGTGGATTTTATGAAATGCTGAGCAGAAATTTATATGTGAGTGAAAAGTAACGTAACAACCTATATTCTTGAATTCTTTCCCTGGATTCAATGTTCACAAAATACACACACAAGATATTTGGATGGGATTGTGAGTATGCAGATAGGTTTCCGCGGGCATGTAAATTTATAGTAAAAGATCACAATGGGGAATGACGACAAAATTAACAGACAAGGCTTTTTTTTGAGTAATCTGAAAGGAAAGTGATATTGCAGCTGTATTAGATAAATCCTTCCATTTTCTGGCATTGAAGATGCAGAAGTAGATGATATCTCTCTCTAGTCTAACTCTTTTTAAAGGACATGCCTTTACCTCTTGCCACTTGGTTTAAAGTATACATTTTACCTCTAAGACAGTAAAACTACAGGTTATTAGATAGGCCCACACTTCAACCCTACTTGTTTGGAATAGACATTTAGTGAGTTCAGACAGTGGTTAAGCACAGCGAAAGCTTCTGCTGTTCCATTAATTGACCCGCCCACAATCTAGTGGGCCTTACAAAATACAGGTGTTAAGTAGAGAGCTGTTGCTTTTCGTTGTTAAGTCAGTTAGTCCGAGGCCACACTCTATCCATTGCTTGCTTTGTTTTGCCAATACTGAAATGGTCAATCTATCTGAAACCGTTTTTATTCCTTGTCACGTTATCTGTTTATTTTGGGTCAACTTGACAGGCGGTGAGCCTGCCGCGGTCTTAATATCGTATATATATATATATATATAATTTATATATAATTTATATATAATTTATATGTATATAATAGCCAACGAAAAAAAGTATAAGAACAGTAACAAGTAACATTTTATAGTAATGAATTTTGTAATTAGAGTGATTATATTAAGTAAATCGCTTGGAATTGAAGATAAAAACTATTTAGAACGATTATTCTTAATTTTTCGAGATCAACATTTTAAGTCGACTAAATGTGAATTTTTTTTTCTAGATAGGTTGGTTGATTTTAATAATTGTCTTTTGTAATCATCAACGATAATCTACACAATTACCTTATTAGGAAATCTTTTGATCTTTAAAAAAACAAAAAGACATCCCATATTGCCCCCTGGGTAAGGTAAATAATAGAGTGATAGAACATCGTGCCTATTTTGAGCATTATACTGAAGAAATATGTGGAAGACCGTTAACATATGATTACTTGGAAGATTCCCGTGTGAATGACGCTTCTATGTCTTTATCCTCGACACCAGCACAACTACGATATTCCCATTTTCCGCACATCAAACACATTTTTAATGCATTTATATGTATATACATAAATAAATGTGAACATCACATTCATTGCTCTGATCCCTAAGTTGCTAAAGTAATCAGAAACGACGAAGATACCACCAACGCACAGACCCAAAACAATATGGAAAGTAATTTTCCACATTGACCTGTGCGATAATTAATTGCGGGATCTGTGAGCAGTTGACCTTGAAAACCGGCGTGTATGACACCCTGCCAACTGACCAAGAACGACTTGGTCAGTGTCTTCCTTGTCAAATCCTTATATGTTGGAAAGAAAGCAGTTATCAAACTCTTCATCCGTGAGGTTACAGTAAATAATTTCACATTTTGTTGACGTAAAATTATATGACAGGTTTCCAGAGTTACGAACTTATGCAACCAACAATCCAGAGTTCTGACTTAGCTTCACATCTTTCCGAACGTAAGCATAATATTAATTTATATCGAAAGACAATAAATAATACAGAAACAGAATTTTTTTATGAAAACAATTGTATTTCAAAATTTTACAAAATATAATTTAATTTAAATCTGTTTTGTTTTGTTTTATTACATGGTATTCGACATAAAGCCGATTAGTATTGTCGAGAACAAGCATCAAGAAAAACGTATTGTGATGTAAATAAGTTGTTTGGAAATATATGTACCGAGTGTGTGCCACAATGTGAGATGTATACTATGAATGTTTGCATTGTACAACATACTTTTACAACAATTTCAAATCATATATTTATAAACGGAAATATGGCTACTCACTGAAAGGCCAATAGAAATATCAATAGAATAACATGTTTGTTTTTAATCGACAATAACATTAGTCTTTAAAAACTATGTTTGGTGCAAATTTTACCTGCTTTCTACATTTGGAAAAAACGGACAAAATGCCTTCAAACGTATATCCTATAATAAAAAAAAATATAAAGTACTAACGGCCTCAATTTAATATATAAAAATGCGTATATCAATACTAGAAAAGAGTGACTGGCCTTTCACCCGCGGCATTGTAAGCATGGAATAAATTACAGTCCGTAATATAAGTGTCCATCCGGAGAGTTCAAGGTATTTTTTAATTGAACAGCCAAAAGTTATAATTTAACTAGTATGGCCAATCTATCAAATTTTAATAATTATGTATATTTATTAATATAGGATCAATAACAGCGAGCATATTCCACATTCTTTACATTTTTAAAATACGATTAAATGTTCTATATACAAAAATAATTATTTATATTTTAGGCAAATTATTGTAGATTTTTATTAGTGACTTCAACTGACTAAGCAAGGTAGAACGTACCAACGAACCGAACGAAGCTCTTCACGTTGTTACACACGTACGCAGTATGGTTTTTCAAATGTTAAATCAGTTATTGTGCACAAGGTAAACCGATAGTATGGTGATTTTTGTTTCAATCTGGCATTAGAGTTTGGAACATTGAAGCCAAAAAAGTATTACAGAAACATATTTAATATAATGTTTTTGCTACTGCTGTTTCATTCTGATGACGTCACGTTTAGCATTGATCGTTTGACTTGGTCGAGTAGTATAATCAGTAAAAGGTACTATTAAAAATTAAACGAATTAACGATGCATTTTGAAAACGAGCTGTTAATGATAATTAGCAATGATTTATGATGGTAACCAAAAATAATGTCATGGAATTAAAATATCCACATTATTTTATTCATATTATATTATAGTTATGGTGGGCATCCTCACCTTGCTGCCTCATGTTGAGAGTTATACAATCAGAGAACTTTTAATGGAAGAACATACTTTTTAGTTTTTTGTTTAAAGCCATCAACTTTTAATAATAGGTGATGTTATGGTTTTCATTAGCAGTCAACCTGTGGTCATGCCAGAATACATGTTAATCTTAAATAAAATATCTAGTACATAAAGAATGTTCACATTAATTTCTGTATTCTTTTATTATTAAGGTTAAAATATTAACTTCATAAATATCTAATTATTTTAAATGCAATGTAATAAACAACCTGAAAAATTAAATTACATAATATTATAAACATTGGTGTACAGAAAATGATAAGTGGCTACTATTGGGTCTTTAAAAAAAATTAATTTCACTAGTCTTATAAACATTTTAATTATCTCACACTTAACTCTCATAAACTTTTATTGAGTTTTACCAGTAAAATACCAAGCTCATGGTAATGGCAGGCACATCTAAGAGAAAGCATATAAAGAAAAAAAGAATCCAGACTCACCAAGATGACAACAAAGGTGCTTGCAGCATACTTCAAATTCAAATATGTAAATGTACTTTGTTCTCTCAAATGCACATTCATAATGGTAACGCCAAATTATTATAAAGATACCTATAGTATATTCCCTTTGTTTTTTATTTCCTCATTCTAGAATACATATGAATCAATAAAGATTACTAGTTTTATACACCTTGACAGAATGGATTTCTATAGCTATGTCATTTTAATAAGCATTTGAAGAAAGAAACAACAATATGCTTGCATGAGGATTACATGTGTAAAAAGCAAAAACTATCTTCGAGAAAGGTGATGACTTTAAATTTTGCAGTAAATTAGCTGGAAAATTTCTTAAATGCAGTTATATTTGTGATTTGATTTGGTTTACCAAAATTATTCTGTAGTGATAAATCTTAGCACAGCATAGCAATTTTTATTAAAATTTAGATAGTTTATAGATTTCTTCCCTGCCTAGAAATATTAATAATTTCATAAATTTAACTGCAGTAAGTCATCAAGGATAAAACTCCAAAAATTGTAATTTGTTAACTTTATTGCTTGTGATGGGTTAAATTTTAATAATTTTTAAACAAAATGAAATTTATGAAAGGAGGCAATGTATATTTTGGACTCATAAAAATTTATACAAACAGTTCATTAAGTAACCAGTATTAAATATTATTTTAGTACTTAGTGTTAATTAACAAAAATTTACAAGTTATATACAACTTACTATAACTAAAATGGCAATATGTGACTAAAACTCACATTTGTCACAATTTCTCACTTGAAAGGCACAAGCAATCAAAGTATTACATGTAAATTCCCCTAAAACCTGTGGTACAAAAATGAACTATATTCAATAGTACATTGCTTACATATAGGAAAATCCAGAGTAAATCCTATGTGATAAGATTATCTTTCAATATAATACATAGATATTGTGTACAAATTGTTGTGAACAAAAACACACAAACATCTTGTGAAACAATTGTTAACAGCCGCAGAATATACAAAATATTTTTAACCTTATCGGCTGCTACACCATTTAATAGCAAAAGTGCATTTGCAATATTCAAGTTATTTTCTTTAGGAAAAAAAATTAATTTAGTTAAAATATATAAAATTAAAGGAAGGAAAAAGTAAGCCTTCTCAAATGTAAAAATAGTTAAACCATAAAGTGTTTGAATAATCAGTGATAATAAAACTATGTCATAGTGGTTTGTGACTATTTTGTCAACTAAAGAAAGGTTCTGTGTTGGTGTAGGTTCTTCAGCTGATGTGACAAATGCTGCCAAGGAATTGGTTACCTCAGTTTCATCAGAAACGTTTGCACTTACTGTAAATGATATTGTTTCCAATTCATTTTCAATCCCCCCATTGTTGAGGGAACAAGAGTTCTGGGCATTATTTTTTATAATAGGCAAGTAAACATTTTGATCTGTAACTGGAATTCTTCTGGGAGAATCTATAATTAAAAAAAAATCGTTATTATAATTTATAGTCAAATCAAGTGTTATTTTTAGAGTGTTTATCACAAAACATTCCACATTGTATTGGATTCAACCAACAAATATACCTTTGAAACTGTCGTCGTCGATTTTTCCAGATATAAGTTGCAGCCTGTTCTGAGAATTTTCTAATATTCTTTTTCTACGTGCCTCACGACGCGCTGCTGCTGCATCAGCCATATTATGTAGAGATTGATTTTGTTATTATTTCTAATTCGATGAAAAAACAATAAATATAATATGCAACATGTATGCACTGTCAATTGTCAGTATCAGTTCAGTTATGTCTCTATTATCTATGGTATCAGGAATGCAGAATATATAATTACTACCAGTGTGCATGAGTATTCGTTAGCAACAGATCACAGATATTACAGATATAATAGAGAGAGACGGAGAAGTGCCTTTCTATCATATTTCCATATTACGACATGCTTGGAATACCAAGTATATCATAATTTAAAAGTAAAATATCTATAAAAATACCTATAGTACTACGTCTAGAACTTACTGGTAGTAGAACTGCTAATTAAAACAAATTCATGCTATGAATAAGATACAACATATTAAAATTATTCATTTTACATAAAACTTTCAATATGATTTTTTTTTATAAAAGATATTATATTTTACATTGAAAGTCAATATAAAATATAATATCTTCACGCAATTCCCAATACAGGGGTAGACAGAGATCTAGTCTAGACAATTGTCCCTTCGACCCACCTTCCGCCGAAGATATTTTCGGGACAACATGACATGTGGTGAGCCCGTCGTCGTCTTATTTCTAAGCCAACGATATTATTCGTACATAAGTTATAGAAGTAATGGATTGTTAGATTTTGCTTGTTATTGTTCATAGCCTGTTTTATAGTTTTTCTCTTGATTACACATAATTTTTTTTCTTATGGGATGTTTAGTCACGATAACATTAATATCGTTTATTTTGCTTGAAATTTTAGGGCGGTAATTCACTCATCATGAGACTTGTGTTTCTTCAATTAATGCTATGTGGCTAACATAACATAATGTGTTATTACACAAACTGATCTGAATTTTACATATTCGCACTTGTGAGGTAATGTATCTTTTCTATTTTAAAAGTCAAGATTAGGAAACCACTGGGATATCGAAGTGATCTTCTGTTCACGGAAGTTTCTGTTTTCACGATCAGACAGCTTTTTATAATATTTGTTATACTACGGATGCATAAAAGTGCTCTATATACGCATATATCTCTTCCCAATAATTGAGTAAACAGTACAATTTTTACTCCTTTCGACATTTTTTGGGACAACGTGACGGGTGGAGAGCATGGTGCCGTATTTATGTTGACATTGACGGTATAAACTTAGTACGACGTAGTATCAAAGCGTCCTTCCTATCAAAAAGTAAATAAAACTATGAATTAGTTCAAAAAAACTATGTATTAGGTAAACTGAAATATATCTCAAATAGAGGTAAAAGAGTAAATTTAGTTTTCTTAAAAATCTTGTCTATGCTATGAAAGACTATGTAACGGAATGAAAATTTTTACTCTGTGCGATTAACGGTACCGGAAGTTTGTAAGTTGTCTGTTAGACACTAACGCCGAAAGGAGGTTGTTGTTTGGCGCCTTTATTTACGGGGCCGGTCGGATTTTTTGTTATTTTTGAAGCAGATTATAATCGGCGAACGATTGTTCTCTATTTTCCTAAAATGGGTGATAAAGGTGATGGTGGTAAGCAGTTGTCTTGATATCAACGACCAATTTGAATAAGCAATTAATTTCTGTGACAGCTTGCTTTTTGTTTTTTGGTTATCACAACTTTACAATAGTATTTTATTAAATCTTCGAAATTCTAGAAACGTTCGATGATGCGGTAGAAGAGAGGGTCATAAACGAAGAATACAAAATATGGAAAAAGAATACACCATTTTTATATGACCTGGTGATGACCCATGCATTGGAATGGCCCTCTCTTACAGCTCAGTGGCTTCCAGATGTTACCAGGCCAGAGGGAAAAGATTACTCTGTACATAGGTAGGATTCTTTATTGTAGTCGTAAGGAAAAAAGTGTTAACATTCTGCTGTGTTAAACAAGTGCTGATGGTTAGTGGACTCTGCAAACCATGATTACCTGCATACTTCAAATGAAATGTATGTGTATTATTACTCCTATTGGCAAAGATAGAATGCCTTCTTGTCTATTACTACACTGGATCTCTATATCTTTCAAACATGACACTTATTTGGTAGCAGAACCTCCTAGGTAGAAAATGAGTCTTATCGCCTTTAAATATCCTTGAAGCAGTATAAAATATGTTTGTATGTAGCTAATGATATGATGTAATATGTATGTAGCTTATGAAGTAAATTTTATAATATCATTATCACTTAAATTCGTAGTGTAAGTTTTTACATGATTTTTATGGACAGTTCTTGAAGTCTCATTAATAAATGAATATATATTCACATAGGCCCTGTGTACTTCAAGAACAGTGTAAATAAATACATTAATTATTTAAAATAGTGCTTAATTATGTGATCAAATATATATGTTATCATAATTTATGTTGCATTTGAGGATTTAACTTATTGGAAGATGTGAGAAGCAATATTTTGCTTCACACACTTTATTGGCAATCAACAGATGGTCTCTCAAAAATATGAAATCAAAATGGTTTAGTTTTTTTTGGATAGTTATCCCAATATCTACTTGTAACCAACTCTACATACCAGAAATATTACCCTGTTTATAATGAAAAAACATACTACTGTCATCTTATGATGATCCATATCAACTAAACCAGTATTTGTTTACAGGCTGATTTTGGGTACACATACATCAGATGAACAGAATCATCTGCTTATTGCAAGTGTCCAACTACCTAATGAAGATGCTCAGTTTGATGCAAGTCATTATGACAATGATAAAGGTGGTAAGTAATATAAATAAATTATAAAATGTGTCAATAAAAAATAAATAAATAATATGTCTGTTTTATGTAATTAGAAGTCCAGATATTAATCACACTATTCCAAGAATTATTAAAATTGTTTTGAATATTTGTGTTTTAGAATTTGGTGGTTTTGGTTCAGTGTCTGGCAAAATAGATATTGAAATAAAGATAAATCATGAAGGCGAAGTGAATAGGGCACGCTATATGCCTCAGAATCCATGTGTTATTGCTACCAAGACTCCTTCATCGGATGTTCTTGTATTTGATTACACCAAACACCCTTCGAAACCAGAGTCATCAGGGGAGTGTCATCCAGATCTTAGGTGAATATATTGTTTGTAATGTTGTGTTTTGTGCATATAGTTTATTGTTGTGGGTCTTCGGATATACCACCCCATTTCTTTCAGTGGTTGTAGTAAGAGGCAACAAAAGGCTTTCCCTTTGTCCTCTTTTCAATGACATTTCCTTGAAAATAAAATTGACTAGGAACAGGTGGCTGGATAAGTGTCTCGAAAAATAAAATAAAGGATTATAAATATTTAGCAATAATTCAGCAAACTGATGATGGTCAGCAGTCAGGTGTAAAATATCTGTTATTGCGATCACCAATCTGCTTGCCAAGTGTGTCAATTACAGCAAAGGGACAAGATTATGTCCTGCAATGAGCTTTAACAGGCTGTAATGTAACATCAAATGTTTATTGTGGTTAATGTCAGTTATGTCTTAAAAAAATATTTAACATCAGTCTCTAAATTTTTTGGAATAATAAATATTCTTATTGTAAAAATTATAATACAAATTACAGATTGCGTGGACATCAAAAAGAAGGCTATGGATTATCATGGAATCCTAATTTAAATGGCTATCTTCTCTCAGCTAGGTAAGATTTATTTTTATGTTATAATTTTTAAAGGTCCTATTCCTGGCTTCTCATATAGGCCTCATCTGTATATATATGAAGATATTTGGAAATTATTCTTTGTGAATTGAAGAACTTCATAAGTACTGTAAGTAAGTAATCATAACAGGGCTGATTATACCTGATTAGAACTGTATAATTACAATGTTACCAACTGTATAATCATATTTTACTATTTATTATAATATTATTATTAGAATGGACCTGTAGTAATTTCTCTGGTAATAGTGTGCATGAATAAATATCACAGAAATCTTACATTATGTACTAATATTATAATTGCAGCGATGACCACACAATTTGTCTGTGGGACATCAATGCCACCCCAAAGGAGGGGCGCGTTATTGAGGCGAAGTCTGTGTTCACTGGACATACGGCTGTGGTGGAGGATGTAGCTTGGCATTTGCTGCACGAGTCACTCTTCGGCTCCGTCGCCGATGATCAGAAGCTTATGATCTGGGACACCAGGTAACTTTGCCACAATCTCTGAGTAAGCATACTAAGTACTTACAAAAAATTTGATAATTTTTGCAATTACTTTTCTATATGATTCTTTAATTTCTTCTTTCTGTACAGTCTATCTAGTTCACTGTTGAACATAGGGCTTGGCTTTCCCAAAAGTGGCGGCAAATATATTTATGAACCAACTGCATCTCTCTCTAATGTGATTATCCTTCACTTCCATTATGGAGGCATTGTATGTAGGTAGCATTGATGAAGTGTTTTTTTTGTTGTTAATGACGAAAAATACGAAATTAATATTGACAAAAACTGACAATTTTCTTTGAAGTGTACCAAATTTTTGAGTATATCACGAATATAACAAAGTATGTAAATTAACGCCATTAATGTTGTTTTATATAGATGTAACAACACATCAAAACCATCGCATACTGTGGACGCTCACACAGCTGAAGTAAACTGTCTAAGTTTTAACCCTTATTCAGAGTTCATACTTGCGACAGGCAGTGCTGATAAAACAGTAAGTATTAAATAAATAGTATTTTTTTGTAGTCTATTGTAATAAAAACTGTAACATTGTAGTAACAATATTGCAAGTCAACAATTGCAAAGTTGAGGTTGGGTGACTAGAATTAGAGTTACACCTGAGTTCCACCAATGGGTTTTTAAAAACTTGGATACGAATTATATCGTTGTCTTGGACATTAAGACGGTGACGGGCTCACCACCTGTCACATTGTCCCAAAAAATGTCTTTGGTGGGTTGAAAGGAATTATTTGTCTACATTTTTGTCTACCCCTGTATTGGGAATGGAGTGAAAATATTTTTTGAACATTGTCGTAGTCTTAACATGGCTAAATTTAAAGTATTTTTTTACTGTTTAGGTGGCGCTGTGGGACTTACGCAACCTAAAGCTAAAGCTGCACTCATTTGAGTCACATAAAGATGAGATTTTCCAAGTTCAGTGGTCGCCCCATAATGAGACCATACTCGCTAGCAGTGGCACTGACCGAAGGTATGTTGTGTTGTTGGTGAAAATATTTCCCAGAGTACTATTATTTTGTATATTTTTGTATATGATGTAATCCCTGAATGTTTACTTTCGGGGTCTTAGTTAAAAGAAGAAGATAGAAAGGCACTTATTTTCAAAGTCATGATAGCCAAGTCCTTGAGAGATCGAAATTCAGGTCATGTGATACCGAATTCTACCAACAGGTTTTTCCAAAACTTATGTATGATTTATGTTGTTGGTTTGGACATAAAAACTTAACTTCTGTTTTGAAAATCCTAGGAATTAATTCTCCCTCTTCTGATTGTAAGATATTATTGTATAATCACAAGATATTATAAATATTTGGACATTTTGCAAACAGTTGCTTGTCACAACTGAACAAGATTTTATAGTGGCTCTGAATACTTTTCAAAATGTATAAACAATGATGGATGACTTGATTGTTATAAGAGTGGATGCAATCCAAAAAACTTGACAAAAAATGATCACATCTTTATATTAGAACCTAATTCACAGGTTGCATGTGTGGGATCTGTCGAAGATTGGAGAGGAACAAACTGCTGAAGATGCGGAAGATGGCCCGCCAGAACTTCTGTTTATCCATGGAGGACACACTGCAAAGATTTCAGATTTCTCGTGGAATCCTAATGAGCCATGGGTCATATGTTCAGTATCTGAGGATAATATTATGCAGGTAAGATATATACAGCCTATAAGTGTTATATACACTACAGAGGCCTCTTTCGTAAAGATGATCTGCCAACATTGCCATGCGCGGTAAGCAGGTTGGCGATATTCTATCACACAGCACCTTTGACTGCTAAGATCTGATTAATTTTGTTGTGTAAGTTTTCAATTCTTCTTAAAAAGTTCTGGAAACTTCAAGGCTTTTCCTTAAGACGCCTCTCTCCTTTTTTAAGTATATATCACAAGGTACGACTTTGTGGAGACTATAAATATATGTAAATACTAAAATAAAATTTAAAAATATGCAAAATGTTAACACGTTTGAATAAAATTATGTGATTTCAAAAGTAATTTAAAAACTCAGTTATTTTTTTGTACTTAAAATGTTCTTAAATTGCAAAGGCAAGGATAATTAAATGCTCATTTAAAATGATTTTCATCAGTAGGTGTGTCAAATGTATATAGCTAAAGAAAGAAAATTCCTTGCATTGCAGATGCATGTACATTCTGTTATTATTTTTAATTTTTTGTAGGTATGGCAAATGGCAGAGAATATTTACAATGATGAGGAGCCAGAGACGCCCGCTTCTGAGCTGGAATCAGGGGTGAACGTGAATCATGGTTAGCCAAAGCTTGGCAGCACTTCCGTGCTGGCAGACAGCCCGCTAAAGTCCACTTGAACTCACACAGAACTATTAAACTTCCCCTTGCATAGGTTGTTACTAGTAGCAGTCATAGAAAAGAAGAATGGATACCAGAAAAGTGTATGAGTCGAACAATACAGGCAGAATGTAGGTAAGACTTACACTTAGCCTGGTGAATTATTTTAATATACAGGAGTTAAACATTTTTCTGGTCAAAACTAAGTTTTAGAAGCAGTCACTATTTCGTTGGCATTAATGAAACGTCAAACCTCTTAAAACGTGAATAGATAGCCATTTAAGTTTCATCTAGCAAACTAATAATAGAAAATTACACAACCTTTACCAAACTGCTTGTAAACATTCTTCTTTTCAAATGGTTGGAATCAATATACTTTTTATGGTAACTTACATTTCATATCTATAATTTAACTTATTATAATGGTAAAAATGGGCCTGTAGCAGAACGTCTTTTGCAAAGAAAGATATAATATAGGAAACATTTTGCTTAATGTCACATACTGAAATTAATAAAGAAATAATAAATAGATCAAAGAATTTTGTGTAAGCTAGGCTGAAATTGATGATACTGTATAATGTGTAAATTGGAAATTCAACTCGTATATTGGCATCCTTCCTAAAAATGTAAATAGAGATATCGCACAAATGGAAAATATAAAAGCATGCTTTTTCAAAATATTATTCATCCATGGTTGTACTAAGTAATTTAAGCAGTCTGATTAATGTGTGAGATTGTGCAGTCCAATGATAGGAACATAGAACTAAGTTATTAATGTGTTAAAAAGTCTATAGGGTCAGTTAACTTTGATATGCATGAATGGGCCGGCTCTACCGGGGAAGTACCACGACCTCACAGAATACCGGCGTGAAGTAGAAGTCTAACAAACTTCTGCGTTTTATCTGGTGAGTGCAGGTAATTGGAGGCCCGCACACCCCCCTCTCCCAATTCTGGGGGGGGGGGGCATTCTAAGGCCATCACTTAGCATCATGTGAGCCACCTTTTCGTTTGCCTCCCTTTTCTATAAATAAAAGTAAATTGAGCATGTACAACTAATAATAATTTTTTTTAAATGGCTACTTTCCAAAGATCTCGTTTCACCTCTTACTAACAAAATTTGCATTTATGTGTAATTATGTTGTTATTAGTGAATGAAGGGTATTTTCTAATGTACCAATGTTCCTATCAGTGGTCTGTACTGACTGAAGGGGGGGCCAATGTTTGTGGTTGTTACGCACGCGAATCTCAAATAGTACGAAAAGAAAATGATGAATTCATTTTTAATCATGTATAGAATGGGATGATTTTTTTTTTCACTGTGCGTACGAACCACATAAAATTAATAATGAGGCGAAACAAGTCTACAACGCAGTCTTTATCGGCCATTTATGACTCAATTCCATTTTAATTTATTACGTGATGAGTACATCAGAAGGTATAGTTTCCATTAGCCGGAAGGAGCGTCGGTGACGCGAATGAACGACTGTTTAATGTTAAATGCCGTAATAGAATGTATTTTAAGCTCCGCTAAATATTATAATTAAATACTATAATAAAATGTTTGTGTTTTATTGTAGTCACTAGATGTGACTAATGAAGCAGTCCATGTTCAACACACAATACAAACCTTTGAATTTTTAAGTAGAGTGGTAATTTTATGGTAATCCTTTACTTCTTATATAGTATCTTCCTACATCTATAAATAATCGTGTTTAGGGTTCCACACAGAAACTTTGTAAAAATTGACAAACGAAAAAGGAGAAAGAATGAGGATCACTTCTTTCTCTGTCCAGGAATGTTCCATCAACTTTCACAGGAATGAACCAATGCCATAAGGCATTAAGTCCGCCGTTTGCAAGGTTTATTCTAAGGCTTGAACAAGAAAGAATGTTTGGAGGATCAAGTTGGAATTAATATCAAATACTGAAGAATTACTATCAAATACAATAATGAAGAAGTCAATTGAATAAAAAATTCGGACATTTATGCGAAGTATTTTAATACTTGCTATTAATTAAAAACCTATAGGATACTTCTCGTTGTCAGAGAGTAATGAGATTTGAAAACAAACAAACTCTCCTTACGAGTATATAGTTAATGGAAAAGTTCGAAAATAGTTTATTACCTTAAAGAATTTTTTTAACTGCCAATGTTTGTTAACCTTCAATTTTTTTGTCAGAGTAATGGTTGATGCTTTTTTATTTATGAACTTCAGTAGGTATTATTGTTAATTATTTTAGTAAATTATTCAATTTTTTATTGAATTTTAAAGCATATAAGTTATGCTGAACTTTGTTATTAAAATAAAGATATTTTTTTATTTCAACTGACACGGGTGGGTTTCCAACCCGCGACCTCTGCCGAACTATGGCAACGCTCTTACCTCTGCCCCACCGTGTCTTACACGCATCAGTTGAAATTTTAAAACTGCATTCTCTTTCTGCCTTTTTTATTTATGCCTATTTTTGGCATAGCTCAGAGGTAAGAGCGTTGCCCCGGTTCGGCAGAGGTCGCGGGACGAATCCCGCCCGTGTTAGTTGACTGTTTATGCGCCGGTAGCTTCGTCGTCCAGAGTTGAGCTGGAAGAATTTTGGGAGAATGTAGGAGAAGTTCTAGACTTGGTTAGAGGAAACGAAAGAATTGTTGTATGTGGTGATTTGAATGGATGGGTTGGTACCGCTCGGCAAGGGTACGAGTCGCTACTTGGAATGTTTGGTGATAAAAGGGTTAACGATGCTGGCAAGCTTATACTGGCTGTATGCAAGGAAAAGGGTCTTCTTGTGACAAACACTATGTTTAGTCACAAGAAAATCCATATGTATACTAGAACAAGAGAGAATGAGAGAAGTATGATCGATTTATTCCTGGTGGATGACCGACTGCGAAAACAGGTAATGGATACGCGAGTGTTCCGGGGTGCTGACCTGGGAACGGATCACTATCTAGTGATTTAGGGTCTGTTCGTGGGTTGGAGCCACCGGACGGCGATACCAGAACCACAGTCGGTCGGTAGCATCCGAAGCTGGAAGCTTCAGGAAGCGGACACTAGGGATAAATATCAAGCAAGGGTAGCCGAAAAGCTGGACACCATCGATGTCAGGAAAGAATGTGTGGAAAAGAAATGGAATGGTTAGTGCAGCGGAAGACGTGTGTGGAACTGTGAAAAAAGGTAGTAGTAAAAAGGGTGATGCATGATGGAATGACGAAGTGAAAGAAGCAGTAAATAAGAAGAAGAAAGCATGGTTAGACTACTTGGCCTCTAGTAATGATAAGGATATGAGAGAGAAGAGGAAAGAAAGCTATAAGCTCCAGAAAGTTCACACGAAAGCATGGATTGAGGAAGTGCGTGAAAGGAGTAGAATGGAAGCGGACGAAAGGTTATCGCACAACTTCAAGGAGAACTCCAAACTTCTGGAAAGAGGTTGGAAGGACCCGGAGTGGTGCGACAGCCTTAAGAATGAATAAAGTGCTTTTGGGAACCAATGACGTCCTGTCAGAAAAATCGGACGTCATGCAGCGATGGAGCGAATGTTATAGAGAGATGTATGCGTGTGATGATCATAGTGGGGGATCCGGGGGTGACGCCGGGACTGGTACGCTAGACTCGGACCTCGATGACACTGAGGTCATCAGCATGAAAGAGATTGAATGTGCGATTAGAAGTTTGAAATGTGGTAAGGCTGTGGGACTAGACAGAGTTACTGCTGAAATGGTTAAGTATGGTGGGCCACGCGTCTGGGACAGCTTTCATCTGCTGTGCAATTTGTGCTGGCGAACGGGGGCTGTTCCGGATGATTGGCGATCCGCGGTCACTGTACCTTTATATAAAGGTTCACATTATGACTGCGGGTGCTATCGGGCGATCAGCTTGACCAGTTTAGCAAGTAAAGTTTACTCGAAGGTTTTGACACGTAGGATGCAAGAGAAATCGGAAAGATTTCTATGGGAGGCACAATGCGGATTTAGACCTGGAAGAGGATACACGGATCAAATGTTTTCTCTCCGCATGATCACGGAGAAGCTTCTGGCTGCTAACCAGAAGATTTTCTGTGCTTTTGTGGATCTTGAGAAAGCATTTGATAAGGTTGTAAGGAATAAAATGTGGGAACTGTTGCCGGGGTATGGTGTGGATGGTCGATTGCTAAGGGCTGTGCAGTTTAGCGTCCAAACGTGCGTAAAACAGGGTTGTGTCATGTCTTCCTAGCTGTTCATACTGTATCTCGACAGCTGTTTACAGAAGCTGAAAGATAGCTGTTTGGGTGTGAAATTGGGAGACATAAAAGTAAATTGTCTGCTATATGCTGATGATGCAGTACTTATTGCACCATCAGAGGCAGAACTGCAGGCATTAGTCACTTGTATGAAAGAAGAATGTGAAATTAATGGTCTCCGTTTGAATGCTAATAAAACTAAGGTTCTGGTATTTGAAAGGGACGAAGAAAGAACGAAGTGCGAAATTTGGGTAAATCAGGAATGTCTAGAACAGGTTAATGAAATTGTATACTTGGGGAGTGCGTTTAGCCGGGATGGAAGATGTGATTTAGATGTGGACAGGCGTGTCGCTACCGGGAACAAAGTCAATGGAGCCCTGACTGCGTTAATCAAAAGGCAAGGCGTTGTGAAAAGTGCACGCCTTGCAATACATAAGGCAGTGCTGGTATCGACTTTGTTATATGGCAGCGAAACCTGGGTATGCCAGAAGAAGCATAAAAGCAGGTTGAATGCAGTGGAGATGCGATCTCTTCGTAAAATGTGCGGCCTTACCATGGCCGACGGAAAGCGAAACGAAGAGATTCGCAATATGGCAGGTTTGAAAAATGACTTTGTTTCAAAAATGGATAAGGGCGTGCTTCGATGGTTTGGGCACGTTGAGCGAATGAGTGAAGACCGAATGGTGAAAAAAATATATAGCGCGAAAGTTAATATTAAAAGGTGTCGAGGTAGGCCGAGACTAACTTTCGATGACCATGTGAGCAAATTGCTCGGAGAGGGGAGGGTCAAGAGTACTCGGATACCTAGACGTGCATGTATGAAGAAGATGATGAATCTGAAAAAGGCGAAAGAAGTATGTAGGGATCGTGACACTTGGCGATCTGTTCTCTCTGGCTTCCCCGTCAGGGATTGTGCGTGAAGATAAATAAATATAAAATAAATAATTTAGTGTTTTAGTGAATGTTACTGTAGAAATAAAAACATAATTGTACGGAACCCTTATACGCGATACAAATTCGCGCTGGTCCCATTTTTACTTAATAACTTTAATCGTGTGTGTAATTAAGCAAAAACTTAATTCGCACAGGTAATTAGTTAAATTAGTATTTTTTTATCTTCACCCATTTTTCATTCTCAAAATTGCAATCATATCTCACAAATGATTGCTCCTTACGGGATTCGAACCCATTCAAAAGAGTTATCATTTCGTCAGTTAAAAGCCAATAAAAGTTCATTGTAGCACACAGGCCTCAACCAAAAGGAGAATATTTTGTAACTTATGTGTGACTTATTAATAGACGAAAGCATAAAAGTTCTTAAAAAATTATTTACGAGGGGTGATCAAAACTAATGATAATCGGTTACTTCAGGTCCGCATAAAAATCCAAGAAAAATATTTTTTGCTCATATATTAACCGGGAAAGGTTATGGCATCTGTTTTTTGGGACGCTCAAGGCATAATTATGGTTGAATATTTGGAATAGGGAGCCACTATTACGGGCTCTTACTACGCAGACCAAATAAGAAGATTACGGGAGGCGATTAAGGAAAAAAGACGCGGCAAACTGCGAGCTGGAGTGCTGTTTCACCAAGACAACGCACCGGCTCACAAAGCCGCAGTTGCGATGGCTACCATTCAAGAAACAGGATTCGATCTACTTGAACACCCTCCCCACTCGCCAGATCTAGCTCCTAGTGATTTCTAACTCTTTCCTCGGCTCAAGGAACGCCTCCGAGGCAAGAAATTCGAAAACGACAGCGAAGTAATGGCCGCTGTTGAAGGGTTTGGGAGGGTCAAGACAAAGAATTTTTTTCAAAGGGAATCCAAAGTTTAGAAAAAAGATGGACTAAATGTATTGATTTGTTAGGAGACTATGTAAAAAAATAAATTATTATTTTAACTTTATTTACCGTGTTTTATTTTCATTATCATTACTTTTGGATCACCCCTCGTACATCATACTTTCAAATTTCCTAAATGAAGTGCTATGTGCTTATAATACTATTTTTGGCAGTTCTAGTGTTTGATTTGTATAAAATGACCTAAATTACATTAAGCTTATAAATGGGATCGGTCAACCCCCAATGTTTACGAACCGCACCTGTTTACGTCGCCTTTTAATGAAATTGCTTGTTTCCACAGGGAGTGGAATGAATGTCTCTTATCACGACACGAATTCAGTTTAATATTGTCATTCGTTGTGACATCATGTCCGTTCGTATACTAACGCTAAGTCTAATCATAACTTCATGTGTTTTTGCGAAAAGATCGGTTGGCAGATACGGCCATTATCCGCCAACACACGGTTATTCAGGAACTGGGTCTGGAGGAGGTCACAGTTATCCACATTCTACTGGTCTTTCCGGTAATGCGTATGCGCGTGGAAGTCAGCCTTCAACGTATCAAAATCACGGACACACTTATACGCATAGGACCGAAGTACATCATCATTACCACTATAGTCCACCTCAGTACATAAGTTATGGGTCTGTCAATCATCCAGTGTATCACTCTAGCCCGCCGGTATATATATACGAATATCGAAACTCTGGTAGTAGGTTTGACAATATACTTACAGGTTTAGCATTATATAACTTAGGCAGAATGTCGGCGAGTAACAACCACTACAATACGCATAGTGAATATAGAGGAAGTCCAGGAGAGATATGCAAATTGGGCATTAGTAAGAACAACGGAGAATACGAAGAAACGAGAATTGAATGTAAATTAATGTCTAGTTTTATTTGGGAGGCTGAAAGAGAAGCAAATACTATGTCTTCAAATACAAACACTAGAACCGTAACAAGTGTAAATGTAACTCACACGGTAATTAAAGGAACAAATAACACATTTACGGATACAGTTACTGTACAAAATACGACTATAGTGGACGCCTTGCGAGTTAAGGGACCTTCTTTGAAGGTCTCGCCTGGAATGAATTGTTTTATGATCCGAATATCAAGAGACTCGTCTGTTTTAAAGAAGAAAGTGGAATGTGGCTTACTACAGGCATATGCGCAAAACTCCTTACGGTACAATGGAAGTGGACGCCGCGTGCCCCTGATTAAAGTTTTGGTGTTGATTTTAATAATACACGTTTTTGTAACAATATAACTAATATATTTTGACAAAAAAGTTTTAATAAAAAAATATCCTCGATACATTGAATCAAATTAAACATTTGTTTTGTCTGAAAAAAGTTTGGGTAAATTCTGCCAACACTCGTAATACTTGGAGTCCAGTTTCTGGCACGTCTTCATTCCCCATTTCGTGACAGCCATGCTGAGTGACGACTCGAACATAAAAGCCTGTGAATTTATTAAATTGCTTATATTCCTATAAATATTGTTATTAAATAAATTAGAGGACACTAGCACGGCGACAGGCGGAACCACCAGTTACATACCCCATAATGCGGTAGACTGAGGTCGAGACAATTAAGTCCTTTCGACCAACGTTCCACCGAATTTTTTTGACACAACGAAACGATATTTTTTGGGATATCGTGACGGGTGGTGAGCCCGTCGCCTTCTTTATGTCCAAGCCAACGATATAAATCTTATATAAGTTTTTGAAAAACCCCATTGGTACATGCCAACCACCAAAAGATTGAACTCGGGTCGGTATCGGGATTACCACCTGTTACGTTGTCCCAAAAATGTATCTGGTGAAAAGGGGGTCGAAAGGCCTTGATTGTCTGGACCTATGTCTACTCCGGTATTGGAAATGGCGTGT
Organism: Sericinus montela; assembly: GCA_029286605.1. Lineage (NCBI taxonomy): Eukaryota > Metazoa > Arthropoda > Insecta > Lepidoptera > Papilionidae > Sericinus > Sericinus montela. The sequence goes on from JAGSMR010000020.1 coordinate 1,066,920, forward strand.
AGATGTCTATTTATGAAATGAGGAATAAAAAAAGTCAACTGACTCAGATAGGCAATGTTGTCAAAAAGTCCTATAAACCTTCTTAATATAGTCCTAATAATAGACTTAAAAACCTCGGGGCTTCACAAGTTCGTACTCGCGCAATAGGAGTCTACCGTTCGAATCGAAGATAAATTCTTACCTGAGTGCCGACTGCTATCTTTTGGGGCGACAAGTTTTGTTTGGAGGCGGCGGTGAAGCATTGCTCATCGGGGCCATGCGGAGTCATCATGGAGTGCAGCGACGCGCCGCCCGCCAGGAACCCACCCTCCTTCGCTTCGTACGAGCCGAAGATCAGACCCATGAACTCGCTCATGCAGTTCCCTGAACAAATTCATAATTTTTCCTCGATTTGAGTTATCATTGATGGAAAATAATTTCTATGATATGAACAAACATTGACAGTTTTAAAGAGACATTTAAGTAACTCCATTTAAAATTTGTCCCGAAACTTACTTATTATTCAAAATTTGAGAGATGAAGGTATCTTATTGAGTCTGTTCAACTTTTCAATGCCAACCAAAAAATGGTTCCTACATTTTTAGTACACTTGCTCAACCGAAAGCTCGGTTACCTACCATACTAAAATTAAAAAATATAAATATATTTTTTTATGTTTACGCAATTTCCCATTCTGGGGTAAGCAGAGATCTAGACCGTTATTTTAACGCACATTTAACCGAAGATTGTTTTGCAACAACGTGAAAGGTTGAAGAGGCATATCGCGGTCTTAGTGTCCAAGCTAACGGTACAATATAATTACATATATATATATATATATATATATATATATATATATTAAAATAACTGCAATATATATATATATATATATATATATATATATATATATATATATATATATATATATATATATATATATATATATATATACACATATATATATATGTATGTATGTAATTATATTGTACCGTTAGCTTAAACTAAGAACGCGATATGCCTCTTCAACCATAACTAACAATAAAAAGTCATATTCATTACACAAATGTTTGTCCCAAGCGGGATTCGAAACCGCAACCCTTTGCTCTCACTACCAACACGGCAATCCTTTAAAATTTAGTACAATTTTCTAATGTATTCTCTTTCAAAACTAATTATTGTTTTTCAACGCTCTGTGACAACCACGAAAAGATCATTAAAAAAACTAGTTTAAAACTTAGTACTGTTAATAATTATCATATTTAAGAACTTTAGATTTGAAAATGGAAATATTTGTGGTTATCATAACCACAAATATTTCCAGTATAAAAAAATATAAAATATCTTCACGCAATTCCCAATATAGGGGTAGACAGAGGTCTAGTCTAGACAATTATGTAAGTATGTGAATATAAGGGTAGACAGAGGTCTAGTCTAGACAATTATGTCCCATAGACCCACCTTCCACCGAATATATTTTTGGGACAACGCGACAGGTGGTGAGCCCGTCGCCATCTTAATGTCCAAGCTAAAGATAAATTGGTACATAAGTTTTTTTTTGAAAAGAATTCATTGGTACGAGCCTGCCATCTGGGGATCGAACTCTGGTCTGTTGACTCAAAATTCCGCCCACCTAAACACTCGGCTATCGTGACTAATCTATTTTCTAAAAAAACAAGTGTTAGTTTGTTGAGCCTGTAACACTGGATACAAATTAATGTTTTTGAAAATTGTGAAACACAAAGTGACACAAACACACATAGGCCTTCACCATGATTCAGTGTTACAAATTATTAAGTATTACATGTAGCCTACGAATTGCAGTGAATTCTAACAGACTGTTAATATTACTTACGGTGATAGTAAGGTGGTCGAAACGTGTGCTCTTGCACTGACCATCGCGGCGGGAAAATGACGAAGTCTGCAATGGCGACACCTGGTTTTGTCGATGAACATGTAAGCACTGTGAATATTGACGGGTCCTGTTCAAAGAGAATTAATATTGTCATTATAATGACCATGGGGCGTAAGTAACCGCATGAAAGTGCATTAAATAACGAGACCCTGCTGGCTAACTAGAAATAAATTTGGATTATAATGTAAATAGAATAAATACACATACAGAAAATACAAATAATACACAACGCATGCTAAAGAAAGTAAAACTTTTAAATTAACAATGAGATGGTTCATTAGATTTACCTACTTAAAAATACATATTGTAAAATTTTTCATTAGAATTTTCAGTAAGTTTCTGTATAAGTAAGGTATGTGATAACTTATCGCATTTACATTTATAAAACAATAGATGCAAATACTTACGCAATGGTCGAATGACACTGAATTGATGACCATGAATTTACTTAAGTCATATTTATAGGGAACATAGTTTCCATGCCAAGCCACAACGTCGAACGGCGAATGTTTTTGTTCAGCTTCGAAAAGGGCGCCTTGATATTTGTTGATGATTTTAAATCCTGTGAAAAGGAATTGATTTATGACATCAATTGAATTATACTGTTTTTTTTTTAATTAGAAAGTAAAGCTAGCCACGAACTTAATTCATCCATTTTACGTGTCCTCCACAAAGTAATTCATCCAAGAATGACGCGTCAAATGTTACTTTTGTAGGTTGCAATTTACTAGTCCGACCTTTGGTAAATTTTAGGTCGAAGCCGAGGTTAAGCTAAAAAGGTAAATTGATCTTGAAAAAAAGGCTTTCATCGAAGTTTATACTATAGTATATACTAATGTTTTGTATTTTTTTTTTTAGCTACTTTGAGATTAATTATCTTATTAAATATATATTATTATAAATATATTCATAAATATTTATTTACAGAAAAAATTATGTTAATATTTACAATACTTATTAACTAAAAACTATTATAATCGTAGAGCCCTACTCCTCGTGGCATGGTACCAAGAACGCTGGCTGCATTTCCACGTTGAATGGCTAGACTTAACCGTTGAGCGAGAAAAGAACCAGCCCTCTTGTCACCAGCGGCAACGATAAGTCGCGGATACAATTCCTTTAGAAACTGCATCGCGCGGGGACCCCATGGACCGATTGTCTCTACGGCAAATGGAACAAATATATAGTCTCCTTTCAAAGACTCATATTTACGCCATTTACCCGATTCAGCTGCCTCTGATGCCGCCCCGGCCCTTATCGAAGTACCCTTGATATGAGAGGCCGCTAATGTATCGACGCAAGTTGCGTCCCACACAAGAGCTTTGCCTCTTTCCCAAGGGACTAAAGTCAAGCCGTCGGGTCTCTTACCATCCTCCCTAAATATTCCACAACGCTCTAAAACCGATGGAATATTTATGGAAACAAGAGCCCTTCGGGTGACCTCATTCAAGGAACCGTGACGAGATAGTCTGCCGGCACTTTTTTGGCATGAAAGTCGGTGGAGGCCTAACTCGTCGACGTCGCTGCCACAAAGACATCGATGTGGTTGACAAATCGATGCTCCCAATCGTATTCCTACAGCTATACGTAAACTTTCGTTATCTAGTAATGTACCAAGGTTACTTGATGGTAAAGCATGTAGCCAGTAACTGGATTCCTTTGTCGAAACACCTAGAAAGCGGGCGCGGTCTCTGTCACAGTGAAAATTGTTCAGTAAGCATTTCTGCACATTCTGAACCAACGGGATATCCCACCGTTTTTGTGAGTTAGGTTCCAGTGGAATATCCTCGCCGGGACAGAGACGTAACCATGCTTCTCTTGCCTCGTTAGCAAAGGTCAAGTCCAAATCATTCTTAAGAATTTTACGTGACAAATCATGAACACTGTGTACGGAGGCAAGGAAAGCCGGCAGCGCAATATTTGAAACCTCTCTTATACCGATACCTCCAAATCTAACAGGTAAAGTAGATTGAGTCCAGCTAGATGAGAATAAAGATAAATTTAGAATTTTTTCCAAAGTCATTTTGAGATTAAGGTTAATTTGTTTTAAAAAATCAGAACATTTCCATGCTGGACTCGAGCGGAGTAAATAAGTAAATTTAGGAACAAGAACGCAATATTTTCAAATAGTAAGCGCTATATGAGAATTTAGAATATACAGTTTATTAACATGTTCTAAAAATTGATCAAATTTTACTTTCAAAAGAGGTTTCATACTTTCTATAAATAACGGCGCTCCAAGGAGGTAAAGAGAATCCGCCTCAATTACTTTAATGCCAGGAGATATATTGTTAAAATTTTGAAACATACTGTGTCTATGAGAAGACAAACGGTCAGGAATGAAAAGTTCACATTTAGTATTATTTAATTCAAGGCCAATGTTTTTAAAGTTTTGAATAATTTTTTGAAGGTCATTTTGCACGTCATCTGGCTTTCCTCCTAGGGTTCCGTCATCTAGGTACCAAACATTGAGTTTGGATTTCAACTTTGAAATAATCGGTTGAATTCCCAAACTAACCAATGCTGGGCCCAGTGGATCTCCCTGCTGAACTCCGACGGCTGAGTCAATTAAATGATTTTCGTAAAATAAATTAGAGTTTTGACTGTAACATTGCCAAACGTAATGGTAAATTTCCGGGGTATGTTTCGCAACCTCCTTCAGCAGGGTTGATCTGTCGAGGGAGTTAAAGGCATTCCTAAGGTCAACTTTCAAGAGAACATCTGTTTGACAATTCGTTAAAAAAGTACGCACTGAATGTACAGCTGCCTCACAACCTCCTCTGCTACCGAAGCCTAACTGAATAGGCTGAAATTTTGACTTTTGATCGGAGGATATGTGCCTACATGCTAATTTAGAAGTTAAACGTCTAAAAGTGGAACCAACAGCTATAGGGCGGATACCATTATCGTTTTTTTTTAAATGTTTTGTATTGCTTTAAAGTTTGAAAATGTTAAAAAGTATTATGTTTTTGTATAGTAAATGTTCACAAGAGATGGAAAGTGTGAGAGTGATATTGAAAGAAGAGTGAATGCAGGAAACATGGTGAATGTAGCTTTGCACTCCTTTATGAGCAGTCGGATGGTGTCTAACAAGGCTCGTTTGGCTGTGCATAGGGGAGATTTGGTTCCGACACACATGTACGTGTAAGTGAAAGTTGGGTATGGCAGAAGAAACATGAAAGCAGAGTAAATGCAATTGAGATGAGAGCATTAAGAAGTATGTTAGGAGTTAAACTGAGCGACAGAATAAGGAATAGTGAAATATGGAAACGTGGTCTGAAAGAAGATGTAGTGACTAAAATTGAGAAAGGTATGCTGAGATGGTTTGGCCATGTCGAGAGAATGAATGAAGAACGATTGACGAAAAAAGCATATAAGGTGTGAATGGAAGTGTAGGAGGGGAAGACCTAGGCGGACGTTTCGAGACCAAATCAGGGACGTCCTGAAAAAAAATGTGAGCCGTCACGGGACGCCTGGCAGATGTGAAACATCGCCATTATTTTGTAAAAGTAATATGCAGAAAAGAACATATTATGATAGGAACTAAATATGTCATAATGATAAAATAAAATATTACGATGCAAACTTATAGAAAAGATTAAAGCAAACTTATAGATTTTGAAGTTAGAAAATTTAATACTACTATAGTTTTTACATAAAAAACAAATGGATGGACCATTTGGTTTTTAGTGTGTGAGCCTATAGATGTTTTGTATTTTATGTTACTTTGAAGCGACATCTACACAACATATTATTATTGATATAATCCTCTAGATGTCGCTTATAAACAATTTGCTTTTTCAATACGCAGATTTCTGTTTAATTTATGGTGTTTTTTTTATTTTGCAGAAAAGCAGTACCTTTCGTCGTAATGATATTTTATTATATACCTTTTGTTTTTATGTAAAAACTAGACTCAATTAAGTATTAAATTTTTTAACTTCAAAATCCATGGTTTTATAATCCCTTTACTATAAGTTTGCTATAATATTGTTCTATGTATAATTGTTCAGAGTTCGGAGCATTTTTTAAAACATCTGTCAATCTTAATAATATTTTATGATATTCTAACAAGAGTCCAAGAGCGTTCCTGAGTATTTAGATTTTTTTCAAAAATTGCTAAATCTTAACATGATTAATCCAATGAACAATGGTACACTAATCTAAAACTAGCGAAACGATTTGAAACTCTTAAAATTCATGACAAAGTAATGTTGTTATAACATATTATTATTGATATAATCCTCTAGATGTCGCTTATAAACAATTTGCTTTTTCAATACGCAGATTTCTGTTTAATTTATGGTGTTTTTTTTATTTTGCAGAAAAGCAGTACCTTTCGTCGTAATGATATTTTATTATATACCTTTTGTTTTTATGTAAAAACTAGACTCAATTAAGTATTAAATTTTTAACTTCAAAATCCATGGTTTTATAATCCCTTTACTATAAGTTTGCTATAATATTGTTCTATGTATAATCGTTCAGAGTTCGAGCATTTTTAAAACATCTGTCAATCTTAATAATATTTTATGATATTCTAACAAGAGTCCAAGAGCGTTCCTGAGTATTTAGATTTTTTCAAAAATTGCTAAATCTTAACATGATTAATCCAATGAACAATGGTACACTAATCTAAAACTTGCGAAACGATTTGAAACTCTTAAAATTCATGACAAAGTAATGTTGTTATAACATATTATTATTGATATAATCCTCTAGATGTCGCTTATAAACAATTTGCTTTTTCAATACGCAGATTTCTGTTTAATTTATGGTGTTTTTTATTTTGCAGAAAAGCAGTACCTTTCGTCGTAATGATATTTTATTATATACCTTTTGTTTTTATGTAAAAACTAGACTCAATTAAGTATTAAATTTTTAACTTCAAAATCCATGGTTTTATAATCCCTTTTCTAGTTTGCTATAATATTGTTCTATGTATAATCGTTCAGAGTTCGGAGCATTTTTTAAAACATCTGTCAGTCTTAATAATATTTTATGATATTCTAACAAGAGTACAAGAGCGCTCCTGAGTATTTAGATTTTTTTCAAAAATTGCTAAATCTTAATATGATTAATCCAATTAACAATGGTACACTAATCTTAAAAAAAATTTTAATGGTAGTTTATGTTTATTCGTTTTAAAAATTGTTGAACATTTTTGACTATAAGGAGATGACCTTTCATGTAAAAATGAAATCTTAATATAATTTACATAGTCACTAATATGAATAATATGAATATAATTAAATATAAAAAAAGGGATTTCAGTGTTTAATTATAAACCTTAATTCTCAGGTAATAGGGTGTAAATTAGTATACCTTTGTATAGTTTCGCGGCATGCGTCGCCACGCCAGAAATCGGTTTTACGTGCGGCTATAGATGTTTCACATCAAAAAGGCCAGGTCAAGAGTACCCTGAATCGAAGAGAATGTATGAAGGGAATAATGAAAGTGGACGAAGCGAAACAAGTATGTAAGGATCGTAGCAAGTGGAAAGAAGTGGTCTCTGCCTACCCCTACGGGAAAGAGGCGTGATTATATGTATGTATGTATAGTTTACAATTTCTAGTTTAACATACTTTGCTTCAGTTTAGTATAATATAAAACTTTTAAATTAGTCTTTGTTTTTGTCGAAGTTGACCGAAGCTGAAACGGGAGAGACCTATATCCTGCAGTGGTCTTTTACACGTTGTTATTATGATTATGATGAAAGGGATGGGAATAAAGATTGTTTTATTTTTCAGTTTAAATGTTTCAATTCAGTATTTCGGTATATTTTATGTTAATGTACATACCGGGTATATCTTCGTCGTGGTAGCAAGCGACAGGAGTGAGGAAATCTCGGGGGTTAGCTAAACCATTCGCACCGATAGGCCCTAAATCTGGCAGTTTAAAATGGCCATCGAATACTTCCAGAATGTATCCGCTGTAAAAAAAAAGAATTAATACTTTAGAATAAAAAAATAATATATTATAATATAACATATTTCAAAAGTTAATACTATTGAGTTAGGTTACAAATAAAATTAGCGTAACGCATCATGATCATTTACCGAGTTGGTCCTTCCACGGCTACAGCAAATCTCATTCCTAACTGGATCACAGCTATTTCATTAGGTGATACTTTCATTATTCCAAATTCAGTCGTGATGTTTAATGTACCTTGCTGCGGCACTGCAAGGGTAAATTGAAAGATATTCGATTAGATTTTATATCATTAAGTACCACACGCATTGATCAAATAATTAACTCTGTATGTTAGCTAATATATTTGGAATATCTTGAAATAAAAAGCAAGTTTTACCTTAAAAAGCTAAATAAAAAACGTTTATAATTACCTATGAGCATGTCTCCATCACTGCTGTAAAATGCCTTCTTTTCCATAGAAGTATTACAGAGGTAAATGTGTATAGCAATGCCGTGGCGCGCGCGCGCGTCTCCGGCGCCACAGATTGTGTGAAGACCAGCAACAAAGTCTACTTTTCTGTCCGCTGGAGGAATATCGAAGGGTAACCAACGTGACTGTTAAAAAAAATATGTTTTTAATTTTTTTTGAACCGTATTGTTCGTTATCATCGCATTCGTTTGGGAATCGATAAAATAATAACTCTACACACCTACTACAAACACGCATCTCGGTCAATTAATTGTAGCCGAGAATCAAAACACACGACAGGGCTGAATTTAAAGGTTTAGATAAATCATTATTTAATTTTTCTATCTGTCTCCTCTTCATGATCAAAAGAGAAAAATTTCGTAAACAGAGGTTGTTTATAATTTGATATTGAAAAATAATTAAAATCATTACATATGTACGTGTAAAGCGATATGCATACCTGATTCGGGTTAGGTTCCTCGTCATCCCATTTGTGAGTGAGATATTTGGCGGCATCAAATTTTTTGAACGGTTGATGAACGACGGACGGACGAATTCTTGAAATAAAACATGACACGGTTATAATGTAGAAATTAGGGCTACAGTTACATAGTTCCACCTTTTAATTGAAAGCGTATTTATTAAAGTATATGACGTGGTATTATTTTTTTTTTATTTTAGTATACCAATATTTAAGTATACCACCGTGGGTTCGATTTCCGGACAAATCAATGTGGAAAAACCACTTTTTCTACATTTTCCCGGGCCACTTTTTCTACACATTCCCATTCCACAAGTACTTTAGCTTCTTACATTGGAATCGGAACAATGTATGAGATGTCCCTATTAATATATATAAATGTATATGTAAATAAAATATTTATTATTGTAGCGATTGTTTTTGCCTCAAGTTTTCAGCATATCGAACTCGATTCCTTCAGATTAATTTTCGTTCGAATATCTATGTAAATAGTATTGTTTGCTGTTTTTCTTGTTCAGAACTTTTCTATACAGAATTTTACGAAGATAAACATGTATATGCCTGTAACGGGCACCCAAACAGGCATTGTTAACTTTATTTCTCTGTATCCTTTAGGTTAGCTACATTCGGAAAGTATGTAGTCACTAAAATAGTAAATGTGAAACCGACCAGACCTCTATAGCATTTCGCTTAGGTGACCTCAACGAAACCTATAGTATGGTATGATATAGGATGAGGTGACAAAATTTGAGGTGAGGATGAGGCGACAGCTGGTGAGCCCGTCGCCGTCTTTATGTCCATGCCAACGATATAATTCGTACATATTTTTTTTTAAAAATCTCATTGGTACGAGCCTGCCACCTGGGGATCAAACTCGGGTCTCTTGACTTGAAATTCCGACCACCCCACCACTCGGCTACCGTGACTAAATAAAATATCGTGATAAAAAAAGAAAATAAATCATATTGATGATAACTTGTATCTTGTAGTTTATTAAGAATAAACTCGCGTAGAAGTTACATTTTGTTAATACATGAAAAGATACGTCTTTATCTGAAAGAAATCCGATTAGACCACCGTTTGTATGTTTTTTTCATTCATTTCAAATGTTTTTTTCATTCATTTCATAGCTGTCTATCTTAATTATTTTACGTTGTATTTTTGTGTTGGTGTGCAATTAAGAGTATTCTATCTATCTATCTTTTGTAAATATCATTTTAAAAAAAATAAATATAATAAAAATATCTTCACGCAATTCCCAATACAGGGGTAGACAGAGGTAAAGTCTAGACATTTAAGTCCCTTTGACCCACCTTTCACCGAAGATATTTTTGGGACAACGTGACAGGTGGTGAGCCCGTCGCCGCCTTTATGTCCAAGCCAACGATGAAATTCGTACATAAGTTTTTGAAAAACTCATTGGTACTGCCACCTGGGGATCGAACTCGGGTCTCTCGACTCGAAATTCCGACCACCCAACAACTCGGCTATCGTGACTTTTTATTTTTAGTCTAGTTATTACCTATAAAGCCAGGATCGCTTGTTTTCGTTTCGTGGGGCAGTGAAAGCGCTTCCTGAGAGTTGTTCGGCGTAGAGTCCATAAGGGCACTTTTGCGGAGAGTTCTGTCCGACTGGCAGCGCACCGGGGCGTCTCGGGTCTTCTGATGAGAACTCCGATCCAAAACCGGAAAGATACTGAAAACGAAAGTGAAAATCTGCTTTAAAAAATATTGTGTAACTTTTCTGTACCTGAAAGCAGCAGGTACATAAAAATTACACCATATTTTTTATATATTATTTCATATTTTAAACTCAATACCACGAATTGGAAATAGTCAAAGGTCCTTACAATTTTAGTTCTTTTGATCCACATTGCACCGGAGTTTATTCATGACAATGTGACACTGACGGCGTCGTAGTGTTCAAGCGGAAAAATTTGTGTCTAAGTTAAAAAAATTTAATAATAGTCACGATAGGCGAGTGGCTGGGAGATCGGAATTTGGGTCACGAGACCTGAGTTCGATTCCCAGGTGGCAGGCACGTACCATAGGGTTTACAAAACTTATGTACGATTTATATCGTTCGCTTTCATATAAAGACGGCGACAGGCTCACCACCTTTCACGTTGTCCCAAAAATGTCTTCGGTGGAATATGGCTCGAAAGGACTTAATTGTTTAGACTTTTGTCTACTCCAATATTTGAAATAGCGTGAATTACTTTTAAATCATCAGTTCGAGCCTTCCTCCTGGGGATTGAATTCAGGTCTCCCGATTCGAATTCCAATCAACCAAGTCGCTATCATTGCTATAGTATATTGATACCCTTGTCATTATTCAATAATGAATACTAAGAGAACTTTTTTTATACTAAGAGAAGAAAAGGCAAGAATCTTTGAAACAGAAACTATATAATATATATGAATATTTTTTACAGGTTTAATTTAAGTTTATGAGTTACAGGGAACCAGGTGATTGGAAATGCAGAGTTATTTCTACACAACAATGTCAAGCTATATTAAAATAATATCTATTTTTAGCTGTATATTTTTAGGTATTTTATTATAGAATTTAATACATTGACAGATTTTCTAATTAAAACCAACCTATATTTACTAAATTTAGGAACCTCTAGGAGCTTATCTAAACGACGCGTTCTCCAGGAACAAGATAACGAGGATTGGTCGTCTTTGTTAAATAGAACGTTTCTAAGTTGGTGGTTGAAAGACTACAATATGATATAATATGTTGCGTTACAATGCACAATACCTTCAAGCACAACTAATATCTTTAAGCACGTGATAAATCCGCATTAGAATTACAATTAAATTTAAATTATTTTGGTGTCAACTGAATCCTGCACACTCACGCTGTACAGTTTATAAAATAATAATAAATACATATACAAGATAGGGACAACATCACATACATTGTTCCGATCCCAATGTAAGAAGCTAAAGCACTTGAGGTATGGGAATCGGAAACATTGAAGGCACCACAAACACCCACACCCGAGAAATGTATAAAAAGTTGTTTTTCTACATTGACCCGAACGGAATCGAATCCGAGACCTCGAGATGGTGACACCATCAAACCGGTGTTTACGCCACTCGTCCTCAGAGGTCATCAAAATACATATGGAGTAAGCATGGTTTGATAATAAAAGTGCCCTTTACTTCTCCGACGTGGAAAAGAGTTTTAATCGCGCAATATTGATTTTACGCAGGGTTCACCGAATTGGTGATATTAAATATTATCAAAATCAATTTTGACAAATAAATGTCTTCGGTGGAAGGTGGGTAGAAAAGATTTAATTGTCAAGACATTTCCCTACCCTTGCATTGGGAAAGGCTCGAAGATATTTATTTATTTCGTTTTGTCTTTAATTTAATAGACAGACAGAATTAAAATGACATTCAAAATATAAGAATGCGTGATAGTATAAGTATAACGTTGTTTTACTGTATAAAATATGTGCGATGTTTTTCTTCGAATAAATGAAAAAAGAATGATAAGCCACTGTAAAACATGCACATGAATAAATAAAGAAATAAACTAACTTGCAACTCCATGATTGTGCGCAGTATTATTCGTGATGTTTATGATGTCTGTGACAACAAACTGAGGAGACTTATCTGTCCGGGTAGTTAAGAGAGACTAGCGTAAATGCCTGCAGGTATGCAAATGTATCAAGTTTGTATGTATATTCTCGATGTATACTCTCTCATATCGCGTTTATCAAAGTTTTACAATGTTTCGATTAATTAAGTAAATGAAACTGTATAAAGTGCGATAATATATGAACGAATTAAAGTACTATTTTATATTTACGAATTTTGTTAGAACTGGGGTAAACAGAGGTCTAGACAATAATTCTTGTCTATCCACGTTTCACCGAATCTTATTAGGTGACAGGCGGTGAGCTCATCGCCATCTTAGTGTTATCGAAGGTTACAATATACTTACTTACTTATATATCTATATATAATAAAAGTATTTAATACGGTAATTTTTAAAAACATACCGTGAAAAGCGCAAATGTTAATTAATTAAATAAAAAGTTTTTAATTAAATCCATTAAATAAAATAACCTTTGTGTTTTTTGTTGCCGTATGGTATCATCTTATAAGTCACTCTCTTTCTTCTCATAGGTGTAATAAAAGGCGATAAAGGAAAAAGCTTTCAAAGTATGAACACTACCAGACCAAAATTCAGTGACGTGTCGTCAACAGCGTCCAGTGACGGCAACTAAGGTGCAAGTGTCTGATACTACGATTGCCAACTTGCTTTGCTAGCCTTCTTAACAAACGAGGCCTATATCCTGCAGTAAAATTTTACTCTTTGTTTACATTTTTCATGATAAATAAGAATATATCAAAGGATAAATAATAATAGATATCATAAGAAAAATCTACTCCGAACTGGTTCTAGTATTCTTGAAGCTGTGTACGACCACGACCGGTATGGAAAATAAACAAGTTTCAGATTTAATAACAAAACTCGGAGACCGCATTCAACGCCGTCATTATATTAGCTTATATTGATTATTCATTGATGGAAAAAATTAGCTGTTACTTGCTGCTTCTCTTGTGTAAGTGAGCGTTGTGTAAGTCTCTTATTTGACAAAATGATTTTGAGTGATATAAAAAGAATAAACAGTAAATAAGTAATTTCTTTATTGGGATAAAATTTACGTTATATCATTCACTACGACTCATGCTACTTCATTAATTACCTTTGTCCTATGCGTTTAGTAGTAAAGTAAAGGTATCCTTTTATTTGTACAGGTGTACTTTAACTGTACTACTTTACCTATATACCGTATTACTTAACTTTATACTTAGACATTCATCAAACGAGTTTTAATAGGCGCTTCATGTCTTTAAATTTACATAAAACAAAGTGTAAAAGTTACCGAATATCGATTTTTTTTATTTATTTGAATACAGTATTATGCGTGGATTATAATGCGCTCATTCATCATCATTCAAATGCGCTTCGCGGTTTCTCTAAGTAACGCGCAACCAAAATGTCCAAAGCAGTATTACCACCACGCACTTAAGACGGTGTTACCCGTTTACGGTTTGATTATTTTTTCTGGTATATTTCAACTCTGAAGGTCCACTTCAGGCTCAGGATTTGCTTAAATCTCTGGTTCAAGAAAATAGCTTCCTTAAATCTCTGATTTAAGCAAAGAGCTCCATAGGTGGAATTTTTATTGATTATCCAGCCGCTTGATGGTAACCATTGCTTTTATGAAGGTTTTTCCATTACTTGCCTTTTAGAGGCAAGCCTTTTTGCCTTTTTTCTAGAGGCAAACATTTGTGTGATGAATATGAATGTTTGTACTCGACTCATTGACGTCACGTTATGTATATTTTATCCATGCAAATGTCTAATATGTATATTGTACTGTTATTATGGTCATTAAGACGGCGACAGGCTCTCCACCAGTCACGTTGCCCCGAATAAGCCCAGTATGGGAAATCGCGTGAAAATATTTAATTTTTTCTACCTAAAAAAATCATAAACAAAACGGAAGTTCGTCCGTTTTTTTTATGAACATTTGTTTGATGAATTGACCGTTGTCTGTTTGATGAATTTTTTTATTGTGGCGGGTGCTATAGTCGAAGTCTCGGGATAAAAAGATTAGAAATAACCTTCCACCGAAGGTATTTTGGGACGTGACAGGTGGTGAGCCCGTCGCCGTCTTTATGTCCAAGCCAACGATATGACTCGTACATCGGTTTTGAAAAAACCCCAATGGGTTTTTTCAGGCAGGCTCGTACCAATGTACGAGCCTGCCACATGGGGATCGAACTCGGATTCCGATCACCCAACCACTCGGCTATAGTGACTTCAAAGAAAATAAGTTATTTTCAATATTTAATATTTTCAAAAGAAATAAGTTATTTTCGTATAACGATCTCCATGACATTTAATTAAAAATAATCGACATCAGGAGTCGATTCGAGTCGAGGGTTCAAACTTTTATCACTCATTACATATTTCAAGGAAGGGTCGCAGCATCACTCATAGATGAGTTCTCACAAAGGATGTTAAATAAAGAACATACTGTGAATTTCATTATTATATTTGATTATGGAAACTTTTAATACAGTTGTCCGCGAAACTGTCGCAGTTAACATCTACATGGAATATACAATGCGACATATTGTTAAATTTGAAAATATACAAAATTACATGACAAATGCTATATTGGCCAGATCGCCACAGCGTGCATTCCTACTTTGACATCATACAACATTTTCCTGACGATTGTACATTTTTATAGTATTTGCTTTTCGCTTTTATGCACATATCATGTAACTTTGATATAACAATATTGCTTCTACAATATACGGCTCGACATTAATATTTATTATTGTTCTTATTAATACTTCATGTAGCAATAACACAAACTGTAAACAGTATGCTAATGATTGGAATACAAATTACAAACCGTTATAATATTACAACAATGGCAAGAAACACATAAAACATAGCCTTTGGATGATAAAATTGTAACAATTTTAAATATATTCGAATTACGATATCTTGTGATGATTCTGTTTATATTGAATTGTACACTACGCATATTTTAATAACTTATAAACGTTCACATGGTATTACACAGGATATAATATTTATATGCTATTACAGTATAGGTTATTCAGAATTCAGGAACAATATGTACGTAAACATCGAAAGCTCCAAAAACATTGACAAAAGTACGCTTATAAAATAAATTTTTGAACAACATTTAATCACATATGCCTAAACAAGGAACCAAAGCACACAATATACATACAAATTCTATAATACTCTCACTGATACAAAACACAAATCTCAGTAAATATAATTTTGGCTACAATTCATAGGGTAATTTCAATTGAATATAAATTAAATTAAATAAATATCACTGCAATATATCATCGTGTAAAATAATAATTCTATATTGTGTAACAGTACCTCAGAAGTAACTCTCATATACCATGTAATCTCCAAACATTATTAATAACACCAATTTATAAAAATATTACGAATTTATAAAAAATTATCGAATTTACCGAAAAATATTAACACATAAGTACAAGCAACCATAAACAAATAAAAAAACCGTAAAAAAAGTAAAAAAAAAAATTGCACTTCATAACAACATAAGTGAAGAAAATCTATGATATTTTTATTTTTTTGTTTGAATCAGTCCATTTACCGCGATGAAAGTTTCAGCTTCTGAGGCACACTTGATTCTCTATAACCTATCCTTAAAATACATTAATATCACATGGCTTACAGCAGCCCAATAACACATACACATTGATTTTTAAATCGCAAAATAGTAAGCAAAGAGAGACAACCATTGGAAACAATATTGTTCTAAACATAAAAATATACAAAGAGCAGCTTTGAGATGCTAAACAGTCCTTACCAAAGTCATGACTACATGCTTCCGATTTAGTTAATTTATTAAATAATAAACAGATAAATACAAACATACAAGGACTACATCACATGCATTGCTCTTATCCCAAAGTGAGTAGCTAAAGCACTTATTATATGAAATTGGAAACAACAAAGATACCATTACAATCCCACCCAGACCCGAGTAAATGTACAAAAAGTGGCTTTGTCCATCGGGGAATCTAACCCGGAATCTCAAAACTGGCAACACCATGAAACCCGGTGCGTACGCCACTCGTGCACTGGGGTCGTCAATGATATATTTATAAATGATTTTTTTGGCGAAGATTTTTATATTATTAAATTTCAAAAATGTAAAAATCATGTCTGACAATGGCTTACAAGAATCTGTTATCCAATTTGATCACTTGGGTGTAAGTAGATTAAATTAAATATCTCTTTATCTTACAAAAACTATCTCACAAAAATGTTAAACATGAAACATCCCAGTGACAATATATCTGGTAGTGTGATTGCCATTTCATCACCAATTCAGCGTTGACTCGCCGTTAAGAACCGTTTACAAGCCAATTTTTTGAATTTTCAATTGATGACAATAAATAAATTCAAATCACTTACTATGTGAGTTCCAATACAAAGTTAAGTAAATATAATAAAATTTTGCAAAATGTGTATCCCTAAATAAAAATAGATTTACCAAAATCGAAAACATGTAGTAAAAGTTCCACAGTAGAAATACATAAATATTGTATCGCAATAAACATTCTAAAACTCATAAATCATTGCAATTTACCTCCGACCTGTTAACAACCTCCTTCAAAAACGCGAACATCCCAAAATTAGTCAATGAATAGAAAACCAACGGAACCATTAAAATTAGCTTTAAAAACGCTAAAGCTACAAAAGGCTCGCGAGTGAGTAACCACAAATTTCATTATTACCACAAAATTTTATAATTCAAACGTATAAACTTTAAACAAGCCAAGCCAATCACGAATCACTCAAAGCAGTCTTATAGCGTAAAAACTATTCGAGTGAACCCGCCCCATTGTTATTGTCCTCACTTCTATACGAAACGAATATCATAATACGAATTAATTTACAATAAGTGAGAATTTCATGTATACTTAATACAATCGATACATAATAGCGCAGAATGCACCTATTACTTCTGAAATATAACGAAGAAGGATAAGGAGTACACGTTACTTACATACTAAGACTATATAAAAATATCATACGTGCACAAAAGTACTTATCCGATAGTATTATAGCAGTCTACGCATTGCCGAGATCATTTTGTTGCAGGGCTTTATGTTATGTTAGGTATTGAAACTAAGTAAGAATGAAGGTACATAGAGGTTAGACTGATTTGTGATATATGAAACACAAGGTATTCATTTATAAACTTAAAGCACATTGAATTATTTGTCGGTGAAGAAAGAGGTTCGCTTTGGAGAGTAAATCTTCAACCCTGAAGTATTATCACGAAAGTATCCTCCAGTTATAGAGTTAATTGACTCAAAAATTACTTCGCAACACTCCGCATGCAAAAATGCAAGCGGAGTGTTGTGAAATATTTTTTTAATAACAACTCTAGTTATATTGAAAATGTGTGGTGACGATGATAAACAGATTTCTTTTATCATTTAGATACCAAATGTTCAATAAATAAAAGATAAATTCAATAAATAGAAGTTTGGTTTTAAATCATAATATCCTCCATTGTGCAGACTTTTATCCTCTTGCATATTAACGAATACTTAATACTTTCCTTCAATACCTACTACACAATAAATACATACATTATTTGGCAAATAAATGTATTCTGCTGATATCATTTAGGTACATTTAATTATATTTCTTTTCATTTATTACTGTTAAATATTCTGACTCACGTAAGTTCGTGTGATAATGATAACATAATTAAAATTTCAATATAAAAAAAAAATTAATCCACATGAGCTTACTTTTATTAGTTCTACTAAAATTATTTCATTTGCCTTATTTTGGAAAAAAATAATTATGTAAAGCATGAGATATGTGATTCTGTTACATTTTGATTATAATTTTGATATATTAATTGGCGATTAACAAGAAATTTCTAAGCTTGACTAGTGCATCCTGAACTCTAAATTGTATTTACTTCTTTTTAAACCGCTATTATCATACGGATAACATACATAAGCAAATCAAAGCAGCACCATAGTACGAAGAACATAAATATTAAAACTGTTATCGGCTCGAATTAAATAATGTCAATTTTGGATTTCCACTTCTCTTACATTTACACATCAATAATATATTATTATGTTACATTACATTGTGACCTAACACTAAGAAAACGTTTTAACCGCCTATCTACCCGACATTCGTACAATATATAGCTGCCGTTCGCTAATTAATAATCTACGTTCATTGTAATAATTAAGCAACGTTTTATCTAAAGGAGAAAACGTGAGAATGCAATCTCAAGGATTATGCACATTTTTTATGCTATTGATAACACCCGGTATCATTAAGTGTTTTAATTGGAATGAATTATTTTTACTAAAATAAATAATAATAATTGTGGTAACATTATTTTAAAATAAAGTTTAGTACTTTATGTCCTACCAAGTAAGGACTTCAGGTCGCCTAGTGCTGTTTAGTGTGCTGAGGGCGCGGTTCTAAATAGTCCAATCATCAAGAACCGACTGTTTACATTAATATCAATCAAATCAAATCAAATCAATAAAAGACCAAATTCAGATTTGGGTTTTTGCAAGTTTGAATTTAAGAAAATCATATCCCAAAAACTTTAAGGGATTTGTGACATATCACTACTTTGCAACTTGTTATGTAAACTTATATCGATGAAGAAATGATTTGATTTGTTAAATATATGTATTTTATTTCTACACAAAGGTATATTCATCATAATTATACATATTTTATTAGTTATATATTTTAAATAATGTAAGTATTAAGTTCACAATTTTGGATGCATTATGGGACTACTGGAATTTATACATAGGTAGGCCAATAAATAATAATTGTTCTGTACTATTCTTGTCAAGATACAAATAAGTTTATGCGAGTTTTTTTAATGTAATCTTTGCGATTGCTTTCCCACGATTTTCCAAACGAAATTAAACTAACTTGTGCACATCGCTTGGCCTCTGTTTAACAGAGACTAAACAATTACTATACAAGTGATATTATGCAAAAATTATGAGTATTGGTAAAATTGTAAAACCAGTGGTCTAAGTGTTCAGGGAATGAACAAGCGACGTAGTAATATATTTAAAATGCTAAGGTCATAAACTTCTAGATACAATATAGAATATTCTCGGCTTTTTCGACGTAAGATGTGTTCTTCAAGAAAACATTTTTTTGTTGACAATTTATGAAAAAAACATCGAAAATAAAATAGAATTGCATAAATGCGTGTCATATAAAGATATGCGCAAAAACTTTTTCAACCAAAGCGCATTTTAATATAGAAGACAGAAAGTTATAAGATTACTTTTACTTTGTGTTTGTATCCCATTAAAACACATTTACGTCAAAAACACCAATGTGAATATTCCATATTGTTCCAATGCAATAACTTAATATTAGCATGAGTAACAAAGGTATCGGCTGATACTGTTATTATCAACTGAATTATTTACAAAAAAAAATCAAATTGAAATAATATGATGTAGTTTTTACATTTATTACTAGACAATAATTAATATTTTCAACATTTCAAAGACAAATACTACTTTAGATTAGCCTCTTTAGGTATTCGCTACGCGGGAATAAAAGTTGAGAAAAATCAAACGTAAAATTATAATATTTCTTACAATTATGATTTGAATACTTGTTTATAACCAGACTTATATAATTTCTGTTATAAATCTGGGTAGGCATGACATAACAGATTGATAATATCAATATAGCAACGATACAATGGTCGGTTACGCGTTACTGCTGAGCCGGCAGCATGTGTGACCAGGCCGCTTCGTACTTGGAGTGGGCGATACTGCAAGCTGATTTGGACGCGTCCACCACGCTCAGAGGGAAGGGTTCACTCTGCAAGCGAGATTTAAATATATTGACAATACACATTGACGTGTGATACTAGCGTAGTAATATACCTCTCCCTTTTTTTCCGTGGATGTCTTTTTTTTTTTATAGGAAAAGGGAGGCAAACGAGCAGGTGGCTCACGTGATGGTAAGTGATTACTGCCGCCCATGAACACCCGCAATACCAGAGGCATTGCAGATGCGTTGCCTCCCTTAGAGTGCCCCCCTCCCCCATAATTGGTGTGTGCAGAAGTTTGTTAGACTTCTACTTTACGCCGGTATTCTGTGAGGTCGCGGTACTTCCCCGGTCGAGCCGACCCATTCATGCAACAACAAAAGTTGATGCGTGGCTCTACCACTGTTAAATGTCGTAATAAGTAAGGTAACCAAGGGAAAACCTTTCACAATAACATTGGTGACTGACAGATGGCGGGGAAACCATATCGAAAAACACTAGGCTGAAATTCCGCTGACCCGTGACAGGCAGCGACATCTAAGGCGGAAGGTGTCTGGCACTGGGTCATCAATCAACCACGCGAGGCAAATAGGGCATACCCTCCCATACGGGATATCGATACCTCGCATCTATTTCAATAAGTCACGATAGCCGAGTGGTTGGGTGGTCGGAATTTCGAGTCAAGAGACCCGAGTTCGATCCCCAGGTGGCGGGCTCGTACTAATAATGGGTTTTTCTAAAACCGATGTACGAATTACATAGTTGGGCTTGGACGGAAAGACGGCGACGGGTTCACATCACCTGTCACGTTGTCCCGAAAATATCTTCGGCGGAAGGTGGGTCGTAAGGACTTAATTGTCTAGACTAGCCCTCTGTCTACCCCCGAATTGGGAATTGCGTGAATATTTTTTTTATAGAAAAGGCCGGCAGACGAGCAGGCGGCTCACGTGATGGTAAGTAATTACCGCCGCCCATGAACACCCGCAACACCAGAGGCATAGCAGATGCGTTGCCTCCCTTAGAGTGCCCCCCCACCCTCCAAAATTGTGGAAGGGGGGTGTGTGGGCCTCCGGTTACACACCAGACGAAACGCAGAAGCTTGTTAGACTTCTCCATCACGCCGGTATTCTGTGAGGTCGTGGTACTTCCGAGTCGAGCCGGCCCATTCGTGCAACAACAAAAGCTGATGCGTGGCTCTGCCGCTGTTGAAGATATTTAATTTTAATTTAATGAATGTATTTAAATGACGGTATTTGTAGGAGGCCGCTGGCTGCGTGCGGGCACGTACGGTGAGCGCGCAGTGCGCGAGCTCCAGCGCTGCGATGAAACGCTCGAGCTCGGCTCCGCTGGCCAGCAGCAGCGCCAGCCCGGCGCCGCGCTCGCGAGCTTCGCACACGCTCCACTCCTGCGGGAATTGTACAATTGTCCAGTGATTACATTTTTAAAATGATTGATACAATATTGACCGTAATTGACACTAATCGTAAAACCAATTCTAAAGGTTTTTCGTTCTCTCAGCGTTCGGTTCAGCGCCCCGAGAAAACATGAAGACGTATCCCATGTCGATTTGTTGTCGATATGTCCGCCATCTTGTATTAGAAACTGACATCAATTGCGTAATTGGCATCTCGAAACGCCAAGGAAACGACGCCCGTGTCGACGTTTGGTAAAATCCAACTCGAATTTAAAATGAATAAAAGCAACACCCCGAGAATTCCCGAAAATGATACTCATGTCGTTTTTCAAAAATTTCTAAATTTCAATAGTTCTACTTTGTGATAGATAAATTTAATAAAATGTTATGACTATGACTTGCTCAGCACCACGAGCTAGACTTATTTGCCGATAGATTAGGACATTTGTATAAAGAAACTCAATTAGTTTTAAATAAATTCTAGCCATCAAACTTACATATATTGTTTTCATAATTAATTATTATAAAAAAGTCACGATAGCCGAGTTGTTGGGTGGTCGGAATTTCGAGTCGAGAGACCCGAGTTCGATCCCCAGGTGGCAGTACCAATGAGTTTTTCAAAAACTTATGTACGAATTTCATCGTTGGCTTGGACATAAAGGCGGCGACGGGCTCACCACCTGTCACGTTGTCCCGAAAATATCTTCGATGGAAGGTGGGTCAAAGGGACTTAATTGTCTAGACTTGACCTCTGTCTACCCCTGTATTGGGAATTGCGTAAAGATATTTATTTTTTATTATAATGTTATTTATGGACTCAGATTGTATTTTTATGATTTTTTTTCTATGATATTATTGATGTATTGTTAATTAGGATATTGAAAAATAATTTTGCTATTACCTACATAATGACGAGGATATGTAATACCGAATTGTTAATCTTATAAGCGTTTTGGATGTGTCATCTCTTAGATTGTAAGATGAAATTAAAGAAATAAATAAAAATAAAAAAAAGGTTCAGCAAAACAGAAAAGTCATAATTTCAATTTATATCCTTAAATTTCAGCTTACCAAGCAACACCAATTCTCGTCTGTGTCGGGGATCTTAAAAGCTGTTAGGTTTTTAATGGACCCGCACGCCAGTATCTCGATGTCTGTTCTCATTTCTTCTATGTACTCTGCAAGCAAAGTATGGATAAATGTGACGTAAATATTTACTCATACCGGAAACTACGAAAGGTCTTCTTGCGCAATCTTTACAAACACACCTACGGGCATACAGCGGGTTCATTGGGTTAAAATTCTCTAGGAACTATGGCGATCACATCACCATACTAGACTAGATCTAGCTTGCGAATGAATGTAAGGTATTATAGCCAGTATGTTCAGAGCTTTGCGAGCGTGATGAATGAATACCCTTTCTTTAAAACAAATAAATCAATTTCTTTATGATTAAAGTAAACAAACAATAAGTACAAGTATATAATGTTTGTTTTGACGAACTCTGTGGACGAATGGCGTAAACACCGGTTTTCAAGGTGTCGCCATCTCGAGGACCCGGGTTCGATTCCCGATCGGGTCAATGTAGAAAAACCACTTTTCCTACATTTTCTCGGGTCTGGGTGTTTGTGGTGCCTTCGTTGTTTCCGATTCCCATCCTCAAGTGCATTTGCATCTTACATTGGGATCGGAGCAATTTATGTGATGTTTTTTTTCTTTATTTTGGCAATAAACAGTCATACTTATAATAAATGATAAAGAAAGTAAATACATGTTTATAGACCTATAGTGCCGAAACGAATCAATAAATGTTTTTATAATGAACATTTGTGAAAAATTATGTTCACATGTTAAACTTATAATTAAAATTCATACCTTTAATCACAATGAACAGATTACAGGTATTATGACATAGTAATGTTTGTGTTTAAATCATTTACCTTACTGTACCTTATTAATCTTAAAGTATGTGAGTCGCTTAAAATTAGTTAAGGAGTTGCTAAATATGTCTATTTGTGAACCTAGGTTATCAGTATTACAAAAGTTATTATTGTAGTAATTAACACTTCTGATCATAAATCTGTCATGTTGTCCCTATCTATAATATGTATATGTATGTATTTATTAACGCTACAGAAACCTTATATCAAACATCACATACGGTCGAAGAGAACAAAAAGAAATCTTTGTTCTCTTCGACCGTGACATTGGCAGCCATTCATCGAGCCATTCACACGATGGAGCCATTCACACCAGATAAAGGAGAAGGTGGCGACAGATACCCTTGAGCAATGCATCGGAGCCCCTGTCCTTGAGATAAGCGGCCGCTCCCGCGACAAAGGCCAGGTCCAGACTGTCCCGCACGCTGACGACCTCGTGGTGAGTGACGAGCACGGTGCAGCCCGGCGGCGGTACCCCGGAGCGTGGGTCTGCTTTCTTGGCTCCATCTTTCTCTTCCAATGCCTATATACAGGAAAAAACATGTATGTGACAGCGTCGGTGATGCAGTGCCGAGAGTCAAAGCCAAGCTAGGCTTTGACAGACGTGCGATGGTGCTATTAGCGCTTGAGGTGCCAATTGGTCACCATCATCGCAATCGCCAAGTTAGGTGTTTTGTCATAATTATGACGAAAATTCCTAAGGGGATAAACCTATTTACTGTTGTGCAGTATTTTTAGCTGTTAATGTACTGTAATTCTCTACACTATACTTACACTACACTATACTGTAAAACTTCAAAAATTAGGTCGTATGTTATTGTCAGCAAAAAAATTATAGCCGAGTGGTTTGGTTGGTCGGAATTTGAGTCAAGAGATCTGAGTCCGATTCAATGGGTTTTTTCAAAAACTTATGATTTACATCGTTGGCAGTTTAAAGGTTTCTATGTCCAAACATAAAGACGGCGACGGGCCGAACGAAAAAAATATTTTCGGTGGAAGGTGGGTCGAAAGGACTTAACTGTCTAGACCTCTGTCTACCCCTGTATTGGGAATGACGTGAAGATATTTATTAAAAAAGTTAGATATCATATCATACAATCAGTGTAATGCTGTACCTGGGCAGCATGTAGCAATAGCGACTGTAGCCAGGAAGACGCTGTGGGGTCATCGGGCGCGGCTAAGAGGAGTCTACTGGAATCCCCGAGCGCGATCTCGAAGCAATGTGGCCTCTTTGAAGCGTCCAAATGACGCCTCACGCCTACCACGGACCGGAGAGAGATGTTGTTTGGGAGAGGTGAGGTGCCGTCCGGCGAATGGGGGCCCCAGTGCAGCACTCCGGCTCTAAAAAGTAAAACCAATAGGTATATCTTATTTATGCATTGTTAGGGTTACGTAAATAAACTTTAAAGAGTTTTTATTTTAGATTATACCAGCCAGCCCAGCGGCTGTCTATTTATATATTATTTATTTATTATATTTATGATATTATTTATTTATTATTTATTGATACCTTATAAATATCTTAACAATCGCGGTCTTAGTGCGCGGGCGGTCTTAATGCTTTATACTATTCTCTGCCCCCTGGCGTCAACCATGGCCGAAATTGAGAATAAATGGAGAGAAAGAATATTAGAAGAAAGAGAGAAATTAGAATACCAAAAGAGCCGAGGATTTACCTATTGGTAAATGGCTACTTCTGCGCGTAGCACCTGTAACCCACTTCAAAAGAAGGATACATATGCGTTTTCACCCCTTGAGGGCTAAAGTGAAATGCCTCACAGCCCGCAATTACACAAGCTCGGATAGACACTATCAAACCGGAACACATTCCGGAAACAAACCGGAAATAGGCAAGTTTGTGGTATCGATCCAGACGATACCTAGGCAGTTTTCAGTCACATTTTCAAGGCTGTTTCTCTTAGTCGCTTCTTACGACAATCACGGGCTGAAAGGAAGTGGTATATTTGTCGATGTCACACGGCACGTTACTTTTTTTTTGGCGATTTCTCGAACTTTTATTTAGAAGATTTCTTTGAGTGCTCTGGAAAAATTCTGATTCTTTCCTAGATGCCTGATACTACTTTCGCAAATTACCTTGCATGGTGTGGCTTTTTTGGTAAAACCTCCATATACGAGAGACACTCTACTATGTCCTCCAGCAGACTATTACCGATTTCCGGTAAGCATATTAAATGTTAACGTGTTCTTAAATTCAGGAATAAATGTTTGTTTATTACTCAATTTGAACCCTCATCGCCATTACGAGAACAGTAACAGGACATACTAAAGATGTCCCTAGATTTGTTTCCGATGCCGACCATAAAATAAGTTCGGGGTAAAGAAACCTCTAATTTTTAAATTTCGTAAAGAAGTTTAGAGCCATGTTCCTCTAAAATACTCTCCTAGCTCAATTACTTTCTTATGGGCAGGATACGCACCTGTAGCTGTGATGGCGTTTCGTTTAAAGTGCGTCGGTAACTTTATGTATCAAAAATATTGAAGGAAATTAAAATAAAAAATATATTTTCGGCGTTTCGTTTACCAGAAATTTAGTTGATTTTTAAAATAATCACAAATGTAAACAAACAGAAATGTGCTAAATATTTATATAATACATCCATAATACGAATATTTAAATGATCAAGTATCGCAAGGTGCATATTAATGTTTTTTAAACGAAACAATAACAAAAACACTAAAATAATCGTCATATAACGAAAAGTTTATGAGAGTTAATAGATATTTTCATAACACTCGCCTGCGACCTTATAGGGTAAATAAACTCTTAATGTGAATATCAAAGCAATAAAATACATATCTTAATACTCATTAGAATATTATTTATTGCCTTTATGTAATCGAGACGAAAATAATCATACCTAAGAATTCAATAGCAATTTTACAAAACTTGCCATTCTGTTTTATATAAGATGTATAGAGCACAATAGATGATTTGTGATGGTACACTCTTCGCTTCTGATGGTAACAAAAGCAACACTCGCAACAACAAAGGGCTGCAAATACGTTCCCTTATTTAAGAAAGTAATATGGAATTGAAGGGAAAAATGATGGGGAATGTCTCACCGGAAGACATACGATACATCTTCTTAACCCCGGTAAGCCGTGCAAGGCCGTGATGCAGCCAAATGATACCACATGGCTCAAATAGATTAAAGATACTTATATTTTAATGTCACGATAGCCGTGTGGTTGGGTGGTCGGAATTTCGAGTCAAGAGCCCCGAGTTCGATCCTCAAGTGGCCGTATCAATGGGTTTTTCTAAAAAAAACCTATGTACAAATTATATCGTTGGCTTGGACAACAAGACGGCAACGGGCTCACCACCTGTCACATTGTCCCGAAAATATCTTCGGTGGAAGGTCGGTCGAAGGGACTTAAATGTCTAGAATAGACCTCTGTCTACCCCTGTATTGGGAATTGCGTGAAGATTACTTATATTTTACACAAATAATACGTATTCACATGGAATAGGCTCGTATCAATGAGTTTTTTTAAACTTATGTTTTTACGATTTATATCGATGGCATAGACATAAAGATGGGGAGAGGCTCACCACCGGCCACGTGACACCAAAAGAAGCTCCGGTGATATACGAGTCGCAAGGGGTAAATAGTCTAGACCTCCGCAACCCCCGTATTGGAAAATCCGTGAAGATGAAAAAAAAAACAGCTTACCTGAGTAAAAAATAACTTGGTTCGAAACGTTTGCTCTTGTCAGTCCTGCACATCAAGTAACCCTCAAGTGGCGGCGCGAAAGCACCCGGTGCTTCGAACAGCCTGTCCCCAGCGTCGCCCGAACACGCCCGCCCGTAATACAAAATTTCAGGTACCTGTGGTAAGGAAAAATACTTACATAAATAAAACCTGAATACTTATAAATGAAAATAAATATCTTCCCACAATTCCCAACAGGGACAGATAGAGGTCTAGTCTAGACAATTAAGTCCCTTCGACCCACCTTCCACCGAAGATATTTACGTAACAACGTGACAGGTGGTGAGCCCATCGCCGTCTTTGTGTCCAAGTCAACGATATATCAAAATACTTATATAAATAAATGACTCTGATAATATACTTATTTACTTATCTTCAAGCACAATCCGTGTCACGATCCTTGCATACCTCTTTCGCTTCTTTCAAATTATACTAATAGGGTAAATAATCTGATCGGGCAGATCTGACCTTTCAACTGTATGATTACTCGTACTAAAGAGAGCTCAAACTGCATCTATTGTATTACTTAACAAAGATCAATAATTCATGCTTCAGTATTTAAGTAGACAAATATAAAAATTTTCGTTTTGGGCTCAGACAGGTACAGGTAAACTATTCCTGTTATTTTCTCTCACATATCTCAATTCTTCTATTTACAATTTTACAATAGTAATACATTAGTCCACATGCCTTTGGAAAACTGTCATCTCCTCTTTAACTACAAATAAAGTGCATTCTACCATATAACAGTCATAGACAATCCACAGTAAAGGCGTTGACTCGACGTGTACCTCAAGGTCGCGGTAACGCACCAACATTGAACATTTTAAACGAAAACTTGTGACCACTTTCGATTTTGTTTACTTAGGCAAGCTGATACGGCTAGTTGAGCTAACGGGTTATCACAGTTATAGACTTTAAAAGTGTATATGTAAATAGGACTACGACAATGATTTCCATTGTTAAAAGTAACATACACGTTAGTCTAGATTCTATATTATGCTAATTCACTCCTACCTATTAATTTAATTGTATTTCCTTCTTTCCACCTTTTCTAATAAATTAATAAAATAAATATCGTCACGCTATTCTCAATGCATGGGTCCAGACAATGAAGTCCTTTTACCGAAGACATTTTTTGAGACAACATGAAGGTGATGGATGAGCCTGTACGTACGTGTTACGTACGACGTAAAGACGGCGTTACGTCCAAGCCAACAATATAAATTATACATAAGTTTTGAAACAACTCATCGGTATGAGCCTATCACCTGCGGATCGAATATTACAAGGTTCCACAGAGACACACAAAAGAAAAAAACTATATGTTATGACATCTATAGCCGTCATTTTGTTTAGGCATGTCTACAAATTTTCAAAATGGGGGTCATTGTAGACCAAGCGGAAGTGCAGCGGTACTGAAGAGCTCCCTGGCTGGGCGTTAGCTCTATGGTCCGGAGTCCCGGAGAGCGAGAGCGCCTGCCAGGGAGTGGGGGTGCTGCTGTCGTCTCGGTTGGTCGATGTTATGACTGAATATAAGGTTGTGAAATCGAGACTTCTCTGGGTTCGCTTTAAATTGGGACTGACGAAGTTATTCCTTTTGGCTGTTTATGCGCCGGTAGCTTCGTCGTCCAGAGCTGAGCTGGAGGAGTTTTGGGAGAATGTAAGAGAAGTTCTAGACTTGGTTAGAAGAAACGAAAGAATTGTTGTATGAGGTGATTTGTATGGATGGGTTGGTACCGCTCGGCCAGGGTACGAGTCGGTGCTTGGAATGTTTGGTGATAAAAGGGTTAACGATGCTGGCAAGCTTATACTGGCTGTATGCAAGGAAAAGGGTCTTCTTGTGACAAACACTATGTTTAGTCACAAGAAAATCCATATGTATACTAGAACAAGAGAGAATGAGAGAAGTATGATCGATTTATTCCTGGTGGATGACCGACTGCGAAAACAGGTAATGGATACGCGAGTGTTCCGGGGTGCTGACCTGGGAACGGATCACTATCTAGTGATTACTAGATTGAGGGGTCTGTTCGCGGGTTGGCGCCACCGGACGGCGATACCAGAACCACAATCGGTCGGTAGCATCCATAGCTGGAAGCTTCAGGAAGCCGACACTAGGGATAAATATCAAGCAAGGGTAGCCGAAAAGCTGGACAGCATCGATGTCAGGAAAGAATGTGTGGAAGAAATATGGCAGAGCCTTAGAGATGGAATGGTTAGTGCAGCGGAAGACGTGTGTGGAACTGTGAAAAGAGGTAGTAGTAAAAAGGGTGATGCATGGTGGAATGACGAAGTGATAGAAGCTGTAAATAAGAAGAAGAAAGCATGGTTAGACTACTTGGCCTCTAGTAATGATAAGGATATGAAAGAGAAGAGGAAAGAAAGATATAAGCTCCAGAACGTTCACTCGAAAGCATTGATTGAGGAAGTGCGTGAAACGAGTAGAATGGAAGCGGACGAAAGGTTGTCGCACAACTTCAAGGAGAACTCCAAACTCTTCTGGAAAGAAGTTGGAAGGACCCGGAGTGGTGCGACCGCCTTAAGAATGAATAAAGTGCTTTCGGGAACCAATGACGTCCTCTCAGAAAAATCGGACGTCATGCAGCGATGGAGCGAATTTTATAGAGAGATGTATGCGTGTGATGATTTTAGTGAGTGATCCGGGGGTGACGCCGTGACTGGTACGCCAGACTCGGACCTCGATGACACTGAGGTCATCAGTATGAAAGAGATTGAATGTGCGATTAGAAGTTTGAAATGTGGTAAGGCTGCGGGACTAGACAGAGTTACTGCTGAAATGGTCAAGTATGGTGGGCCACGCGTCTGGGACAGCTTTCATCTGCTGTGCAATATGTGCTGGCGAACGGGGGCTGTTCCGGATGATTGGCGATCCGCGGTCATTGTGCCTTTATATGAAGGTAAAGGTTCACATTATGACTGCGGGTGCTATCGGGCGATCAGCTTGACCAGTTTAGCAAGTAAAGTTTACTCGAAGGTTTTGACACGTAGGATGCAAGATAAATCGGAAAGATTTCTATGGGAGGCACAATGCGGATTTAGACCTGGAAGAGGATGCACGGATCAAATGTTTTCTCTCCGCATGATCACGGAGAAGCTTCTTTCTGCTAACCAGAAGATTTTCTGTGCTTTTGTGGATCTTGAGAAAGCATTTGATAAGGTTGTAAGGAAAAATGTGGGAACTGTTGCCGGGGTATGGTGTGGATGGTCGATTGCTGTGCAGTGACTTTACAGTGACTGTAAAGTGACTGCACAGCAAAAGCCTGTGTGAGGGTAGGGCATGACCTGCGTCCAAACGGGCGTAAAACAGGGTTGTGTCATGTCTTCCTGGCTGTTCATACTGTATCTCGACAGCTGTTTACAGAAGCTGAAAGATAGCTGTTTGGATGTGAAATTGGGTGACATAAAAGTAAATTGTCTGCTATATGCTGATGATGCAGTGCTTATTGCACCATCAGAGGCAGAACTGCAGGCATTAGTCACGTGTATGAAATTAATGGTCTCCGTTTGAATGCTAATAAAACTAAGGTTCTGGTATTTGAAAGGGACGAAGAAAAAACGAAGTGCGAAATTTGGGTAAATCAGGAATGTCTAGAACAGGTGAATGAAATTGTATACTTGGGGAGTGCGTTTAGCCGTGATGGAAGATGTGATTTAGATGTGGACAGGCGTGTCGCTGCCGGGAACAAAGTCAATGGTTTCCACCCTGACTGCGTTAATCAAAAGGCAAGGCGTTGTGAAAAGTGCACGCCTTGCAATACATAACGCAGTGTTGGTACCGACTTTGTTATATGGCAGCGAAACCTGGGTATGCCAGAAGAAGCATAAAAGCAGGTTGAATGCAGTGGAGATGCGATCTCTACGTAAAATGTCGGCCTTACCATGGCCGACCGAAAGCGAAACGAAGAGATTCGCAATATGGCAGGTTTGAAAGGTGACCTTGTCTCAAAAATGGATAAGGGCGTGCTTCGATGGTTTGGGCACGTTGAACAAATGAGTTAAGACCGAATGGTGAAGAAAATATATAGCGCGAAAGTTAATATTAAAAGGTGTCGAGGTAGACCGAGACTAACTTTCGAAGACCATGTGAGCAAATTGCACGAAGAGGGGAGGGTCAAGAGTACTCGGATACCTAGACGTGCATGTATGAAGAAGATGATGAATCTGAAAGAAGCGAAAGAAGTATGTAGGGATTGTGACACTTGGCGATCTGTTCTCTCTGGCTACCCCGTCAGGGATTGTGCGTGAAGATAAATAAATAAATATAAAAAATACAAATTTTCATTCTTGCTTAGACAAAAAATATAACTTGCATAATCAAAAAGCATTTCCTACAATTTGACTATTTTATGTTTCTTGGTTTTTTTTTGACAGATTTCCTTATACAAAATTCTTAATACGCTCACAAGAGTAATTGTTTTAAGGAAGAACGGTAAAGTTTTCTATTACTAGTAGAAAGTAGAAGTGAACGTACTGTATGTCGTAATTTTCTTTCTATAATTCTGTAAAATAACGTAATGCAGTGCAATGTGTTTCTTTCTGTCTTTTTATTCTTTACATGTTATAATACTTACAGATTATGAACATTCATAATCTTTACAAGAAGTGATGACGATGAGAAAATGGGAGTTTCTCCAACGTACTATATGGAATAATTGACATTAGCTTTCATTATGGATCTAAGTATCTATTAGACTTACTTATTGTCAGAAGTTGGCCATTGTTTGCTATTGCTATCGACTGATGGATAACTATGCCGCAAGATACTAGATAGCAAATCGAAATGATGTACATAAAATTGTGAGGTATTTGATACTGCGAACGTCAATCAGCATGTCGAGCATCGCGATTGTAATAAATCTATCTTATAGTTGAGCCTTTATTGCAGTTGACTATTTGCAGGACTTACGATACGAAAAGAGCCATTGCCAGAGGTTTTCATTCATAACACGATTTCTAAGTCCGGCTCCAATTAATTCGTCGGACGCTTAAATTAAAAAGATAGTCTTGTGTCTTTATCTAAATCTCGACGTAGACCAATTTAAATTACAGCATATGTGGTTATCGTCAGTAAACTCACTAATTGTTCGAATATTCATGGTTGGAATACGCTAAAGTGCATGGAAGAGCGAATTTAAGTTTTTCGGTTCCGCTGTTTAGTTGCATCGTCACTGTATACGGCAGAGGGAGAACCTATCGAGCTATACCTATCCCTCACTTTAACACCACATAGATGAACTAATACAAAAACTTAACTTTTACTTGCGATTTTTGCTTTTGTCTTGGTGAAACTTAATAACTATTGTTGCCTATGCTTTGCTGATTAACTTTGTATTGAAAGTGTATATTATTATTTTACAGCTAACAATATTGCCTTATTATACAACTATTTAGTTAAAAATATAAGGATAAGCCAGTCAGATTTAAAAATTGGTACTTTTTAGTGAAATAATACCCCAATAAAAAATTTTGTCAGATGTTTGATTTCACACTGTGTATTTTTCTACAGATCTTATCTGATACTGTTCACATATTATGAGAGATTGTTTGTCTAATATCGAGTACAGTAACATAAATGTGTTAATTAATTACAGACATGAACTACATAATCACTTGTTACGCTTTCATTTCAAAGATTTTCTGTGGCTTACTATGATAATCAGCATATAATTATACCATAGATGAATTCTGGATAATTTGTAAAGTCACGATAGCCGAGTTGTTGGTTGGTCGGAATTTCGAGTAGAGAGACCCGAGTTCGATCCCCAGGTGGCAGTACCAATGAGTTTTTCAAAAACTTATGTACGAATTTCATCGTTTGCTTGGTCATAAAGGCGGCGACGGGCTCACCACCTGTCACGTTGTCCCGAAAATATCTTCGGTGGAAGGTGGGTCAAAGGGACTTAATTGTCTAGACTTGACCTCTGTCTACCCC
This sequence comes from Sericinus montela, assembly GCA_029286605.1. Taxonomy (NCBI): domain Eukaryota; kingdom Metazoa; phylum Arthropoda; class Insecta; order Lepidoptera; family Papilionidae; genus Sericinus; species Sericinus montela. Next base: position 1,100,149 of record JAGSMR010000020.1, read on the forward strand.
TGTATTGGGAATTGCGTGGATAATTTGTCTTTGAAATATATATTTAAACTACTAATATTAAAAGTAAATAATATATAATATTCTATATATAGTAAATAATATATAATTATAATATTCTCATACTTTTAATTTTTGATTTGGTTATATTTAATGAAATATGTCAAATAAAATGATGACAATGATAAAGGCTTTCAAGCAGGTGGTACCAAGATCTAATACTAAGCAATAAATTATGTAAAATTTAGGAAAGAAAAATATTGTCTTAACAGATTTAATAAGGCATGAAGGACAACACTGCTTTTGATTGTATTAATAATTTTCATCCTGTTACAAATTCAATAGAAAGAATTCAACAAGAGTCATTTATAAATATCAAAATACCGAAATTTATTTACTTCATTACAAAACAAAACAAAAAAGTGCCTACTATACAAATTACAACAAATCTTTCAATGTGACTGTTTTCTCGAATGAATGAATGCATTGAATGAAATACATTGATTGTATTAAAATGGATAGGGGCAGTCTCCAATGGTTTGGGTATGTTCAGCTAAGGAGTAAAGACCCACTGGTGAAAACAATACACAGCGGTAAGTTTAACAAAAAAATATGGGTTGAGGTAGACTGAGACTAACTTTAGAAGACCATGTGAGTAAATTGCTTGAAGAGAGGAGGGTTAAGAGTGACGCAGTAAGAGTATGCACAGCCATGCGTATATGAATCTAAGCACCATGAGTCTTAATACTACCATCATCATAATTACATCATCATATACATAGATACTTTTTTTATATACATAGATACACATACATATAATCACGCCTCTTTCCCGTAGGGGTAGGCAGAGACCACTTCTTTCCACTTGCTACAATCCTTACATACTTGTTTCGCTTCGTCCACTTTCATTATTCCTTCATAAATTCTCTTCGATTCAGGGTACTCTTGACCTGGCCTTTTTTCAGGACGTCCCTGACTTGGTCTCGAAACGTCCGCCTAGGTCTTCCCCTTCCTACACTTCCATTCATACTCGCCTTATATGCTTTTTTCGTCGATCGTTATTCATTCATTCTCTCGACATGGCCAAACCATCTCAGCATACCTTTCTCAATTTTAGTCACTACATCTTCTTTCAGACCACGTTTCCATATTTCACTATTCCTTATTCTGTCGCTCAGTTTAACTCCTAACATACTTCTTAATGCTCTCATCTCAATTGCATTTACTCTGCTTTCATGTTTCTACTGCCATACCCAACTTTCACTTCCGTACATGAGTGTCGGAACCAAAACTCCCCTATGCACAGCCAAACGAGCCTTGTTAGACACCATCCGACTGCTCATAAAGGAGTGCAAAGCTCCATTCACCATGTTTCCTGCATTCACTCTTCTTTCAATATCACTCTCACACTTTCCATCTCTTGTGAACTTTGAACCCAGATACACAAACTCATTCACCTGTTCAATTTGTTCATCTCCAATCATTCAATATTGCAGTATGTCATGGCCTCATCTCTTTCGTCTTCTTTACATTCATCTTCATCCCCTTTCTAACAAAAGCTCCACTCACAGCAGTTACCTTCTCATGCAACTCCTCGGCTGAAGACGCAAGTAATACTTGATCATCAGCATAGAGAAAACATTTGACGAGTAACTCATTAATTCTCAACCCACTTTCATTCTCTTTTAAATCTGTCAAGCAATTGTCCATGAACAGATTAAACAGCCACGGTGACGCTACACATCCCTGTCTAACACCTTTTTTCGATATTAAACCATTCAGTGTATGCCCCGTCTATCCTTACACAAGCACAGGAATCCCTATAAAGAGATTGCAATGCTCGTATGAGGATACTGCTGACACCTATCACGGACAATGCTGACCACAATTCATTCCTCACCACTCTATCATAGGCCTTTTCTAGATCCACGAACGTGCAATAGGCCTTCTGATTTTTAGCCAGACACTTTTCGGCTATGCACCGCAAGGAAAAGACCTGATCCGTACACCCCATTCCCTTTCTAAATCCCGCTTGAGCATCCCATACTTTTTCGTCTGTTTCATTCACAACCCTTTCAATCAACACTTTCGCATACAATTTACCGACGACGCTGAGAAGGCTTATACCGCGGTCATTTCCGCAGTCCTGCCGTGACCCTTTTCCCTTATATAATGGCACGATTACGGCTTTGCACCAGTCTCCCGGTACTTGCCCATTTCGCCAGCACAAATTGAAAAGGCGATACAGCTGACTAGCCACTAAGCCCTGTCCAGTCCTCAGCATCTCGACGGTAATCCTATCATATCCGGCAGCCTTACCTTATCTCATACTTTTCAACGCTTTTACTATTTCATCTACGCTTATCTCACTTTCATCAACATTTATATTAACCATGGAAGGTGCCGGGTGTTGTACCTGCACTTCCTCTCTTTCAAATAAACATTCAAAATACTCTTTCCATCTCTTTAACTCACATTCTTCTCCTTTTATAATGCTCCCATCTTGACTCCTGATTGTATTCAGCTCCGAGGTAGAAGTTTTTCCTCTGGCTGTATTGACGGATTTCCAGAAAAACTTGATGTTTGACTGGAAATCTTCAGTGAGCCTCCTATCAAAATCATCCTTTTGTTCTTCTTTCTTTCTAGACACAACATCTTTCGCAGCTGAATTGAATCTTTTATACTTCTTTCTCGCCTCCTTTATCTCGTCATTCGTCGCCTTTTGAAGTTTTTGGTTAGCTTTTGCTGCTAACCAATCCAACCACGCTTTCTTCTTTTCTTGCACAGCCTTTTGTACATCTTTATCTATCCACACATTATACTTCTTTCTTCCTTTCCTTCGTTTAGCTACTCCGCATACCTCAACAGCAAAATTCACGACTCCTTTCTTAAATGTCTCCCACAAATCTTCAATCACACATATCTCTTCTATGCCTTTAAAACTTTCTATCAGTTTCTCTACATACTCGTCTTTCTTATCTTTTTCTTGCAGATTTTCCACTTTTATTCTGTCCAAAACACTCGTTGGCTTAGCTCCTCGGTGTCGCCATCGTTTAAAGAGGCCATGTATTCGGGCTATGACCAGGAAGTGGTCTGTGTCAAGGCCTACACCGCGGTATGCTCGAGTGTCTAGCAGTTTCCTCCTCAATCTTTCATCCACAATAACAAAATCAATCATAGTTCTAGACTCACCCTCAATTCTTGTATACAAATGGATCTTTTTGTGATCAAACATTGTATTGGCCACGCACAGATTCCATTCCAAGCATACCTCAAGTAGGCTTCTCCCATTTTCGTTTACTCTTTCGTCCCCAAATGTACCCAGTACTCCTTCATACCCATCACGCTTTACTCCAACCCACCCATTAAAGTCCCCTAACTTCACGATCCTTACATTTTCTCCGCATTTATTCAAGACCTCTCTCATGCTATCCCAAAATTCCTCTCTCTCCTTGTTGGGCTTTTAATGACCCACCTCCGCGCTGATCCGTCGGTGCATAGACCCCAAGGATAAACAAGCGGGTGAGTCCAACTTTTAACCTTACCCAGAGTAGTCTTGGGCTTACACATTCATGCTCTATCACACATTCAACTATTCGAGAGGAAAGAATCACACCAACTCCCTGACAGCCTCGGCTGGTTTGGGGGACTCCCGACCAGTATGCTGTGTAGGGACCATGCACCGTGGTGTCACATCCTTTCCTCTTGGTTTCGTTCACGCACAGGATATCTATACATCGTTCATCCATCATCTGACATACTTCATCTACTTTTCCATCCATTCCTCCTCTTACATTCAACGTAGCGAAGCAGCTCTCCATAGGCCGCTTTTCGCCCCCGCGAGAAACGAGAAGTGATGGGGCGAACCACATCGCCGCCATTTTGGTAAGTAAAATTCACCATTGCGTTCCCACGAGTAGCAAGGGAAAGGTTTGTCCACCCCAGCAGAGCTACGCTAACGACTAGGCTTGCCCCTAGCCATGCATCCATCCGCGCGGCAGACGTTGGATTGGCGGACAGAATAGGAGTAAGGAAAGGAAGGAAAGGATGTGAGATACGGAAGATTGGTAAGTTAGGGCGGGACTTAGGAAAGGTAGGATATTACCGCCCAAGAAGGCAAGGGATAGGACAGTAATAGCTAGGGAAGCCAGGGTCGCATACCCGTATACCATACCACAACTACCGGACAGGTAAGTTAGGATGAGTATCCTTGACTGATTGATTACATCATCATTGTAAGTTAAAAGAATCTATAAATAATCTCACCCGTTTCTCATGGCGCTTCTTGGTAACAGCAGACGCAATGTGTTTGCAACTTAGTGGCAACATGGCTGGAGGACGTTGAATGCGTAATGGAGAAGTTCGAGCACTCCATTCCAAAGATGATGCAAGACGAGCTCCTAACGAACCTTCTGCAGTCACAACAGAGCATGCAATATTCCCTGCTATATCTATAACTTGGATATATTGTGCTTCTGGACCCACCTAAAAGTAGAAACATTATGTTAAACCAGAAGATCTAAAAATGTTATCACGAATAGTTATATAACATTATAAACTATGCCACATAAGATTTAAAACTCTCTGGATTGCTGTACACTCAATTTCATAATTATTAAAAAAAATATCTTCACGCCATACCCAATACAGGGGTAGACAGAGGTCTAGTCTAGACAATTAAGTTCCTTCGACCCACCTTCCACCGAAGATATTTTCGGGACAACGTGACAGGTGGTGAGCCCGTCGCCGTCTTTATGTCCAAGCCAACGATATGAATCGTACTTAGGTTTTTGAAAAAACCCATTGGTACTGCCACCTGGGCATCAAACTCGGGTATCTCTACTCGAAATTCCGACCACCTAATCACTCAGCTATCATGACTATAAATTAATAATTTAATAATTATTAAGCTTACCGCTATAGCATCCAGTTCATTATGAGGAAGTCGGCATAAAAGATCATACTCTGTGCCACCAGGTTTAACATCAGCTACATATAGGGCATAATCGGTAATAAAAACAAGTAGAGGAGTCCATGATCCATCTTCCATGTTGTAAGGAGACTGTACTTTCATCATCTACAGGATATAAATATATTATAATTATATTTTTATCATAATACCAAAATTTCAACATTTACATTTCAACATTTTCAAAATTTACACTGAAAGATTTTTTTCAATAACTATGTGGAAATCAGCTATATCAAAATTATTTTCTATTTGAACATTTGTCCTAGCTTGTCTTTTAAGTCTGGCTATTCAATCTAAGCCTGTGTTTGATTGTTTTTACTTTTACTTTTTTTACTTTTATTACCTTTGGAATATAATTATTAAACAAAAAACATAATTTTATATATATTTCAAAATATATTGTTTGTGAATATATATGTCTTGGGTAATGTTTTGAAATGAATGTGTGAAAATTTGTTATTTAGGTTGTTGCTATGCTTACAATTGTCTTTATAACATTACCATAACTGAAATAAATTTTAAACTATTTACAATACTTGAGAAACAAAAAAATATGTGATATTTATAACATACCCTGTTCAAGGTTTCATTAGGGTAGGAAAATAGCTGTAGCCTCAACTTTTCACTACATTCAATTGCAACATTGTCCTCAAAGCTGTCAAAGTATGATGGCTCTTCTGCTGTTAATAGACGCACTGACAGCCTTTTGTTTTCAATAATTTCTTTGTCTATGAGGCGTGACATTCTTTCAGCAGAAATATTAAATGTTTCTGATACTTCATTAAAAGGAAATATAATGCTGGGGAATTCCTTCTCCATACGTAATTTAAATTGAAAGAATTTGTTATTTTTTATCTTCAATTCTAGGTCCTTTTTTTGACAAACATTTTTTAAATACCTATTTAGAAGAGCAGACTTATTAGATTGGAGTTTTTGGTTGGCTGGACTATCAAAATAGTCCTCATTAAAATCATCAGCTCCTTTTAAAGTAGAGTTATCTGTATTGGAGCAGTTGTCACTACTTGCTTGAGTATTATCATCAGTTATTTTCAGAACAGTTGAAGCAGATTTACGACTGTACCGATTGACATTTTGTTTCTTTGGTGATGATAAATGCTTGGATACACCATTCTTTTGTTCAGTCTCATCTTGCACATTCTTATTGAACTGCCTCTTTGGTGTGGATGTTTTACTTGATGTTTCACCATCACTTAGTTTCTGGTTTAAATCAGTCTTGTTAGCACTTGTGATGAGTTCCATCACTGGTGTGGTTTCAGGTATAGGTACAAAAGTCTCCTTTGGTGCATCAAATGCTGTCTGAAAGGTGTCATGAACATAGCTGTATGATACACCTTTGTGTTCATAAACTGTGCTTTCACAGTTAACAACATATTTGCTTAAGGGCGGGAATGCATTCGCTTTATCTGTAAGTTTTTTGTCATGTTGACATTTCATGTTTAATGTTAATTTATGTCGTGGTGAACCTCCATTAGGTGTTCTTTCACCAGCAACTGAATTCATTGAACTTGGTATTTCCTTAGGTTTTTCAGCATCAGGTTGCAGGTTAAGATTTATTTCAACAAAATCCTCTTCATCATCAATTTGAAAGCCTGAATCCAGACTTTTGGATAATTTTTTATTTTGATTTACATCACAGGGTAGAGCTTCAACTACATTAGTCAATTCTAAACTGGTTTCTGGAAGGCCTTTTTCAGGAGCAAAGTTGAAATTAAAATTTTTATAAAAATTTCTTAGAGAATCTATAAGGTTGTTTGCATCAAGTAGATTTAAAACTTTATTATTTTGTTTTCTCTCCTCAACAATATTGGTTGTTATGTAACGCTTCTTCTTTAGAACTGACTTCACTGTTATTGGACTCTGTGACACTTCTAATGGTTTCTTCATCCGGTCATGATTTTGATCAATATCTGCTTCAGAAAAATAGGTTTTTCTCATAAAAGCTACATGACCATTATTAGCAAATTCATCACATGAATATGATTTTTGAGTTTTATCACACTTTCTGTGCACTGGTGATGTTTCAGTTTTATTGGAATGAGAAGAGGATGAGTCACTTGAGGATGACTCAGAGTCACAACTGAAGTTTGAATCTGAACTATTAGAATCACAACCATACAGCTTTCCATTTGGTTGTGTCTCATTATTGTTGTCTTTATCATTATTATTAATGTTTTGATTTCTGGGTTTATAATCTTGACAATATTCAAATATACCACTTCTATCTTGTTTTGAGTCTCCATAAGTAAGTATATCAGACATGGTCTGTTGAGCAACATCAGCTGCAAACTTTGGAGTTTGGTCTCCAGATGCACACCAAGAAAATCTATCACTTGCATTAATATTCTTTTGCCTAAATCTATCACAGTATGAGTTGTCCGGCCTATATGATATAAAACCACGTTCAATATGAATATTATCTGTTTTTGTATTATTCAGAATGTCTTCATGGAATGAAACACGTTTCTTCTGTGAACTTGGTCCACTTTGTGACTTCTTTCTACACCTTCTTCTATACACTATATCTTCAGACAACGACTTTTTTGGCTCACTAGTCCTCAAAGCAGGTTTTCTAACTTCTTCTATACTGACTTTCTCACTTTCTAAGGCCTTTAATACAACATCAGGTAAGTTTTCATACATTGGTGGTTTTTTATTTGTCTCAACAAGCAATTCCGGAACAATGTCTTCACTGGCAGCTACATTTTGATTATCTATATCACTTCGAGTCATCATACTGCTTGTAGTGCTTTTGATCATATCCTGAGAACATGAAGGTATCGCATCATATTGACTATCGCAAGCTAATTCCTCTGCTCCGACAAGACTGTGGGTCATTAGCGCTTGACTTGTAGCTTCAGAAGCTTCGCTATCGAGGCATAAAACACCAGAATCGCCAGGAGTATCAGCTAAACTGCTTGTTGTACTAGAAATCAAATGAGAGCTCCCTTGTAAACATAAGTCCATAGACTTGCCAGAACACTCTTCTGCATCTTCCATTTTGGTGTACTGGATTTTGTCTTCACCACTTCTGTTTACCACTGTCGTAATAGTCGTGTCGTCAGTTTTGTGACGACGTTTGATTTTATCGATCTCATTGCCTTTAATATCTGCAGCTCTGTCGACTGACATGACTAAGTTATGTAGTTGTTGACAAATGTTTTTACTTCTTTTATTTATTTTGTCATTATCTTATTACCTACGACGAACATTTTGAGCGTAAAATTATTTTATTCACTTTTATACACAACTCGGGCAAGATGAACACAAAGCAGCCATTTTAAAACCATAGATTATCTAAAAACAAAAAATCTATAATCTAAAACTTTGACATTTTAAAATAATGTTACCAAATGGATGTTTGGAGTATCGCAGTTTAGTTTACTACCAACACTCATATTTTCCACGAACTAGCAGCGATTCCATGTAGAAGCGACTTGGCTATTGATACCATATATAATGTGAACTAAGAACGTAGAACTCATTAATTTTCATACACTCTTTTCACAATTTACTAAACGCCACGACAGGCGATTGGTTGGTTGATCCGAATTTGAGTCAAGAGATCCGAGTTCGATCCCCAAGGCTCGTAGTAATGGATTTTTTCAAAAACTTATGTACGATTTATATCGTTGGCTTGGACATAAATCCGGCGACGGGCTCAATACCTGTCACGTTGTCCCAAAAATGTTCGGTGGAAAGTGGGCCGAAAAGACCTAGTGTCTAGATGTCTGTCTACACAGTATTGGAAACAGCGTGATTTTTTCCTAAACGCCAATATTTCTAATCACTTTTACAGTGGTAGAGCCACGCATCAGCTAATGTTGTTGCATGAATGAGCCGGCTCGTCCGGGATCCAGACCTCACAGAATACCGGTGTGAAGTAGAAGTCTAACAAACTTCCGCGTTTCGTCTGGTGAGTGCAGGTAACCGGAGGACCACAAACTCCCCCTTGCCCAATTCGGGTTTTCCTTCCTTTTCTATAAAAAAAAATAATTATAGAAAAAAAATCACAATAAATGCTCGTTCGTAAAACAAAAAGTCTTTCAGAGTTCAATAGATTACTCTAAATATTGAAAATTATTAACACTTAATTATCTCTACCCTACACAATACATACTAAAAAGACCAAATTAAATAAATCACCATTGGTGAGGTTCTACGCATAATTAGTATCGAACTGTGAATAGTATTGCCTTACTTTCTTTTCGGAATCATAATTATCAAGAATTGGTTAAAGATACATGTGTCCCCAAGTCTCGTATGAATGAGTTTTTTCAAAATTTATATTCGATTTACATCGTTGGCTAGGACAATAGCAATGATACAAAACTTGCCATTCTTATTTATATAAGGTGGAAAACAAGCAATTGGTTTTCCTCTTGGTTTAGTGGTGATGTGATTACGCAAAAGTAGAAGAAACATGAAAGCAGAGTAAATGCAGTCGAGATGATGGCGTTAAGAAGTATGGTAGGAGTTATACTGACAGGATAATTAATAGTGAGATAAGGAAACGTTGTGGTCTGAAAAACATGTATATTTATTTATTTATTTATCTTCACGCACAATCCCTGACGGGGTAGCCAGAGAGAACAGATCGCCAAGTGTTACGATCCCTACATACTTCTTTCAGATTCATCATCTTCTTCATAAATGCACGTCTAGGTATTCGAGTACTCTTGACCCTCCCCTCTTCGAGAAATTTGCTCACATGGTCTTCGAAAGTTAGTCTCGGTCTACCTCGACACCTTTTAATATTAACTTTCGCGCTATATTTTTTTCACCATTCGGTCTTAACTCATTTGCTCAACGTGCCCAAACCATCGAAGCACGCCCTTATCCATTTTTGAGACAAGGTCGGCTTTCAAACCTGCCATAATGCGAATCTCTTCGTTTCGCTTTCGGTCGGCCATGGTAAGGCCGCACATTTTACGAAGAGATCGCATCTCCACTGCATTTAACCTGCTTTTATGCTTCTTCTGGCATACCCAGGTTTCGCTGCCATATAACAACGTCGGTACCAGCACTGCGTTATGTATTGCAAGGCGTGCACTTTTCACAACGCCTTGCCTTTTGATTAACGCAGTCAGGGTGGAAACCATTGACTTTGTTCCCGGCAGCGACACGCCTGTCCACATCTAAATCACATCTTCCATCACGGCTAAACGCACTCCCAATGAGTGCCAATGAGTTTTTCAAAATTTATGTACGACTTATATGGTTGGCTTTGACATAAAGTCGGCGATGAGCTCAACGTCTGTCATGTTGTCTTTAAAAATGACTTCGGACAAATTCACCAACTTTTAATATTACCTGTATACAAGTCTAATTTCCTTTTACCTAAAACTTTTGCCTTATAGTCTCCAAGAGAGAAAAAACAAATCGAATTGTATCAATGTCAAGATTGATTGTCAATGCCAAATTCATGTTTGATTTGATATTTGAATTTCGCGAGTTGAATAGAATTTATAGGTTAGAAAGTTAAAATTGCTTAAATAAGTTATTTCGGTTCGTTCACTCATGCTTTTACTACCCGAATAATATGGGGCTATTGCGAAAGCTAGTATTAATTGTGCTTAGTGTATTTCTTAACGTGTATGTTTGTGACGGTGCTAAAATAAGCACTCCAAGAGTACTGTTACCTTGGTTTGAAAATTTACATGTTAATTACACTTTTGAAATTATTGAAGGTGGCTGTTACAAATGGTAAGTATTAAGTACTTTTACAGGTAATAAATTTTATTTGTCGTAAACATACACACTATTAATTTTTTGCAGGAGTCTGTCTCGCGATGACATCATAGATCTTGAAGCCCTTTATGACGATTCCTGGGGTCACTGTTCTCGAGCTGCTAGGGTTTCTGTCTCTAAAAATTGTATACCACCTGGTTCAGTCATTATTCTTGCTGAAGAAGTGAACACTGGCGAGGTACGTACGAATTTATGAAATTGGCGGGAATTTACATTTCTAATTTAGTTAATAGTTTATGTATATCTACAAATTTATAATACTGAGCTTATATATCTTACTTACAACTGAAAAAAAATTATAATAAAAAACCACATGTGATCACATAATTATTAACAGATACAAACTTTATGAAAATGAAATTGGTTAATATATGTAATAAGTTTATACAAATAACAGTTTGTTTGGACTTCTTTAATTCTTAAGACTGTGACACATGATTATGATTGCCAATGTGGAACAAGTGTGGTACATAATTACCTTATGTGAAATAAGTAAATAATTGAATAACCTGAAATATATATTAAAATTGGACATACTCATTACTACTACTCTACTCTACATACAATATGAGCCTATATTCTACATACCATTTGCACTTTGCAGGCACAGCCTAAGAAGTGATGTAGATATGTAGATATTTAACATGTTTTATATATTTTAAACTTTAAGTAGTTGTCTCATGATTTTCAGATATTACGAGGTGATGTGGACATTGATATAATTAGTTCATTAAAAATAACAAGCACAACTTGGAAGCTCTTTTTGGAAGAGGCTCCAGAGGCTTTTGAAATTGTTGCTTACGATGATCAAGGTATTTTTTTATGCATAGTTTATATATATTTGTATATTAATTTCACTAAGTATTTAATATTTTTTTTTTCATCATCTTCAACTGTAGGTGGTGCAAACTGCATATTAAAATAAAGACAAATAGGCTTTAGCAATGTTATGATATAAAATGATTATTTAAATATTTTAAATTAAAATTTTCAAAGACCACAGTAATATTATTTTCTATGTGAATTTGTAGGTAACAAATTTTCATCATTAGAAGGGATCAGTTTCACTTGGACTATAGAGAATCTTGGCAGTAATTATGGAGAAGATCCTTTAGTTACGTAAGTTTCTATTTTTTTTATTTACCTTCAGTAAGGTGTGTTTGAGGTTTGTTTTTATTCTTTATTTATTTAGGGATTTTGTTTTTTTTGGATATGCAGCCCCATCATACCCTGATATAAAATTTTAAACCAACATTCATCAATAAAAACTTAATGCCACAATCTGGAGATTGAATTATTGATGCTGCATGACCATGGCAATTGTTTGGGGCTGAAAATTTGATGACATTATTGTAAAATTATTTATTTATTTTACATAAATCTTTAAGTAACACTTATAAAATGATTTTAAAGTAAAAGTTTTAGTTTACTTTTTTCTATCCCTGGGCCTGTTACTGGGGTAGTCAGAGATCTCAACAATCACACTTTACTGAATTTTATATGGGACAATGTGGCAGGTGGAGGGCCTATTGCAGTTTTAGTGTCTTAGCCTATTTACTATTATTTTGGTTTACTATTATACTATACATTATTTATGCAAAATACAGAAAAAATTATTTGTGATATAATTTTTTTTTTATTAGTTTAGTTCGATGGCGTGATACCGACTATGAAGCACCTCCTGGAATTGCAGAACTTGAAGCTAGAGGCCTTAGGTCACATTCAGTGCTTTTGTATGGACAGGCTATGGGAGAGTGCCGGGTTACTGTATGCCTTGAGGAAATATGCACAGACTTCAATTTGCAAGTGGTTGCTAGTGTTGTGTTAACACCGGCGACGGCTATTGTTGCGGTCGGTGATACATTGAGATACAAGTGAGTATATTTAAATAAGAAAATGGATTGTGCATTGTAGTTTGGAATTACAAAAATTGTAGTTTCATCCCGAAAAATATTATTCATGATTACCTGATAGATGGTGGGGTGGCTTAGATAGTAACAGAATATTCTTCAAATATTCAGTTTTTTACAAAGTAATTCACTTTGTGGGCTTTATTAAGTAAGGGGGTTCTAGAATAAATTAATGAATTCACATTTTTTTTTATTATAATTATTTATATTATAAGAACATAGGTAGTGATTTCTGTCAATAAAACTTTTACATTTACTGTAATTTTCCATAAAGGTAATTGCAAATGCAATTGAGCCCTAGCATCTGAATTAAAAAATAACTGTATGTGTTAGTACCCAATGCCCTCCAAAACTTACACAACAGAAGTGTAGAATTTGTAGAAATGCAAAAAATTACACATTTTGAATAATGGTATCGTTTACAGAGTGGTTAGAATGCGCGCGGGTAGACTCACAGTACAACACATTGAAGACACGCTATACAGTTTAAGAGTACCAGATAGTGATGTAGCCAGATTGGAAGATGGTATAAGCCTAGTACGTACCACGGAAATTGGAACGACAACTGTCTTGCTAATGTCTGGCGCGACCGACGTAGCTACAGCTTTACTGACAGTGGTTGAACCACATAGCATTCGGGTTACACTAAGACCCGCCAATTTGGTGGTGTACGGTGAAGTTTTTTTGGTACATTGCGTAGTGTATGATGCGGAAGGACGCGCTTTAACAGCTGGCGAAGAAATGTTGATTCGTCTGTCTGTAGAAGGCGAGGCTAATGTTGATTTATTGAGGTCAACCGAGAATGGGACCATAACTGAAGCCGTGGCACAGAATTCCGGACCATTTACAATTACAGCGATGTTGTATTCGATTGCTGGCAGGAATTTGAATAGGAAGGTATGTTAATGGTGATTTATGTACCCACAAAATAAACAAATATTGTTATTTCTTTTTTTATTTATTTATTTTATTTATTTATTTATTTACACTTTATTGCAAACCTCACAAAGAAAGTTATACAAAGAGCGGACTTAATGCCATTAGGCATTCTCTGCCAGTTAACCGAGGCGTGGAGAAATATTGTTAAGGTGCTTTAAACTGGGTTACAGAAAAAGAAAATCAATATAGGACCTAACGAAAATAAAGATGCAATATAAAATACTAATACAAATAATAAATATAATATATATATACATATACATACATACATACACACATATATACATAAATATACATCTACATACATACATACATATATAAAACTTAAAAAACATTATTATGACTGTAATGACCAATCACTAATTCTAACTGACACTTAAAAGGTGTTCACGTTTTATTAGTTAGTATATAGTTTATGTTTATGATAAAAGTACTACAATTTTCAAATACCGATTAAAATAAATTTTATTGAAAATTAGGTTTAGTATTAGCTCAATGGAAATCAATCAAAAAAATCTTTTTCAATTTAAATTCAATTTTATCAATTTAAAATATAAAATCAGCCTTTCTGTAGAGTGTGGCGACTATTTTTTAATTTAACTTTGTAGTAATTTGTTTTAATTTTTCAGGTCGAAGGACAGGTTTCGGCAATAGCAGTAGAACCATTGGAAATTGTACCGCCTGAAATATATATTGCTTGGACCGACAGCATTCAGTAAGTATTGTAATGTCACTAATGTATGTATTACTTATTATTATTAGTATTCTTGTTTACCATGGGTTCTTGCCTGTCAGCAACTGTCACTTTCAGTCTTTCCGAAAAGGCGAAGAACTTATAATATCAATTTAATTATCTTTTTTTTCACATTAAATTATTGCATTTAAATTTTTTCTAATTAAATTATTTTAATATTTTTAATATTTAAATAAATAAAAAAGAAGTCACGATAGCCGAGTCCTTGTGTGGTCTGAATTTTGAGTCAAGAGACCGGAGTGCGATCCCCAGGTGGCAGGCTCGTACCATTGGATTTTTTAAAAACTTGTATACAAATTATATCGTTGGCTTGGACATAAAGACGGCGACGGGCACACCACCTGTCACGTTGTCCCGAAAATATCTTCGGTGGAAGGTGGGTCAAAGGAACTTAATGGTCTAGACTAGATCTCTGTCTACCCCTGTATTGGAAATTGCGTGAAGATATTTATTTATTTAAATAACTTTAAACATATAATTATAACATAGTTATTTTTCAACTTATTCCAGAGAAATATCACTGAAACACCGCGGCGGAGGCGGCGAACCCGTGACGTGGTCTGAGAGTGAGACGGCACTACAACCACAGAGTGCATTCTCGCTAGCACCATCCGGAGATGTTAAAGTACTCGGTGTGGGTCAGTTGAATGTGAAAGTTCAGTTGAAGAAATATTCGCACGTGCAGGCTACTGGAAGGTAAATTTACTGTTTTTTTTTACATAATATAATAAAAATTTACGCTCCATACTTAACAAGAGAGTGTTCAAAACAATGCAATTGATTATTATCTTCATTATATTAACCAAGCCTCTTTATTTTAAAGTTAATTCCATTTTAGAAAAGTTACATTTTTGCTGCAAAAGTTTTTTTTACTAAAAATTACAAGTTTTTAAACAGTCAAATGTGTGATTTATAGTAAATATAACACCAATATAAATCTCTACAACATATTAGAACGCAGAACATGTTTTTGTTTGCAAAATAAAAAACATAATATGAGGAAAACAAAATTTCAATTGTGTCCAAGTGATCTTGAAAATAGATGAATAAAATATAAACGGAAAACAAAAGTTACCCAATTGTAAGAAATTTAACCACATAAATACATACAGAGATTGGGATTTCATTACATACATTGCTCTGATCCAAAAGCTTATGCCCTTGTGTTATGAAATCAGAAACAACGAAGGTGCCACAAACTCCTAGACCTGAGAAAAATGTAGGAATATTGTTTTCTACATTGACCCGAACTGAAATCGGACCCGGGAGCTGACGACGCCATGAAAACCAGTGTGTACGCCAGTCGTCCAAGGAGATTTTTCCTTATCATCAAGAAATCGTGTTTCCCACATCCATCAAAGCTTCAAAATCTTCATTTAAAACTATTTTTTGTCATTTTGTTTTGCAGAATATTGTCAGCTCCACCGGAACTATTGCAAGTATCTAGTTCTGGACATGCGCGTATAGGACGGCCACACCATTTGCACGTCACGCTGACAGCAACGCACCCCGACACTGGAGAGCTGTATAATTTCCATTCGTAAGTATAACGTCACGTAGTTATTATATATTTTTTATTCTCACGCAATTTCCGTGTACTGGGGTAGACACGGATAGACATTTAAGTCCTTTCGACCCATTTTTCACCGAAGCATGATCAAGCCTATTAGGGACTACGTGAGCCTTTCGCCGTCATAGTGTCCAAGTCAAGTTCAATATACTTACATTCACATATATATTTACACATATAAAATATTCATATACATGTTCAAGTACAAACGTCACACAAATTATGGCACCTGGCGGGATTAGAACTCGCAAGCTCTAGCTTCGAAGGCAACTAGGCTATCGAGCCGAAAATTATTATGACATTAAATTATCATTTTTGTTTTTATTTCGATAATTTTCTCTGCAGGTGCGATTGTGCTTCTCTCACCGTATCTTTGCTTGAAGGACCTGAACCGTACAATGTGACGGCTGCCACGTGGGTTCAGCCTATGGGTGAGTGTTCTTTCTTTTTCAGATTCAGAGCCGTATAATCTTTTTTAACTAGACCGTGATACATTTTAAATTGTATCACTAAATGCTCATAGCATTTAGTGATACGATTTTATTATTTGTTTTGATTATAACTAAAATTTTACTTACTTAAATAATATTTGTTTTAAAATTTAACTTAGTCGAATTTTATGATGATAACTTTTGTGATACTCAACTTCTAGCAGATCCCATATCTTCTTTCTATTTTGTGAGCATTAAATCTAACGATACCTGTGGTACCTCACAACACCTAGGAAAAATCAATTCCCGTGAGCGTTGTGCATAAATTAATATTAACGGTTGTTCGTTACAGCTATATGTTTGTTTGAGCGTATTCACAAGGCTTTGCTCCAAGTCGTCTCTTATTTCACGTAAGGGAAATGAGTTCCCGTGAGCGTTATGTATAGTGTAATGAGATGAGTTGTGTATTTTTGTCAGAGTGTATTTACGAAGCTTTACCCCAAAGTAGCATTTCACTACACTTAAAGAAGTGAGTTTAGTTGCTGCTGTTTGTTAGCTATTTACAAGATTTTGCACCAAGTCGTCTATAATTTTACCTACCACCGCGAAACTGAACGTTGCTCGATATGTCGACGCCATGGATTCCGCTACTGGCCGAGGCGACTAAACGAGCGCTATCGGAACGAGCCGACACGACGAGGGGTTTATTTTGAGCTTGCACCACTTTCGCCATGTCGCCCCTCATTACACGTGAGGTTCGCTCCGCGCGTTCACTCGGCGGAAGCGAGATGGCACGAGCGTGGTGTAGTGAAGCGAGATGGCACGAGCGTGGTGTAGTGAAGCGAGATGGCACGAGCGTGGTGTAGTGAAGCGAGATGGCACAGGCGTGGTGTGGTGAGCGAGATGGCACGGCGTGGTGTGGTGAAGCGAGATGGCACGAGGCGTGGTGTGAGTGAAGCGGATGGCACGAGCGTGGTGTAGTGAAGAGATGGCACGAGCGTGGTGTAGTGAAGGAGATGGCACGAGCGTGGTGTAGTGAAGGAGATGGCACGAGCGTGGTGTAGTGAAGCGAGATGGCACGAGCGTCGTGTAGTGAAGCGAGATGGCACGAGCGTGGTGTAGTGAAGAGAGATGGCACGAGCGTGGTGTAGTGAAGCGAGATGGCACGAGCGTGGTGTAGTGAAGGAGATGGCACGAGCGTGGTGTGGTGAAGCGGATGGCACGAGCGTGGTGTGGTGAAGCGAGATGGCACAGGCGTGGTGTAGTGAAGGAGATGGCACGAGCGTGGTGTAGTGAAGGAGATGGCACGAGCGTGGTGTAGTGAAGCGAGATGGCACGAGCGTGGTGTAGTGAAGCGAGATGGCACGAGCTTGGTGTAGTGAAGCGAGATGGCACGAGCGTGGTGTAGTGAAGCGAGATGGCACGAGCGTGGTGTAGTGAAGGAGATGGCACGAGCGTGGTGTAGTGAAGGAGATGGCACGAGCGTGGTGTAGTGAAGGAGATGGCACGAGCGTGGTGTAGTGAAGGAGATGGCACGAGGCGTGGTGTGAGTGAAGCGAGATGGCACGAGCGTGGTGTAGTGAAGCGATATGGCACGAGCGTGGTGTAGTGAAGCGAGATGGCACGAGCGTGGTGTAGTGAAGCGAGATGGCACGAGCGTGGTGTAGTGAAGCGAGATGGCACGAGCGTGGTGTAGTGAAGCGAGATGGCACGAGCGTGGTGTAGTGAAGCGAGATGGCACGAGCTTGGTGTAGTGAAGCGAGATGGCACGAGCGTGGTGTAGTGAAGCGAGATGGCACGAGCGTGGTGTAGTGAAGCGAGATGGCACGAGCGTGGTGTAGTGAAGCGATATGGCACGAGCGTGGTGTAGTGAAGCGAGATGGCACGAGCGTGGTGTAGTGAAGCGAGATGGCACGAGCGTCGTGTAGTGAAGGAGATGGCACGAGCGTGGTGTAGTGAAGGAGATGGCACGAGCGTGGTGTAGTGAAGCGAGATGGCACGAGCGTGGTGTAGTGAAGCGAGATGGCACGAGCGTGGTGTAGTGAAGCGAGATGGCACGAGCTTGGTGTAGTGAAGCGAGATGGCACGAGCGTGGTGTAGTGAAGCGAGATGGCACGAGCGTGGTGTAGTGAAGCGAGATGGCACGAGCGTGGTGTAGTGAAGCGAGATGGCACGAGCGTGGTGTAGTGAAGCGAGATGGCACGAGCGTGGTGTAGTGAAGCGAGATGGCACGAGCTTGGTGTAGTGAAGCGAGATGGCACGAGCGTGGTGTAGTGAGACGAGCGTTGTGCAGAGGGCGCGTGCTGCGCGCTGCAGTGCGCGTGGGCGTCGCGCGGCGCGGCGCTGGTGCGCGTGTGGCGCGCGCGCGCGGCGGACTCGGCGCGCGTGGCGGTGCGCGCCGCGCCGCGCCTGCGCTGGCCGCCGCGCGCCGCCGCGCTGCTCGCCGCCTCCGCACCGGTCAGTGTCTATATTGAATGAAATTGTATAATTAAATAATAAATAAATATCTTCACGCCATTCTCAATACAGGGGAAGACAGAGGTCTAGTCTGGACAATTAAGTCCCTTCGACCCACCTTCCATGGAAGATATTTTCGAGACAACGTGACAGGTGGTGAGCCCGTCGCCGCATCGCTTTGCATGTCCAAGCCAGCGATATGAATCGTACATAAGTTTCTGAAAAACCCCATTGGTACGAGCCTGCCAACTGGGGTTCGAACTCGAGTCGAGTCATCCAATCACTCGGCTATCGTGACTTTTGGGCTGATTTGAAAGCTTTCGCATATATCCCTGTACCCAGTGCTGGTGGCCCTAGACAACATGAGCAAAATTGTGACATTGTTACCATTTAAGTAAATGTTGTATTTTAAGTTCGTGCACTGCATATAAAATTACATTACCAAATCTCACACTGTTTGTTAAGGGGAGTGCAAATTTTTCTCATCATGAATTAATGACGTTACGGCTTTCAAGAAACCATTGTATTCATTAACTCTTTTCCATCTAGGTATATTAAATTCGACTCACCCTATTAGATTTTCAGTTCTAGCGTCATAGTTGTAATATTGCACTCTTTTGTTCCTGCTCTTATTAATATAAAAACATAGAATCTCTGTGTTCTTTGTATTTGAGTCTTTCCCTATATACTATACTTATGGATCGTGTGTTGTATATGCTATTTTCTCATCAATTATTAAAATACAGGGCAACCTATTTAGAGCCGACGTCGGTCTTCTTCGAAGATAAATAATACTCTGTAAAACTAATGTACATGCTCAAATTTTATTTTACTTATTTAATGAATGAATAAATTAATTTTACACCACAAAATAATACTGAAAATATTACTTATTTTTAATTATAATATTCTAATCTAACAGGCCGAACCTAAAGACAGTGGCTAACTTAGTTACTTAGTCAAGTTTTAATTTTACGTTTCTATCAATATTTTATTATAATATAGGCGTTATTGTAATTTTGTAAAAAAGAGATCTCAAATTTTCATACTTTTTTTTCTGAATTTTCAAGGTGTTAGCAGAAGGTGAAGCCTTAGTTCCTTCGTCAAGTGATTTTCGTGTGGCGGAGCTAGTTTATAGAGACGGACCACCACCAACCAAATACCCCGAGCTTCAACTATTTACATTCAAATGCCGCAGGGTATGTAATTTGATGATTGAAAACTATAGCAACTGTTTTTATTTTCCCCTCAGACTCTAAATTATTATGCTTCATAAAAATAGTTTGTCGAAACAAAACGAAAACGAAACGGCTGATTTTTTTTTACAGAAAGGCGACGCCCGCCTAGAGATAGCATCCCAGTCCGAAGATGAACGTGAATCTATTGATTTGGAAGTGGCTTGTGCTCCTCATGTCTCCAGGATACGACTAGAACCGCCCCCTAGCCCCGGCAATTGTTCTGAAGGACCTAAGTGAGAGCTAAAAAATGTTTCTCTATTGTTTTCAAAAAGAGACTGGCTTCAGTAATCTTTATGAAATGTTGATTTTTAGATTGTGGCTGCGCCCAGGACAAGAAGTTGTCGTAAAAGTTACTTTAATGGATGCTATCGGGAGAGAACTCTTAGATGAACATGGTCCAAGAGTTTCGTGGGAAGTTGAACCTCACCACGCAGGAATACAGTTCAAATCTGCAGATAGACTGTTTGTGGAAACTGATCCGGAATATGCACCAGTGCCAGTGCCACATAAATATTATCAGGTAATTTAAAATAAAACCAATTTACGTGTCTATTAAAGCCCATCACTCTTTGGCAAATTGGCAAAATCTTTGGCTCTTTTTTCCTTTCAATAAAAGTACTTGTAGTTCAATATCCAATGATGATATATTTTGTTCAGTATGGTCCACTTAAGTCCACTGCTGAATAAAAGGCTCTTCAAGAATGTATCATATAAAGTTGGCATTAATTTATTTTAAAGTTTTTCCCTTATATAACCACGTCAATTGTTGGTTAGATATTGGTGGTAGAATTTCGAATTTTGTTATTATATTTAAACTAACCGCGGCTTTGCCCGCAGTTTAACACTAAACGCGGAACCCTAATTATGCTTTTAAAATAAAATTAGCCTATGTTAGTCCTTATAACATTAGCTATCTGTCAGTGAAAGTCCTGTTAAAATCGGACGGACAGACAGATAAAAATTAAAACATTTTTTTTTAGTGTATGTACCGTATATATTCATATTAGTATTTTTATTTCCCCTTCATATACATGTTATCATATGTATCAGATGCTCATGGGCGGCGGTAATCACTTACCATCACGTGTGCCACCTGCTCGTTTGCCTCCCTTTTCTATATAAAAAAACGTTCTTTCAATATTACAAACATAAACTAAAATTTTATTTATATGTATAGATATCAAGAGCACATGGTCTAAAATTCTTGGTTAATCATAATTTAATCCATTTCACTATCATGAATAATGTTTTCTTGAGTCCGAATATATACTTACAACTCGGTTGTCTTTTTCTTTCGTCAGCTGGTGATAGCAGATAGCCAAGCTATAGGATGGACAGGTACAATTAAAGCCAGCATTCCCGAGGCGACTGCAACAATACAAGCAAGAGTTGTGGCTCCGTTGCAATGTGATCCTATCAAGGTAATGTATTTCTAGTGTTCTGTGTTTATAGTGAAATATTTTTTTTATTGTAGGTTGTTTTACAAACAAAGAATAACACAATTGTGATTGCACTTATAATGTTGAATATACTCTATGTATAGTCAACTTTAACATTAAATGATGATAGAAAAATTTCAGAAGTACTTTATTAATTAACACATGCATGATATGAGCTTTTCTGGATCATATATTGAGTCTTATAGAGAGAGACAAAAAATAAAACGCTTCTAATATGGGAAAATTCTTGATATTAATATGGAAATTAATATTATATAAAATCCTCCGTCTTTTCTATTCTGATATAATATCATCAAGCAAAATCTTGAAAATCACAATGGTACACTAACCATCTCAAAAATAATAGAAGTTACGCTCACTGATACTGGAGCCTAAACTTCAAGTAACTTATATATTTCGAGCCAATCTGGATACTGCGTAAGAAGATAATGGCAAATTAAGGGGCTCCACCAAGATCGTTAGCCTATTAAAAGGCATTACCAAGGTCGTTAGCCTATTAAAAGGCATCACCAAGGTCGTTGGCCTATTAAGAGGCACCACCGAGGTCGTTGGCCTATTATGTAGCATCACCAAGATCGTTGGCCTATTAAGAGGCACCACCGAGGTCTTTGGCCTATTAAGAGACATCACCAAGGTCGTTGGCCTATTAAAAAGCAGCACCATAGTCGTTGGTCTATTAAGTAGCATCAAAAAGATAATTGGCCTATTCAGTGGCATCACCAAGGTCGTTGGCCTATTAAGAGGCACCACCGAGGTCGTTGGCCTATTATGTAGCATCACCAAGATCGTTGGCCTATTAAGAGGCACCACCGAGGTCTTTGGCCTATTAAGAGACATCACCAAGGTCGTTGGCCTATTAAAAAGCAGCACCATAGTCGTTGGTCTATTAAGTAGCATCAAAAGATAATTGGCCTATTCAGTGGCATCACCAAGGTCGTTGGCCTATTAAGAGGCACCACCGAGGTCGTTGGCCTATTAAGAGGCACCACCGAGGTCGTTGGCCTATTAAGAGGCACCACCGAGGTCGTTGGCCTATTAAGAGGCACCACCGAGGTCGTTGGCCTATTAAGAGGCACCACCGAGGTCGTTGGCCTATTAAGAGGCACCACCGAGGTCGTTGGCCTATTAAGAGGCACCACCGAGGTCGTTGGCCTATTAAGAGGCACCACCGAGGTCGTTGGCCTATTAAGAGGCACCACCGAGGTCGTTGGCCTATTAAGAGGCACCACCGAGGTCGTTGGCCTATTAAGAGGCACCACCGAGGTCGTTGGCCTATTAAAAGCAGCACCATAGTCGTTGGTCTATTAAGTAGCATCAAAAGATAATTGGCCTATTCAGTGGCATCACCAAGGTCGTTGGCCTATTAAGAGGCACCACCGAGGTCGTTGGCCTATTAAGAGGCACCACCGAGGTCGTTGGCCTATTAAGAGGCACCACCGAGGTCGTTGGCCTATTAAGAGGCACCACCGAGGTCGTTGGCCTATTAAAAGCAGCACCATAGTCGTTGGTCTATTAAGTAGCATCAAAAGATAATTGGCCTATTCAGTGGCATCACCAAGGTCGTTGGCCTATTAAGAGGCACCACCGAGGTCGTTGGCCTATTAAGAGGCACCACCGAGGTCGTTGGCCTATTAAAAGCAGCACCATAGTCGTTGGTCTATTAAGTAGCATCAAAAGATAATTGGCCTATTCAGTGGCATCACCAAGGTCGTTGGCCTATTAAGAGGCACCACCGAGGTCGTTGGCCTATTAAGAGGCACCACCGAGGTCGTTGGCCTATTAAGAGGCACCACCGAGGTCGTTGGCCTATTAAAAGCAGCACCATAGTCGTTGGTCTATTAAGTAGCATCAAAAGATAATTGGCCTATTCAGTGGCATCACCAAGGTCGTTGGCCTATTAAGAGGCACCACCGAGGTCGTTGGCCTATTAAGAGGCACCACCGAGGTCGTTGGCCTATTAAAAGCAGCACCATAGTCGTTGGTCTATTAAGTAGCATCAAAAGATAATTGGCCTATTCAGTGGCATCACCAAGGTCGTTGGCCTATTAAGAGGCACCACCGAGGTCGTTGGCCTATTAAGAGGCACCACCGAGGTCGTTGGCCTATTAAAAGCAGCACCATAGTCGTTGGTCTATTAAGTAGCATCAAAAGATAATTGGCCTATTCAGTGGCATCACCAAGGTCGTTGGCCTATTAAGAGGCACCACCGAGGTCGTTGGCCTATTAAGAGGCACCACCGAGGTCGTTGGCCTATTAAGAGGCACCACCGAGGTCGTTGGCCTATTAAGAGGCACCACCGAGGTCGTTGGCCTATTAAAAGCAGCACCATAGTCGTTGGTCTATTAAGTAGCATCAAAAGATAATTGGCCTATTCAGTGGCATCACCAAGGTCGTTGGCCTATTAAAAGCAGCACCATAGTCGTTGGTCTATTAAGTAGCATCAAAAGATAATTGGCCTATTCAGTGGCATCACCAAGGTCGTTGGCCTATTAAGAGGCACCACCGAGGTCGTTGGCCTATTAAGAGGCACCACCGAGGTCGTTGGCCTATTAAGAGGCACCACCGAGGTCGTTGGCCTATTAAGAGGCACCACCGAGGTCGTTGGCCTATTAAGAGGCACCACCGAGGTCGTTGGCCTATTAAAAGCAGCACCATAGTCGTTGGTCTATTAAGTAGCATCAAAAGATAATTGGCCTATTCAGTGGCATCACCAAGGTCGTTGGCCTATTAAGAGGCACCACCGAGGTCGTTGGCCTATTAAGAGGCACCACCGAGGTCGTTGGCCTATTAAGAGGCACCACCGAGGTCGTTGGCCTATTAAGAGGCACCACCGAGGTCGTTGGCCTATTAAGAGGCACCACCAAGATCGTTGGCCTATTAAGAGGTACCACCGAGGTCTTTGGCCTATTAAGAGGCACCACCAAGATCGTTGGCCTATTAAAAGCAGCACCATAGTCGTTGGTCTATTAAGTAGCATCAAAAAGATAATTGGCCTATTCAGTGGCATCACCAAGGTCGTTGGCCTATTAAGAGGCACCACCAAGATCGTTGGCGTATAAAAAGGCACCACCAAGGTCGTTGGCCTATTAAGAGGCACCACCAAGGTCGTTGGCCTATTAAGAGGCACCACCAAGGTCGTTGGCCTATTAAGAGGCACCACCAAGGTCGTTGGCCTATTAAGAGGCACCACCAAGGTCGTTGGCCTATTAAGAGGCACCACCAAGGTCGTTGGCCTATTAAGAGGCACCACCAAGGTCGTTGGCCTATTAAGAGGCATCACCAAGGTCGTTGGCCTATTCAGTGGCATCACCAAGGTCGTTGGCCTATTAAGAGGCACCACCAAGATCGTTGGCGTATAAAAAGGCACCACCAAGGTCGTTAGCCTATTAAAAGGGTGGGGCCTTTTATTGGTCATTGGCCTATTGAAATTTAGTACCGTAGTCTACAATGACATGTGAACACATTGTTCAGGTGAATGTAGCGTGGGAGGGCGAGGCGGTGTCGGGCATCGCGACGGTGTCCGGCGGCAGCGGGCGCTACGGCGTGGAGGCCGGCAAGGGCGTGGCGGCCAGCGTGCGGGCGGCAGCGCTGGCCGCCGCGCGCAGCACTGCGGCCGCCTCGACGTGAGTGCCGCCCCACAGCTGCACTAGTGCGACAGCAGCGCGCCTGCAGCTGCGGCACGCCGGCGGCCCGCCCGCGCACCTCGCGCAGCTGCACTACCGCGCCGCGCAGCACTGCGGCCGCCTCGACGTGAGTGCCGCCCCACAGCTGCACTGGTGCGACGGCAGCGCGCCTGCAGCTGCGGCCGCCTCGACGTGATGCCGCCCCACAGCTGCACTAGTGCGACGGCAACGCGCCTGCAGCTGCGGCCGCCTCGACGTAGTGCCGCCCCACAGCTGCACTGGTGCGACGGCAGCGCGCCTGCAGCTGCGGCCGCCTCGACGTGATGCCGCCCCACAGCTGCACTAGTGCGACGGCAACGCGCCTGCAGCTGCGGCCGCCTCGACGTAGTGCCGCCCCACAGCTGCACTGGTGCGACAGCAGCGCCTGCAGCTGCGGCCGCCTCGACGTGAGTGCCGCCCCACAGCTGCACTAGTGCGACGGCAACGCGCCTGCAGCTGCGGCCGCCCGCGCACCTCGCGCAGCTGCACTACCGCGCCGCGCGGCACTGCAGCCGCCTCGACGTAGTGCCGCCCCACAGCTGCACTAGTGCGACAGCAGCGCCTGCAGCTGCGGCCGCCTCGACGTAGTGCCGCCCCACAGCTGCACTAGTGCGACAGCAGCGCCTGCAGCTGCGGCCGCCTCGACGTGAGTGCCGCCCCACAGCTGCACTAGTGCGACAGCAGCGCCTGCAGCTGCGGCCGCCTCGACGTAGTGCCGCCCCACAGCTGCACTGGTGCGACAGCAGCGCCTGCAGCTGCGGCCCGCCCGCACCTCGCGCAGCTGCACTACCGCGCCGCGCAGCACTGCAGCCGCCTCGACGTAGTGCCGCCCCACAGCTGCACTAGTGCGACAGCAGCGCCTGCAGCTGCGGCCGCCTCGACGTGGTGCCGCCCCACAGCTGCACTGGTGCGACGGCAACGCGCCTGCAGCTGCAGCCCGCCCGCGCACCTCGCGCAGCTGCACTAGTGCGACGGCAACGCGCCTGCAGCTGCGGCCGCCTCGACGTGGTGCCGCCCCACAGCTGCACTGGTGCGACAGCAGCGCCTGCAGCTGCGGCCGCCTCGACGTAGTGCCGCCCCACAGCTGCACTAGTGCGACAGCAGCGCGCCTGCAGCTGCGGCCGCCTCGACGTAGTGCCGCCCCACAGCTGCACTAGTGCGACGGCAACGCGCCTGCAGCTGCGGCCGCCTCGACGTGATGCCGCCCCACAGCTGCACTAGTGCGACAGCAGCGCCTGCAGCTGCGGCCGCCTCGACGTAGTGCCGCCCCACAGCTGCACTGGTGCGACGGCGCGCGCGGTGGTCGCCGGCGGCTGCGCGCCGATCAGTGCGCTGGTGAAGGGCGTTTCCCATCGCTACCTGACCAGCAGCCGGCCCGCCGACTGGCGGACCGCTGGCCACGTCGTGGTCAAGGACGGCGAGCTGTGCGGGCTCCGGGAGGGGACGGGCAGGGTCCGAGCCTCGCTGGCCGGCGTTTGGAGTCCCGAGTTGGAGGTTTGTTGAAGTGTATAGTTTACATTGAGCATGAGCTAGAATGTCCGAGATGTTCATGTACCTATGTTATGTAAATTACTAGTACTTTTTGCTATGTGTTCATAATTGTTTCCATTAAAAATATGCATTAATTAAAAATTTGAATATGACAAAAAAATTACCAAAATTAGTTTTTTTGGACTATGGAGCCGGATTTTGATAAGTCCTATAGTGGCTTGTTTTGTGACTTTAGTCTTACAGTATCTCTTTTCATATAAACTTTAATCATGTATAATTATCACATTTAATTTGTTTGAGAACAGAATTTCGTACGAATGTGTAACACACAATATGTCAGTTCTTTTAGGCAACGCATACGTTCAAGAATTACTTCCTTATATTTAAGAGTTGTCAGTCACCGACAAAGGTACCTTGAGCTGTTGAAGTCCATAATGAAATTACGAAACATTATAAGAAGTGGTGTGGGGGATTCTCAGGTGGTGGTGTTCCCTCCGCTGCGTGTGGTGCCGGAGCGAGCGCGCGTGCCGCCGGGGGCGCGCCTGCAGCTGCGGCACGCCGGCGGCCCGCCCGCGCACCTCGCGCAGCTGCACTACCGCGCCGCGCAGCACTGCGGCCGCCTCGACGTGAGTGCCGCCCCACAGCTGCACTAGTGCGACAGCAGCGCGCCTGCAGCTGCGGCCCGCCCGCGCACCTCGCGCAGCTGCACTACCGCGCCGCGCAGCACTGCGGCCGCCTCGACGTGAGTGCCGCCCCACAGCTGCACTAGTGCGACAGCAGCGCGCCTGCAGCTGCGGCCCGCCCGCGCACCTCGCGCAGCTGCACTACCGCGCCGCGCAGCACTGCGGCCGCCTCGACGTGAGTGCCGCCCCACAGCTGCACTAGTGCGACAGCAGCGCGCCTGCAGCTGCGGCCCGCCCGCACCTCGCGCAGCTGCACTGGTGCGACAGCAGCGCGCCTGCAGCTGCGGCCCGCCCGCACCTCGCGCAGCTGCACCACCGCGCCGCGCAGCTGCACTACCGCGCCGCGCAGCACTGCGGCCGCCTCGACGTGAGTGCCGCCCCACAGCTGCACTAGTGCGACAGCAGCGCGCCTGCAGCTGCGGCACGCCGGCGGCCCGCCCGCGCACCTCGCGCAGCTGCACTACCGCGCCGCGCAGCACTGCGGCCGCCTCGACGTGAGTGCCGCCCCACAGCTGCACTAGTGCGACAGCAGCGCGCGCCTGCAGCTGCGGCCCGCCCGCGCACCGCGCAGCTGCACTACCGCGCCGCGCAGCACTGCGGCCGCCTCGACGTGAGTGCCGCCCCACAGCTGCACTAGTGCGACAGCAGCGCGCCTGCAGCTGCGGCCCGCCCGCGCACCTCGCGCAGCTGCACTACCGCGCCGCGCAGCACTGCGGCCGCCTCGACGTGAGTGCCGCCCCACAGCTGCACTAGTGCGACAGCAGCGCGCCTGCAGCTGCGGCCCGCCCGCGCACCTCGCGCAGCTGCACTACCGCGCCGCGCAGCTGCACCACCGCGCCGCGCGCAGCACTGCGGCCGCCTCGACGTGAGTGCCGCCCCACAGCTGCACTAGTGCGACAGCAGCGCGCCTGCAGCTGCGGCCCGCCCGCGCACCTCGCGCAGCTGCACTACCGCGCCGCGCAGCACTGCGGCCGCCTCGACATGAGTGCCGCCCCACAGCTGCGGCACGCACGTCTATACGTCACGTCTGTCTGCCACTGTATTTTAAATGGCGTCAATATTACAAATGTAAAAAAATATATCATCATATATTTTTTTTACATTTCTAATATTGAAATTTATTTAATACATAAGTATTTACATAGTAATTTGAAATACAGGTCTCACCGTCTGGTCTAGTACACGGTCTGGCGATGGGGACTGCGCGTGTCCAGCTTGTGGCCACTGACATAGCGAACGTGGAAATGGCAACCGCCGAGGCGGAAATAGAGGTAAATAATAAAATAGTTTGAATTATATTTATTTATACCTTCTTGTATTCGTAACATTTACTTTTTAATGTGGATTTATAATTCTCAATTTATATGGTGCTGGCACTACTAGGATAAAAGTCACGATAGCCGAGTTGTTGGGTGGTCGGAATTTCGAGTCAAGAGACCCGAGTTCGATCCCCAGGTGGCAGTACCAATGAGTTTTTCAAAAACTTATGTACGAATTTCATCGTTAGCTTGGACATAAAGGCGGCGACGGGCTCACCACCTGTCACGTTGTCCCGAAAATATCTTCGGTGGAAGGTGGGTCAGGGACTTAATTGTCTAGAGTTGACCTCTGTCTACCCCTGTATTGGGAATTGCGTGAAGATATTTTTTTTTACGACTAGGATGGAATACTCATTGTCCTACCATAAGCGCATTACCATTGTTAGTTTTACAGTTGTCATTTTATTTAATTTTAAAATGCTGTAAAGTCACGATAGCCGAGTGGTGGGTGGTCGGAATTTCGAGTCAAGAGACCAGTTTTCGATCCCCAGGTGGCAGGCTCTGGGTGGGGTGAATATTCAAAAACTTATGTACGAATTATATCGTTGGCTTGGACATAAAGACGGCGATGGGCTCACCTGTTACGTTGTCCCGAAAATATCTGTGGTGGAAGATGGGTCAAAAGGACTTAACCTGGATATCTGTCCACCCCCGTATTGGCAATTGCGTGAAGATATTTATTTCCATTTTAAGATGCTGTAATATGTTTGCAGGTGGTGCCGATCTCAGGTCTCCGTGTGCGCGCTGCGACACAGAGCCTGCTGGTGGGCTGCCCGTCTCCGATATGGCTGGAAGCGGCCGGGCTGACCGCGGCCGCGCTGTCGGCCGTGCAGCCGCCGCCGCGCGTCACTTGGACGCTCCGGGATCCGAGCGGCGCGAGGCTTTACGCGGGCCACGCTGACGGTGTGTATTGCTTTTGGGGTTATTTTTGCAGTTTTTTTTAATGATGTTCTATTAGTATTATATAAAAAATAAATCTTCATGCCATTCCCAATAAAGGGGTAGACAGTGGTCTGGTCTAGACAACTAGGTCCCTTCGACACACCTTCCACTGAAGACATTTTTTGAGACAACGTGACAGGTGGTTAGCCTACCAGTATTAAATATTAATAAAAATTAAGCTATGGTTTTTACTATATAATAATTGCTATTGTTAATATTTGTAAGGGTGGTATATTTGTTTGTTATGTTGCATCACCTGCCTTATTGTCTCAAATAAACTTTGGTGAAATATGTTTCGAAAGGTCTAAATTGTCTAAAAGTCTGACTACACCAGTTATTAAAAATGTGTGATATGCATTTCTGCTGGTTAGAAAACTATTTCAGATTAAATTATATTTTGAAAGATTATGTTGAATTAAATATTACTACGGTGAGTTCTCAAATTAATTTAAAAAAAAATACAGGCGCAATTGACGACCTTAATATGTCGAAATATAGGTAGAAATTTAATAACTTTTTTTTTAAATACTAAGCACACTAGTACTTTGCTTTTTATGCAACCTGACAGATGAATTAATAATTTCATGTTTAATTTTTCAGATCTGCTAGAAAGATCTGTAGCCGAGGGGCTGTCAGTGAGGGTGGTGCCTTTAAAACCTGGCGTTATAACAATTGACGTACGAGTTCGTAACTTGGGACAGGTAAATTAAATTAAATTTTATATTGAGTAAAAGTCACGATAGCCGAGTGGTTGGGTGGTCGGAATTTCGAGTCAATAGACCCGAGTTCGATCCCCAGTTGGTAGGCTGGTACCAATGGGTTTTTCAAAAATTTATGTACGAATATCGTTGGCTTGGACATAAAGACGGCGATAGGCTCACCACCTTCACGTTGTCCCGAAAATATCTTCGGTGGAAGGTGGGCCGAAGGGACTTAATTGTCTAGACTAGACCTCTACCCCTGTATTGGGAAGTGCGTGAAAATATTTTCTTTATATTTATTAAAAATTAATAAATTTTAAATTTCAGACACATCGATAAAATTCATTTGATAAAATCTAAACTTTTATAGCCTATGCTGATATTTGGCACCCCATGTTCTAGACCCAGTTAGGTTCTGCGGGTTTCGGGCCAAATGCCATATTACTATTTTGTTTGTCAAAATTTTTTGCTATTTATATTTTTCTTTACTACGTTACATTTCAATGTATTTATTACTTTTAAGGTAGCCGAAACTCGATCTTGGGACAGCACAATCGAGATCCTCGGTATATCAGAGATCCGCACGTCTATCGAAGGACTATCCACCGAAATATCAGCGGGCGATAGAATAGCGATTGCTGTTGGGGCAACCATTCGGCTGAAGTCGGTCCCGAGATGCGTTTGGACTTCGTATGGAGAGGGCGTGTTTGATTTAAGCCCAAGTGGAGAAGTGAGGGCCTTGCAAACTGGACATGGGGTTATAGTGGCGCAGCATAAGGATGAAAGGAACAACATTTACAGGGAGACGGTAAGCGCGGATGAGTTTTTGTATGTTATTTCGAAATGTTGTGTCTGTAATTGTAATTTATAGTATACTAGGTTCTTATGGCGATGTCGTGCTTGTGTTTTCTAGAAATTTCACTGAGATGTTTAATTTCCCGAAGGAACTTTGTTCCCCGATACTAAAAATCAAACAGAAGCAGATATTTTTTCCAATGGTTAGTAGGAAATTGTTATATGTATTGTAATCCAGGATATAAAATGTGTACTAAATTTCTAACAAAACATCTAATACTGCTAAAATCGACTGGTCATTTGTTTCGAGTGCAGATACCGTTGATAAGCAGATATCAATTTTTAACTCCTTAATCAAACAACTCTACAATGTACATGCTCTAATTCGTCCGGTTCGAATAAAGCATCTTCCTGCACCCTGGCTCACTCCGGATATCAAAAAACTATTAGAGAAAAAGAATTTGGCAAAAACTAAATACCGTATGAACCCTAATGATTCCAATCGCGAAAAATATCATAAAGTACGAAATCGCTGCAACATGGTGTGTAGAGATAGTCAACGACGCCATATCTATAAATCTGTTGTTGAGCAAATTGACTCGACTAAAGTTTGGAATTTCCTCAAATCTTTAGGAGTTGGAAAGGCAAAGCAAAATGTAGATTCTCTTAATATGGACCTAAATATGCTTAATACGCATTTCCTCACTTCCTCTATTGTAAATAATACAACGAAGCAAAACACTCTTAATCAACATTCTGCTATATCAACTCCTGACTTTCCATCTTTTTCTTTTAGCCAAGTTACTGTCAGTGATGTTAAGAAGAATATATTAGCCATTACATCTGATGCAGTTGGTTCTGACTGCATTAGTCGTAAAATGATCATCCCTATACTTGACCTCATTGCTCCTATTATCACACACATTTTTAATCATTCCCTTGATTCCAGTCTTTTCCTACAGTTTGGAAAGACGCCTTAGTAACTCCACTTCCTAAAAACCAATCCTCTTTAGCGGACTACCGTCCCATATCCATTCTTTCCTTTCTGTCTAAAGCACTTGAGCGCCTTATACACCAACAGCTGAGTAAATTTCTTTCTTATAATAACCTTCTGAACTCTTTCCAGTCTGGTTTTCGTCCTGGTCATAGTACGACAACTGCTCTGGTCAGAATCACTGACGACATCCGGCTGGGTATGGATAATCAACAAGTTACAGTCTTGACATTGCTTGATTTTAGTAATGCCTTGAATACTGTAGACTTTGATATTCTACTTGCTGTTTTAAGTTCTCTTAACATATCTCCTGGGGTAATTGGTTGGTTTCATAGTTACTTGCATGGACGCCGGCAGCGTTTACGAATATAATATACAGTCTTGGTGTACAATAAAGAATATTTTACTTCACTTTACTAAAAATAGAAAATCGACGAACAGATCTTAGTCTTAACTGTTGATGTAATGTAGATGATAGAAGATATCTATTGAACTAGATATTCTTAGGTCAATGGAATTTACTTATTCAGTCTATTGATTTTAAATAACGTTCATTCAAAATGTCATGGGACGGAAGATTTAGTTACTAACAATAAACTCTTGCAAATCAAAAGTATTTAAGCATTTATTTTACGCGATTAAGTGGGTTAGTAGGATTAGCTTAGTTAATGCAATGAATCAAGTAAATTCTAATTAAGAAGTAAAAATAGAATGTTCGCAGTCTGAAATTGATTGTCTTCATGGTTTCACGATAGTCGAATAGTCTATCGATCATCTTTCACGATAGTCGATCGGATTCGAGTCGAGAGACTCCAGTTTGATCCCCAGATGGCAAATTATGATTTTTTAAAAACTTAGTTCGAGTTTTATCGTTGATTTGAACATGAAAACGGCGACGGGGTTCACCCAAAATAATTCTTCTGTGGAAGGTGGGTAGGAAGGGCTTAATTGTCTAGATCTCTGTCTGGCTCTGTATTGGGAATGCAGTAAATATATGTAAATATATATATATATATATATATATATATATATATATATATATATATATATATATATATATATATATATATATATATATATATATATATATATATATATATATATATACATATATATATATATATATATATACATACATATATATACCTGTGTATCTGTTGAGCGCAGCTGGTCCACGTGGAGGTGTCGCACCCGCACTACTGCACCGCGGAGCCGGGCGCGGGGGCCGCAGGGGCCGCAGGGGCCGCAGGGGCCGCGGCAGGCGCGCGGGACGGCGCGGCGGGCGTGCGGCTCGCGCTGCGCGGCGCGCTCGGCCGCGAGCTGCTCGCGCCCGCCGCCAACGTGTCCGTCGTCTCCCCGCTGGCGGCGCACGTGCAGCGCGCGGCTGACGGGTTCGTATCAAGATGGATTTTTTATTTTTTTATTTTATTTTATCTTCATGCACAATCCCTGACGGGGTAACCAGAGAGAACAGATCGCCAAGTGTACATTCAGATTCATACATTCCTCTTTCGCATCATTCAGATTCATCATTTTCTTTACACTTGCAAGTCGAAGTATCCGAGTACTCTTGACTCTCCCCGTCTTCGAGCAATTTGCTCACATGGTCTTCAAAAGTTAGTCTCGGTCTACCTCGACCCTGTTTAATATTAACTTTCGCTCTATATATTTTCTTCACCATTCGGTCTTCACTCATTCGCTCAACGTGCCAAACCATCGAAGCTCGCCCTTATCCATTATAGTGATAAGGTCATTTTTCAAACCTACCATTTTGCGAATCTCTTCGTTTTGCTTCCGGTCGGCCAAGGTAACGCCGCACATTTTACGAAGAGATCGCATCTCCACTGCATTTAAACTGCTTTTATGCTTCTTCTGACATACCCAGGTTTCGCTGCCATTTAACAAAGTAACGGTACCAGCACTGCGTTATGTATCTCAAGGCGTGCATTTTCACTACGCCTTGCCATTGGATTAACATAGTCAGGGCACCGTTGACTTTGTTCCCGGCAGCGACATGCCTGTCCACATCTATATCACATCTTCCATCCCGGCTAAACGCACTGCCCAAGTACACAATCTCATTTACCTGTTCTAGACATTCCTTATATACCCATATTTCACACTTCGATCTTTCTTCGTCCCTTTCAAATACCAGAACCTTAGTTTTATTAGTATTCAAACGGAGACCTTTATTTTCACATTCCTCTTTCATACACGTGACTAATGCCTGCAGTTCTGCCTCTGACGGTGCAATAAGCACTAGGTCGGGATACAGCAGACAATTTACTTTTATGTCACCCAATTTCACACCCAAACAACTGTCTTTCAACTTTTGTAAACAGCTGTCGAGATGCAAAATGAACAACCAGGAGGACATGACACAACCCTGTTTTACGCCCGTTTGGAAATGGTTAAACATGGGTGACAGGTCATGCCCTACCCGCACACAGGCTTTGCAGTCACAATAAAGTGATTGCACAGCCAGAAGCTTTTCCGTGATCATGCGGAGAGAAAACACTTGATCCATGCATCCTCTTCCAGGTCTAAATTCGCATTGTGCCTCCCATAAAAATCTTTCCGATTTCTCTCGCATCCTACGCGTCAGAATCTTCGTGTAAACTTTACTTGCTAAACTGGTTAAGCTGATCGCCCGATAGCACCCGCAGTCAAACTGTGAACCTTTACCATTATATAAAGGTACAATGACTGCGGGTCGCCAATTATCCAGGATATCCCCCGTCCGCCAGCACAAAATGAACAGTAGATGAAAGCTGTCCCAGACGCGAGGCCCACCATACTTAACCATTTCATTATTCCATTAACTCTGTCTAGTCCCGCAGCCTTACCACATTTCTAACTTCGAATCGCACATTCAATCTCTTTCATACTGATGACCTCAGCGTCATCGAAGTCCGGGTCTAGTGTACCGATTACGGCGTCACCCCCGGATACTTCACTAAGGTCATCGCACGCATACATTTCTCTATAAAACTCACTCCATCGCTGCATGACGACTGATTTGTTTGAAAGTAGGACGTAATTGGTCCGCGAAAGCACTTTATTCATTCTTAAGGCTGTCGCACCACTCCGGGCCCTTCCAACCTCTTTTCAGAAGAGCTTGGAGTTCTCCCTAAAGTTGCGCGACAACCTTTCGTACGCTTCCATTCTACACCTTTCAGGCAATTTCTCAATCAATGCCTTCGTGTAAACCTTCTGCAGCTTTTATCTTTCTTTCATCTTCTCTTTCATATTCTTATCAGTCCTAGAGACTAAGTAGTCGAGCCATGCTTATTTCCTGCTTCTTTTACTTCATCACTCCACCACCCTTTTTACTACTACCTCTTTTCACAGTTCCAAACACGTCTTCCGCTGCACTAACCATTCCATTCCTAAGGCTCTGCCATATTTCTTCCACACATCCTCTCCTGACATCGATGATGTCAAGATTTTCGGCTACCCTTGTTTTAATATTTATCCCTAGTGTCCGCTTCCTGAAGCTTCCAGCTTCGGATGCTTCCGACCGACTGTGGTTCTGGTATCGCCGTCCGGTAGCGCCAGCCCGCGAACAGACCCCTAAATCTAGTAATCACCAGATAGTGAGCCGTTCCCAGGTCAGCATTCTAAACACTCGCGTATCCATTACCTGTTTTCGCAGTCGGTCATCCACCAGGAACAAATCGATCATACTTCTCTCATTCTCTCTTTCTCTAGTATACATATGGATTTTCTTGTGACTAAACATAGTGTTCGTCACAAGAAGACCCTTTTCCTTGCATACAGCCAGTATAAGCTTGCCAGCATCGTTAACCCTTTTATCACCAAACATTCCAAGCACCGACTCGTACCCTGGCCGAGCGGTACCAACCCATCCATTTAAATCACCACATACAATTCTTTCGTTTCCCCTAACTAAATCTAGAACTTCTTTTACATTCTCCCAAAACTCCTCCAGCTCAGCTCTGGACGACGAAGCTACCGGCGCATAAACAGCCAAAAGGAATAACTTCGCCAGTCCCAATTTAAAGCGAAACCAGAGAAGTCTTGAGTTCACAATCTTATATTCAGTCATAACATCGACCAACCGAGATGACAGCAGCACCCCCACTCCCTGGCAGGCGCTCTCACTCTCCGGGACCGGACCATAGAGCTAACGCCCCGCCAAGGAGCTCTTCAGTACCGCTGCCCTTCCGCTTGGTCTCCGACAAACACACGACATCTAATTCTCTTTCTTTCATTATTTCAATCAACTCATTCGCCTTATCTCTCATGCCTCCTCTAACATTCCACGTGCCAACTCTGCACTCCGTCCTCCACCTCCCGCCTTGTCGGGCTGTGCGTGACGGGTGGCGGTCCTCATCGCCGCGTTGCTCGCTGCATTTCACACCAACGGGGACGAACTGGTGTGCGTCGCCTTGGGGGGACGCCCTAACCCTCGTTGGCATGGGTGCGCAGCTGTGTAGAATTGCAGATCTGAAAAGTGCCGGCAGGGGTCGCGACCGGCACGCTTCTACAATGACCCCCTAGAAAGTTGGATTTGGTCGCCATATTGAATCTGCAGCAGTGAACTGCACAAAATTATATCCATTACATATATCAAAATTGCAGAAATTAATTTGCTTCTCGTTTTAAAATATTATAAATACTGCAGTAAATATAATTATTTTTTTTTATGTTCGTAAATAAAATAAATACATAAATATCTTCACGCAATTCCCAATACAGGGGTAGACAGAGGTCTAGTCTAGACAATCAAGTTCCTTCGACCCACCTTCCACCGAAGAAATTTTCGCAACAACGTGACAGGTGGAGAGCCCGTCGCCGTCTTTATGTCCAAGCCAACCATGTAATTCGTAAATAAGTTTTTGAAAAACCCATTGGTACAAGCCTGCCACCTGAGGATCGAACTCGGGTCTCTTGACTCAAGATTCCGACCACTCGGCTATCGTGACTTTCTCTTAAATACTTCCTCATACGTAAATTCTTTTGTACTTTGCGGTTATGTAATCGGATTATCGAACAAAATATTATATGTCTCGATTTCGAATTGTAACATCCGCTCAATTAACTCCTACATATAGATCACGGCCTACGTATCCTACAATTTTACTCGATATTTTACAAATTTTTCCTATTATTATTATCCAATTTTGGGCGTATAGGTATCACGTAACTGAAAGTAACTTATACGGGGTAGGTACTGACTAAAAAAGTTACGGCATGCGACACTATGCTTAGTTAGTACCATTTCATTTGGCACCATTACATTAATTTATTTGACATTTATATATTTTTCTTTCTTTCCGTTTTATTATTATTATTATTTATTATTTTTTATATCTAACCCAACTTTTTGTCTATATTAATGAAAAAATTAAAATCTTTAATTTATCATAGAACATTGTTTGAATGTTACGGCGGTGAGGCCTTCTGCCAAGCCGCTAGAAAAAAACTAGACTTAGATTTGAAGTGAACACTAACTAATTATAATATCAATTTTTAACAATGGTTTTCATTTAGCTAATTTTCTACATAAATCCTTAAATATTCGGATTACTGTGTATGTAGCAAGAAAATGATGAATTTGGATGAAAAGAAACAGAGATCTGTTACGATAGCCGAGTGGTTGGGTGGTCGGAATAACGAGTCGAGAGATCCGAGTTCGATCTCCAGGTTGCAGGCTCGTATCAATGGGTTTTTCAAAAACTTATGTGCGAATTGTATCGTTGGCTTGGAAATAAAGACGGCGACTTTCTCACCACCTGTCACGTCCCGACAATATCTTCGGTGGAAGGTGGGTCAAATGGACTTAATTGTCTAGACTAGACCTCTGTCTACCTTTGTATTGGGAATTGCGTGAAGATATTTATTTATTTATTTCTTTATTATTATTTAAATAAGGAATTGCGTGAAGATATTTTTTTATTTATTTAAATAAGACATTACTAAAAGTAAATTTTGATTATTGTGATGTTATTTCGTTAATATTATTCCAGTGCACTGGGAAGCGAGATCGTGTTCACTGGTTTGGACGCTTCCGGTGCGTTCATGGCTTTCGAAGCAACTGTCGGTGGCGTAACAGTAACCGACGAAGTGCTGGTCGTTGGATCTGATTCCGCAAATAGGATTGTCGGTAAGTTTTTTGTAACGTTTAAAGATGTATCTATATATGGAGTTTGGGTATGTAGGTGTATGGTGACGCCTCCTCTGGGGTGTACATTTCTAGCATGGGGATGGTAAAAAATGGTAGAATGATGGAAGAATATATGACGTAGATTTACTTCTTGTTTTGGAGATTTTACAGTATTCAGTTGTGTTGTAAGTTTATTTATTTATTTATTAGGAAGTCAATACTTTATGGAACGGAATCACTTTGTATCTATATACTTTTTAGTATATAGATACAAAGTGATTGAACTAAGAATTAGTACATTTCATAGTTGAAGACTAACTCATCATATTAATGATTTCTTGTATTTACGCGAATACTACACATTTAACATAAAACTATTTTCGGACAGAGAGATTTCGGTTTTTAATTAGTTTTTACAAACTATTTTTATTTCCCGACTCGTGGTCGGGGGGGACTCGTGGTCCCCCCGTGACCACGGTTGCTGTAAAGCATCCGAAACGTCGGGAAATAAAAATAGTTTGTAAAAACTAATTAAAAATGCGAAAAAATTCGAAAATCGTTTTATTTTAAATCATCATATTAAATTAAAAAAGAACACAATATGATTACAAAAAAAGAAAGAAACAAAAAAGAGGTTTTGTATGCAAAAAATGATAATATACTGAAAGATATTAAAAACTTTATTATCTTTCAGTATTTTTGGTTATAAAAACGGAAAAGAGTCATTAAAATATCAAGATCTGCTGATTTTGATATTACATTATAAGTTTTGGAAATTCTATTAATTGGCACTGATCCAATATTGGTTCATCGCTAGATCTAGAAACAACAAATGATATATAACTTATCAAATATTTCGATTTAATTTCGTTGTAAACAATTTTATGTAACATATATATGTCATAAATAATTCTTTTTTTATTTAGTGACATCATATTATATGTATTTAGTATTACATTATAACATAATTTTTTATTTATTTTGCTGTTATTAAAACTACTAAAATTATCAATTATTATAATTTTTTTTACTCTATTTATATTTTATAATATGGATTTCATATCGAAGAGCAATATTCTAGATTACTCTCTATATATGTGTTAAAAAATATTTCGTTTTTGTTATTTTTGAAGAATTTCGTTACTCGTTTAATTGGCCCTAAAATTTCAATTTTTATTGTTTGATCGATATCCTTGGTGAAACTTAATTTAGCATCAATTAAGATACCTAAATCACAAAATCTTTTTTTATTATATTATTAAGATACCTAAATCACGAATTAAACTTATCTTTTTTTATTATATTATTATTAACCTTTTATATATTGTTAATTGGACGGATTTCTTCATTTCTCCTGATTTAGGATTAGTTATTGAGCTTACACCACCCCACTAATCTATTTATATCTTCTTGCAACAATGTGGCATCGTTAACGGTTTCAATTTCTTTATAAAATCTTAGATCGTCTGAAAACAAACAACTACGTATTTATAAATATATTGAACAGGGTAGGTCCTAAATGCGACCCCTGTGTACACCAGAATTTGTAAAAAATGTCGCGGAATGTAAACCATGTAATACTACATTTAGGTTTCTTTTGCGCAAACATGAAGATATCAATGATAGTATGATCCACTACTTCAAAATACATGTTGCTTATCAGTTAGGATTTCTTTCATGTGCTAGGTTAGAATTGTAAGTATATGCTATTGAAATTTTTAAATTAAAGAGAATAAAATGTTTTTTTTTTATGTCATTTGCATAAGTGACAGTAGATGGCGCCGATGCAAAAAACAGGCATAAATAATGAAGCAGAATAAAGATTTAAAATTTCAACTGATGCATGTAAGACACGGTGGCTCAGAGGTAAGAGCGTAGCCACGGTTCGGTAGAGGTCGCGTATTCGAATCCCGCCCGAGTCAATAGAAAAACATTTTTTTTTTAATTTTCATTTTGAAGTGTGCGGTAGTTAAAAAAAAAACAGGGCCGAACTGAGACTATAATCTTACCATATAAAACTGTAACAATTTTTCGTGTTGTCAACATTATGTTGACAACACTGAAACTAGAACGCGTTCGTGTATTTTTGGCAGACTGGTATTACCGAAATAATCTGTGAGTCATTAAACATGCGCTGATACATACGAGATACGAGTATATATCCTGTTTTCTGTCATATAGCCATTGTAATTTTTAAAGGCTTAGTCTGCTACACCACCAAATAAGTGGATATAGTGTAGTTCTTCGTTTTATCGTTCAAACTTCCATTATGTTTACTTGAGTACGAGTGGAAGGGTGGTCGGAATTTCGAGTTGAGATACCCGAGTTCGATCCTCAGGTGGCAGTACCAATGAGTTTTTTCAAAAACCTAAGTACGATTCATATCGTTGGCTTGGACATAAACGACGGGCTCACCACCTGTCACGTTGTCCCGAAAATATCTTCGGTGGAAGGTGGGTCGAAGGGACTTAATTGTCTAGACTAGACCTCTGTCTACCCCTGTATTGGGAATGGCGTGAAGATATTTTTTTTACTACGTGTAATTTTTACGATATTGTTTCTTTTGAAATAACCTATGGTTGAAAAGTTCCTGCGCGATTAACGAAGAATGGGGGTTTGGGGAATAATTTGATTTCTGCCTTTTATATCTAAAAAGCAGAAATGTTATATATTGCAATTTACATAAGATACAACAATGTACCATACTATATTTAAACCTGTGTTAATCGCGTATGTTGTTAAAATAGTTGTTAACTTAGGTAATTATACATTTATTTTACATTTAACACGTTTAAACTATCACAAAATACGAAACATATTTCATACGAAACATATTAGTCGAAAATGCTTCGTTTTCGTCTATATGCTTCGGGCACATTTTTGTAATAGTTGCGGTATCAACAAAATATTTATTTGTGTCTCCGCCTTATGGTTTTGTTTTGTTGTGATCAATTATTTCATTAGTATAATATCTGCATCATTATTATGACACTAAAAAATTATTGTTAAACTAAAAAAAAGTTGCTTTAATTTGATCGCTCAATAGTTCAACTAAAACGTCTTATAGTTGAACTATTGAGGTTATCCACATGTTTTTTTTTATAGAATAGAAGGCAACGAGCAGGTGGTTCACGTGATGGTTAGTGATTACCGCAGCCCATGAACACCCGCAATACCAGAGGCATAGCAGATGCGTTGCCGGCCTTTGAGAAAGGTATAGGCTCTTTTCTTGAAGGTCCCTAAGTCGTATCGGTCCGGAACAACCGCTGACGGCTGCACATTCCATAAAGTGCAAGTGCGTGTCAGAAAATTCCGCGATAAACGCACTGTGATGGAATGCCAAGCATCAAGATGGTGTTGATATAATTTTTGAATATGTAGTACGGTTTGATGGTGAATTTTTATTTCTGGTTATTTTATACATAGCCATTATTATATCAATTTGAATATAAAAATGATTTAATTTTCTATGTTATGTATCAGCGGCCGGCGGTTGGGTGGTGTGCCTGGAGGGCGCGGGGTGGCGCGCGGCGGGCGGCGTGGCGCTGCACGCGAGCGAGGCGGGCCTCACGCTCGCCGTGCTGACGCGCACCGCGCCCGCGCGCCACGCGCTGCGCCGCGAGCGCCCGCCCGCCGCGCTCGCGCTTCACCAGGCGCCGCTCGACAAGGTACGCGCGCTCACCGCTCGCGCACTCCGCTCGAATGCGACGTAAAAGAACAGTTGACAAAGTTTTTCTTTTTTTTTTAATTTCACGTATTTAGTGTTATTAAAACCGGCCAGATAGAAACAAAGTGTAAACCAAAGAGATTTGATTGAAACTTTGTGACTTTTATCTGAATTTTTTTGTTGTTATTTTGTAGATGGAGTTTCTTCCTGGCGAATGGCCTTCATCAATGGTGCCAATAGATTTTGTGGCGGCTGGCGTTACTTCTGGGCCGATATTGTGTACCGAAGAACAAAAATACATGTTAGGTGGAATGCAAGTGGAGCTTCCGTACACCTGCCGAACTAAATCTCCTTATACTGCTCAACCCGTTCTTGATATAGTTAATGGTGAGATAACTGGTTTATATAAAATAATTGTATTTATTCATTTGTGTGTTATACATACTCTATACTTGCTTTTCAAAGTTTTTTATAATCCGCGGCTTCATTTTTTAAATCACATTAGCTTTTATGTATAAATTATAAGAATCGGAATCAATGTATGATTATGGTAGAAGAAGTCACTTACGTTTTAAGAAAAGATCAAGAAAATTGCTTTTTCTCTATAAAGTTGTTATTAAATTCCATGAAATTACCTTGCACCATTCCACATGCAATAAATAAAAGGCACATGTTACTTGGTCCGAATAGACGAAGTGCACCACCCTCCCTCCCATAAGTGCATGCTCTTATTCTACATGACGCCCCACCACCGACAGCTCGTGTTTCGCCTCAAAACGGTCGCCCATTGTAGTTAGAGTTATCAAGTATGTACACTCCACAATTAGCGACCGCAGAGTGAGAAATGAGACACTCGAACAGTCTTTTATAACATCGAGTGACGCAACCGGCTGCTATCCCCACCGACAACCGCCGGTTGTGTCACCAATCTACCCGAAAAAATATTCAAAAGTGGTTTTAGAGTTAGAGACATTAGTTTATTGACATTTAGCAGTGCAAAACGTCCACCGCCATTATTATTATTATTGTTATTTATATTCTTATATATCTCGGTCTATTAAAACCGGGTATTTGTCTTACACGGGCCAAAGCCAAGTGTCAGACAAGGATAATCTCGTAATATTTAGGTACCGTGTATTGTGTAGGCATCATCATTTTCAGACTGTAAAAATTTACGTACTATGCGGCAGGTATTTGAAATAACAGCTTTTTGTAAACTGGTAAAGGTGAATTTTGGTAGTTCTAGGCTTGATAAGGCGTTATGGAGCTGAGTGGGAATCACACCAGTCGCTGACAAAACTATTGGTATAATGTTAACCTTTTGCAGCTTCCACGTGCGAGCTATTTCTACTTTCAGATCTGTGTATTTGCTTAATTTGAGAGATATGGTGCTTTGCAGATTGTGAGTGTATGGGACTGCTATATCAATTAAGTATGCTGTTTTGTTTATTTTATTTAAAAGATTAATGTCAGGTCTGTTGTAGTGTATAGTCCGGTCTGTTAAAATAGCTCTGTCAAAGTATAACTTATGAGTTTTATTTTCGAGAACGGTTTCGGGTATATATTTATAATAGGGGATAGGAGGTGAA
Organism: Sericinus montela; assembly: GCA_029286605.1. NCBI lineage: Eukaryota > Metazoa > Arthropoda > Insecta > Lepidoptera > Papilionidae > Sericinus > Sericinus montela. The sequence continues at coordinate 1,143,619 of JAGSMR010000020.1, forward strand.
GATGTTAAATTATGTTTGCGTGCTAACTGCTGGTGTATGATATTGGCAACTTGGTCATGTCGATGTTTATAATCAGTTTGTGCTATTGCCTTACATGCTCCAGTTATATGTTGGATTGTTTCAGAAGCGCTACTCCATCGTCTGCAATGAGCTGTCGTGATATTATGGGACTTGATTATATACTTTTGGTAATTTCGGGTTTCTACTACTTCATCTTGTATTGCTAGCATGAATCCTTCTGTCTCCGGGAACAGTTCGCCTCGCTTCAGCCATTCATTTGATGAAATTTGTGACTACAGTGGGTTGATCCAAATGCTGTCGGTGTCTGCCGTGTAGAGCTTTCTGGGTCCATTCATATAATTTTGTTTTTTTATCCGTTAACTTTTCGTTACGTTGTGTTGATCTATCATATAAATTAATTGGTGTAAGTTTATTATCATTAAAAATTATAGCATTATGTAGGAGTGATGTTGTAGCCTTCGAATAAAAATAATTCCTTAGTAGCGCTATCTGTTTATTATGTAAATTATTGATATCTATTATTCCCCTTCCGCCTTCGATCCTCGGTAATGTCATTCTTTGCTTGCATGACTTAGGGTGATGTTTACGGTTTTTTGACATTAGGATATTTATTTTTCGTTGAAGATTTTGGAGTTCCGTTTGTGACCACTTTATAACACCAAAAGAATACGTTAAAATGGGGATGGCGAAAGTGTTTATAGCTTAGGTCATATTTTTGGAATATAGTTGAGTTTTAAGAACCTGTTTTAGTCTATGTTGAAATTGTTTTCTTAAAATGACTTTGATTTCTGTATGGTTTATTAGTCTAGACTGCTGATATCCAAGGTACTTATAAGTTTCATTTTGGTTAAGCGATTCAATGAACTGACCGGTCTGCATTTTGTAATGGTGTTTAAAATGTTTGCCTGCCTTAGTCGAATTAATTCTGCATTTGTCAATGCCGAATTCCATACCAATATCTTTAGAAAAAAGTTCTGTTTTAGTTACAAATCGGTCTAATTCGTCTACTGTAGAAGCAAATAACTTGATATCATCCATGTACAATAGATGATTTAATTTTATAACTCTTACTGTTTCATGATTGTCTTTAGTTTCATATTTCAATGGATATCCTATATCTAAAGAATTAAGCAAACTTGATAGTGGGTTAAGGGCTAGGCAAAACCATAGGGGGCTTAAAGTGTCACCTTGAAAAATGCCTCTTTGGATCTTAATAGGCTCTAGTACGATGTTTCCGTCCGATGAAGTTAATTTTAATTGTGTAGTCCATGTTTTCATTGTGCTTTTTAAGAAACTAATAAGTACCGGGTGTATTTTATATATTTCTAAAACCTTTATTAACCAGCCATGAGGAACTGAATCGAAGGCCTTTTGGTAGTCGATATACATTGAATGCAAATTTATTTTATATTTACTAACTTGTTTTAAGATTACAGAATCAATTATAAGTTGTTCTTTACACCCCTGGCTATGTTTTTTGCAACCTTTTTGTTGCTCCGTGAGAATATTATTTTTGTCAATATGTTTATGGAGTATTTCCGTTAAACAGCTAGTAATTATTTTGTAAATTGTTAGTAAACATGTAATGGGCCGATATTTAGCTGAATTATTCATCTCTTTATAATCTTTAGGCACCATATAAGAGGAGCCTACCGTAATGAATTCCGGCATTTGTTCTGATCCATTAATGAAGTTATTTATATGTTTATAGAGAAAAGGGTGTATACGTAAATTTTTTTAACCAGTAGTTGTGAATATAGTCTGACCCTGGCGCTTTCCAGTTATGTAGGTTTTTAATTACAGAGTGGAAGATGTCAATAGGTACTTTTTCAAAGTTCATAGCTTCAATAGACTCACTGTTTTGTTCTTCAGTTTTTATCCACTCAGCGTTATCATTGTGTTCTGAATGGTGCCCCCACAGGTTTGCCCAAAAGCTTTGGAATGGAGTTACATCAATTTGAGAATTTCCTTTATCGTTATTAGATATTGGTTTGTTATTTTCGTTCATGCGGAGTGTTCGGTAAAAATTTTTCTCATTTTTAAAAAACTGACTATTATTATTTATTTATTATTATTATTATTATTATTATTATTATTTCCTCCAAGTGATCGAGAACACACAGCTTTTTTTCTTTAAACGGGCGATGTCGCGGGTGGGAACTGGTAATAATCTAATTTTCTAAAATTTTCGCTAACATAATATTAGCACCGAAATTCTTACCGATGACATTCCGATGTGGTATCGGATTGTCAATATAAACTTGTCGGCTTATGTTTTTTTCATATTTCAATAAATTCTGATTACAGGTAAACTGGGATGCTCTATAATCCCACCAACACCGATAGTCGACTCGTCGGAAGTGGAGCTCTGCGCTGAATGGGGCGCAATGAGGACGTGCACGAAAGTATTACTATTGCCCCCCGTACAAGTTTCACATAACAAAGTGTCTCTGTTCGATCCCCCAGCCTCCTTCACAATCAACGGTCACCCCAATGCACTGAAGTTAGTCAAATTGACCGCATCGCCCGGCTTGAAACTCGAGATGGCCACTAAGGGTGGTGAGATGACGGTGACCGTCAAGAGTGAAAAGGTGCAGTGTGGGTTAGGGGAAGTGCACGTATTGTCTCGGCTGACCGCTCAAGATATAACCGTGGAAGTTGAGAGAGAGTGTGACATTGCGTGTGGCACTCTGCTTGGCGCTATATTCTCGCTTCTGAAGCCGTATCTTCCGACTTTGATGACCGTTGTTGCTGTCGCTGTCGCCTACCTTTACAGTGAGTACAAAAAACTTTTCTTTAGATTATATACTCTGTTCACGCGCACTAGCTAGTCGCTTATTTCTTTGGAAAGGTAAAAAAAATATTTTCACGCAATTCGCAATACAGGGGTAGACAGAGATTAGTCAAGACAATTAAGTCCCTTCGAACCCACCGAAGATATTTTCGGGACAACGTGATAGGTGTTGAGCCCATCGCCGTCTTTATGTCCAAAGGAAAGGTAAAGTTATGATATAATGTTTAGTAAATTTCAGCCGTAAACACAGTAGAGTAAATTTTTTTTATTACATTTACCATGTACATACATTGACTATTTCCAAAGATCTAGTTACAACTGTTTTAATTCTTAATTAGCATCAAAAAGATTTTTTAAATTCACGACGCTTCTTTGTCTTGCTTCGTTCATCTATGTCCAGATTAGTTCTCACGCTTCTGACAGAAGTCCTACTATGTATACAACGTACGGAAATTCGCTACATTTCCTTTCTTATCCTATTGTATTTGAAAATTCTTCAACTCCTTTATGGATAGCGTAAACAACGCCAGCGGACATTACCAGAACAACTAAAACTGATCCGGTAACCGTATCGCTTGTTCGCAGTCCAACAACGGCTGCGAAGCAAGGCTCCGATGCGCATGCCCAGTGAGCCGGCGATGCAGAGCGCGCCGGCGCAGGGGTCGCCGGCGGCGGCGCGGCCGCGCACGTGGTCGCGCAGCCCGTACGCGTCCGGCGGCCCGGTGTACGGGGACGCGAGCGCGCTGCCCGACGGCAGCTTCTCGCCCAACTCCACGCGGACGCACTCCAGGTTCCTGTAGCAGGCGCGTCATTGTTAGATAATTAAAAGTAAAAAAAAAATTTGAAACAGCCTGTAAATGTAGTCCATAGACAATATTTATTAATTATAACTTTTTGTGTGTGTGTGTTTTTTTTAATGTGTTAGTTTTCATGTAACATTGTCAGCTAGTTTAAAATTGGAATGCTTCGTCATTTGTTTTTTTTTTGTTAAGAAGTTAACTCTGAAAATTTAAGCACTTTTTTTATTTTCACTATCCAACAATAAGAGAGAAATGTTTCGAGTTTATGGCGATTGTGATAAAATGATCATTTTAGATATACTAGAGTAAGATAATGTAATTACTTCAGTTGTCTTAAGATAACAGTTGATGATTGTTTAAGTGATTTTTGTATGTATATAATTATAATGTGTACAAAAAGTACAAAAAAAACCTGAGGTGAATCATTAGAATAAAAATAAATTTACTGTAACGCAAAGGATTTGTTTAGTTATAAATGAAAACCAAAATAATAATAGTGATGTACTTATGTTAGGTATAAGTGTAGGTGGCGTGGAATCATTGTAGTAATAACTTGTGTACTAATATTTCTTTTCTATAGAAAATGAATAATTATGATATTTAACGATGAACTTTACACTGGAACTTTTATTACTACTGGAACGAAATCATCTTATAGTAAACGAAATAAATATCCATGAAATCGGTTTATTGTGACTTAAGTTCTAATGAATTCGATTACTTCTTATATTGTACATCACAGGGCGTTAACACACACACATACAAATAGTAAGACGGCATGCACATATTTGTATAAATAACCATTAAACTACTAGTACAGCATCAAACCGAATTGTCAACAGGACCATCATAAATAACCATGTGAAAATAAATCCAGAAAATATAAGTCAAATGAACTTTATCCGTTTCGCCGTGAAGAAATTTAAAGCGCGGGAAACAGATTGCTTATAGGTTATGTCAATGTCAAAAAACACATGCCATCGTCGACCTAATTGATCGATGCGTGACATATTATGAAAGAACGTAATGCAATGAAAGAAAGAAGCGTGGTTAGTGACGTCGAACGCCTAAGCAAACAAATTTAAACTCCTTTAATATGATTATGAATTCACTGATTTCATGAAGAAAAGAACTTACCTGTAAAATATCAATCCATCCATTTTAATAATTTAGGTTTACTTTGTTATACAATTTTAAGGTTCAAGAAGCCACTGCCAAGTATTTGATAATTTTTGTATGTATGTATGTTATATGTAGAAATTGTTTGTTACAAATATAGTTGAAAATTAATGACGAATAAAACACTTGTACACTTGTAATACTATGTGTACAAATGTTTCGTACACTTCATACAATAATAATCCTAGCATGAATTTGTGTGTGTTTTACATAGCTCATTTTGTTACTAATGACCGTCATGTAAAATAAACATAAGAACAACAACAATCCCGTTATACAGACCACTTAATAATTTAATATTCAAAAGCGTTATGTTTTTGCTTCACTTAGTATTATTATATTTATTTTATTACAGTGAATCTTTCAATGTTTATTAAATAGTTTTAATATAGTCGAGATGTATGCACATAATTTGGATGTAAACATTCTGCAAGTTTCGTATCACTATAGAGCCCGGGGATGTAGTTATTAAGCTTAAGCACGACTGCTAAACGTCTTGATATACAGGATGTGTTTTATATTATGAATTTTTAATAATACATAATAAAGGTTCAAAAGAGTTTTGAAGATATTTTTAGTTCTTATAGACGTTTTCATTCCAAACCTTCTTTAAATGTTGCAAAGTAGGCTATAGTTCCGACGTACGTATCTTCGAGTATATAAGTTAATCATATATAATATAATAAGAGGTGCCAAAATACCACATTACGATACTCTCTATTCTTCGGATACATAATGTAATGTATGATCCCGAATTTACTTTGGTCTGATCACTCTTATCGAACTTTGTCGGGCATTGTGTACCAACGAATGATTTATTCAATGCTACAAACATGCCATACCAAATAGTTATTCATGTTTTTTTAGGACATGTCTGTAACATTTTTTACACGCTTTAAATAAAATTGTACAGTAATCTATATGAAATTTAGACAACTGTGTGTTAGCATATAATTTTATATTCTTCACAAATCAAGTTCTTGGTTCTTTAAGTCATTTAAGAATTGTAACCATCAAAGGGAATTTATGTTACTGCACCGCTTAAAGAAAATCTGCTTGGGCGAGAAAACATCGTTATATAATTAAAAATATTATTGTCGTTGATTTTCTTTTCTGACAGTCTTGATATTTTTTTAAATAATATTAGTAATGCCAAATAACATTACTTGTATTCCTGACCACACCGACTAAGCTGCAATGTTTGCAGATTTACGACAATAGTCGAATGACGGTCCCGAAACTGCGATGTTACATTTTGCAGCCGGCACCCTAAACCGTTAGTCTATTGACGCATAAAGTTTATTTAAAATAAGATTGACTAATTTGCAGTATGACGTAATAATGAATATATGCTTGAATGTTACGCACGTTTGTTAAAGATAAAATGTTGTGTTATTCCAGTGATATTTTTAATAAGTATGTATTCTTACAATCAATTTACTTACGGTTTAAGTGTTTGCACTCTTTTGATGTTAAGGTACTGTAATAATTTAACGTTATGTATTAAACAAAAAGTGTATGAAATTTTTTTATATATTTTAGTTTTTCATTCAATTTGTGAAACAGTCGTCGGTTTTGCTGATATTTTATCTCTTATTAAAATCTGTTAAATTAGGTACGAATCCTTCTTGGCAGCAATTGTATTGGATGCAATAATTGTCGCGGAGTGTAAATTTTTGTAAACATGGAAAATTTCTGGATAACGGAGGCAAATATTTTTTGATATATTTTTACATTTCACGAATGTGTAAGACAGAGTGTTCAGTGTTCAAGTTTTTTTTGTGTTATATGTATAATAATAAGGACATAGAGCATTAGAAAATAATTATGTAATGAATCTGCATTCCGTGTGGTAACGGCGTAAGAATATTACCACTGCCTTTCTTCCCGAGGATGTCGTAAGAGGCGACTAAGGAAACTGCCTTGAATATTTATAGACATATAAAGCTTAAAAGCTATTTTGCTTTCGTTCCTCCTAAAAATACTTATGAATACTTGTTTGTTTATTATTGTTGATACACAACTCTTTGGTTTTTACTAAATAATTGAGAAAATTGATACGGTTGGAACTCGAACTCCCAACCTTACCGTGGCGATGGGCTTACCTCCGAGCAAATAATTTGTTATTTTAATAACAAAAAGTCCAGTGTTGGATGTCTTAAATTACCGCTTTCTGTATTATGTATGAACATATCTTCAATAATTTGTGACTACATTTCAATATGTTTCAGCAAATGTACATAAAAACTTGTTGTGAATAAAGTATTTTTATTACTAAATCAAAAATGGCATTAAATTATTTTAACATGATTATAACCTTGTTCGATAAAACTAACATTTCAATAACAGGAGGCTAAGGAGAGACTCAAGATTTCTTTTTTTTTAGTCTGTTAAATGGTAGATTCCCAAGGTTGGTTGGTAGTAGCTAATGAGTTTTCGAAACATGTACCTACGATTTTTATTGTTGGTTAGGAGACTAAACAGCGAGAAGCATTCAGCAAACATTGTGTCAGTTCTGGTGAAAGCTTAAAAGGATTATAATAAATTGTAAATACAAATAAATTATTTAGACTTCTTCTATTCCAGTATAGGGTATATAATTGAGGAGCTTATATTTTTATTTATTTATCTTCACGCACAGTCCCTGACGGGGTAGCCAGAGAGAACATATCGCCAAGTGTCACAATCCTTACATCCTCTTTCGCTTCCTTCAGATTCATAATTTTCTTCATACATGCACGTCAAGGTATCCGTGTACTCTTGACCCTCCCCTCTTCGAGTAATTTGCTCACATGGTCTTCGAAAGTCTCGGTCTACCTCGACGCTTTTTAATATTAACTTTTGCGCTATATATTTTCTTCACGATTCGGCCTTCACGCATTCGCTCAACGTGCCCAAACTATCGAAGCACGGCCTTATTAATTTTAGTGATAAGATCATCTTTCAAACCTGCACTATTGCGAATCTCTTCGTTTATCTTTCGTTGTCCTTGGTGCATTCAACTTGCTTTTATGATTCTTCTGGCATACCCAGGTTTCGCTGCCATGTAACAAAGAACCAGCACGTTGTGTATCACAAGGCGTGTATTTTTTAATACGCCTTGCCTTTGGACTTACGCAGTCAGGGCACCGTTGCCCTTGTTTCCAGCAGCGACACGCCTGTCCACATGTATGTCACATATTTCATACCGGCTAAACGCACGGCCCAAGTGTACAATCTCATTCACCTGTTCTAGACATTCCTTATTTACCTATATTTCACACTTCGTCCCTTTCAAATACCAGTACTTTAGTTTTATTAGCATTCAAACGGAGACTTTTATTTTCACATTCCTCTTTAATAAACGTAACAAATGCCAGCAATGCTGCCTCTGATGGTGCAATAAGCACTACATCATCAGCATACTGCAGATAATTTACTTTTGTGTTACCCAATTTCTCACCCAAACAACTATCTTTCAGCTTTTGTAAACAGCTGTTGAGATACAAAATGAACAGCCAGGAAGACATGACACAATCCTGTTTTACGCTTATTTGGACGCCAAATATGGGTGACAGATCGTGCCCTACCCGCACACAGGCTTTGCAGTCACAAAAGAGCGACTGCACAGCCCTTAGCAGTGGGCCATCCACACCATATCCCGTAACAGTTCCCACATTTTCTTTCTTACAACCTTATCAAATGCCTTCTCAAGATCCACGAAAGCACAGCAAATCTTCTGGTTAGCGGCCAGAAGCTTTCCCGTGATCATGCGCATAGAAAACACTTGATCCATGCATCCTCTTACAGGTCTAAATCCGCATTGTGCCTCCCACAAAAATCTTTCCGATTTCTCTTACATCCTACGCGTCAAAACCTTCGAGTAAACATTACTTGCTAAACTAGTCAAGCTGATCGCTTGATAGCATCGCAGACAAAATGGGAACCTTTACCTTTATATAAAGGCACAATGACCGCGGATCGCCAATCATCCGGAACACCACCAGTCCGCCAGCACAAATTGCACAGCAGATGGAAGCTGTCCCAGACGCGAGGCCCACCATACTTAACCATTTCAGCAGTAAATTTTGTCTAGTCCCGCAGCCTTACCCTATTTCAAACTTCGAATCGCACATTCTATCTCTTTCATACTGATGACCCCAGTATCATTGAAGTCCGAGTCTGGTGTACCGGTTAGGGCGTCACTCCCAAATACTTCACTAAGATCATCGCACGCATACATTTCTTCTATATGATAAAACTCGCTCCATCGCTGCAGGACGTCTGATTTTTCCGAAAGGACATCATTGGTTCCCGAAAGCACTGTTCGTTCTTAAGGCCGTCACAACACGTTCATTCACAACTCCGGGCCCTTCCAACCTCTTTCCAGAAGACTGGAGTTTCCCTAAAGTTGTGCTACAACCTCCCGTCTGGAGGAGTGGAGCTTATAGATATTTATTTATTGTTAATAGCCGCAAAATCGGAAATTAATAAAAATCTTATTGTATTTGTTACATAATTATTATTAGATAGGTCTCTGTATAGATAATTTTAATTGTGAAAATCGATAAATAGGTGTAAAACAAATTTGTACGTGAAATGTTTCTTATTTTTATTCTTTCTAGTACTTTGCTAAATTAGTGAATATAGGCTTGCTAACGAAAGCAATGGCTAAATTTAATTTCTGATTAAATGTGATTGCGTATTTAGGTGTTAAAAATGTGAGTATTATATAGGATTCATTTTTTATATATCTCCTAACATTTCTAATAAATCTTGCTGTGGAGAATTTGGAATATCAGCAACAAAGGAAAGATCATTAGCGTTTCCTTTAATGCTGGTTATAATTTGTTGAATGTGAATTTCTCTTTTTATTTCTGAAGTTCTTTTACTTGAAATACTGCTTTCAACGTCCATCGGTAATTGTATTTGGACAACGGAGTTTTTCTTATAAACGTTATCCATATGCGATAAAAGACAGTTAATTTCATTGGAGTCATCAAAACAATGCTGGTAATTTTCGATATGATTGTTCTTATTATCATATTTATAAATATTTTCTCCCAAATGTTGTAAAATTCTTGGATTAATAGCAGACGAATTAAATGTGCCATCTTTATTTTGTAAACCCAATCTAAGTAGAATCGAAATTTTTGTATGATACTCTGAAAACCATATTATCAGTGTATTGTAAAGGCATTTATAATCTTCATTTGAAAATTTTTCACGTAATGATTCGATATTTTTTATAACCAATTCTATATAACGTTTCGGAAAATGAGCCGGCATAAGTGTGGCTACACCTTTTAAATGTTTTTGACAAATGTCAAATACGGTTAGGTTATTTGCTGTTATTGTCGTTGGCGATATTTGCCATTTGAAGATCATAGTTATTAAATCCCATAATTTATTCATAGAATAGTCATCTAGCTTCATAATTGATGTCGCTGATATATCTTGCAATAGCTGTTTTATAACTGCGTGAGTAGCGACTGGTTGTGGCGTAAATAGCTCTTGATGCAGGTTGGGATGAAGTAGAACCGTAACAATGTCGGTAAGTACTAAAACAAGTAAATTAATTTATTTCAATTTACTACTCATTTAAAATGTAAAATCCTTTTGTTTACTGATAGCAACTAACCTCTTTCAGATTTATCCAATGGTATATTTTGGCTCTTTAAGCGCTGTTCAATAACGTATATCATTTCGCAACCTAAATTTATCACTATTATTGGAGTTGCAAAGTGGGACATCTTTTATTTGTATCAATTTATAATATAACCCAAAAATGATTATTGATCACATATATGAAGGAGTTGTTGCAAAACTGACCACACAGGGTAGAATCATAGATATTTCAAAAACATTGCTATCCTTTACTACTAACAATGACAGAGTAATCTATCTTTACAACTTATTAACTGAATTAAAAGCTTTCCCTGCACTTAGTGTGGTAAAGAAATCTGAAAGTGTGTCTGTTTTCTTCCGTAACCATGGAAACAAATGTTTCAAAGAATCAAATGATTTTAAGGCATGGCAATATTACAATTTGTCTTTGTTACATGCACCAGAAAATTCAAATAGCTATTGTACAGCACTATCAAATAGATCTGCAGTGTTTCTTTCTATGAAAAAATATGAAGAATGTCTGTTGGACATTAGTAAAGTATTGTTAATGCAATATCCACAAGATTTATTTGAAAAGCTTAATAAAAGGAAAAAATTGTGTGAAGAGGCTTTAATGAAAGTATCCAATAAAAATAGTGAAAAAATTGAATTTGAAAATTTCTTTTCAATGAAAAGTAATAAAGATCAAAGATATTTGTGTGCCAGTAATAAATTGGAAGTTGTTTTTAATGAAGAGATGGGGCGTCAGGTACTTGCTAAAGAGGATATAAAGGTTGGAGAAGTTTTAGTAGAAGAAGATCCTTATTTTGCACTGCTTTTAAAGAGTCAGTATCTTTTCAGCTGCAGCTATTGTCTTTCCAGAAGTTTAAACTTATTACCATGTCAATATTGCTGTTATGCTCTCTATTGTAGTGATGAGTGTACAAAAAAGGCTTGGAGAGATTATCATGCTGTTGAATGTCCATTAATGCCAACTTTGTTTGATATGGATTTTACAAAACTGGAATTGCTTGCTTTGAGAACTGTTATTAAAGCCCGCAATGATCATAGTGATTGGGAAAGTCTCTTAAAAACGATTGCTGATGCTGAAGTAAATATGAACAATGAATACCGTGGTCATATTCAAGTAAATGGACAGTGGATTTTTGATTCGCGTCATTATGCTACTGTACACACTTTGGAAAGTAATGTAGAGAAAAGATCTGTGTCTGATATATTCCAGAAAGCATTAACAGCAGCTGTGTTTTTAAAGTTTTTAAGTGATTACACAAATTTCTTAAAAATAGAGGATAATGAAATCTTATCTGAGACAGTGAGAAATTGTGTTGCAGGCACACTGCTCCTTCATTTAATGACAACTCCAATAAATATGCATGGAATTTGCTCCAATATTGAAGCTGCGAATGGGACCTTTGTAGAAGGGGTGAGTTTGGCCAGCGCACCTTATGGTTATCACAGTCTTCTGAACCATTCATGTGCTCCCAATGTTGTAAGAACCACCAAGCTTGGTTCAGGAAGAATGATATTGCTAGCTTTGCGTCCCATTAAGAAAGGCATGCAAATTTTTGATAATTATGGGTAAGATATACAATTCCTTATCTTATATTGCTTCACTACCATGTTTTACATGTTTACAAAACAATTTTAATAGGAGCTGGCAAATCATCACAGTGTACTGTAAGTGCAAAATTTTTAAAAACTTAGTAATTTTGAAGAATGTATGAGGTAAAGCCTTCATTTATTTTAAACAATATTTGGCTTTTACTTACCATATAAAAATTACTTGTTAACTTGGTGAACTCTTTGTTAGCTGTGATATATACAGTAATTTGTGGTATTAGAGTCAAAATTTCAGATGAATATTCTGTAATTTTGCTGTCAGCTTCTGTTTTGTGTGCTAGCAAATTACAATGTAAAAAAATAAAAAGAGTCCACTGCAGGGCATTGCTCTCTCCGCTGCAGGAAGGTATGTAAAATCTATGCAGGTAAGTGAATTATCAACCTCAGTAGTAGACACCTCGCACCATAGATTTTGTTGGCCATTACTGGTCTGCTGAATTTTTGTCTGGTATATATTTCGAGATGATCATCCTGTCATATGTACATACCCAATTGCATTGGTTTTTCTATTTATTAACATAGCTTGAACATATACCTAAGTACCTTTTTTCTTTATATTTTTTTAATTATATAATTATTTTAAAAAGTCACGAAAGCCAAGTGGTTCAGTGGTTGGAATTTCGAGTTGAGAGAACCTGAGTTTGATCCCCAAGTGGCAGGCTCATACCAATGAGTTTTTCAAAAACTTATGTACGAATTATATCATTGGCTTAGATATAAAGGCGGCGACGGGCTCACCACCTGTCACGTTGTCCCGAAAATATCTTTGGTGGAAGGTGGGTCAAAGGGACTTAATTTTTTAGACTAGACCTCTGTCTACCCCTGTATTGGAATTCCCAATGCGTGAAGATATTATTAAAAAAATATCTTCATGCAATTCCCAATACAGGGGTAGCCAGAGGTCAAGTTTCCGACCACCCAACAACTCGGCTATCGTGACTTATATATTATATTATTTATATATAATTATTTTTATTCCGATGATTACAGTGTGCATCATGCCCTTGAAAACCGTCAGTCACGTCAAGCATCTCTCAAGTTTCAATACAAATTTGTCTGTTTATGTGAAGCCTGTGTTAATGAATGGCCCACATATTTAAGTATGAGACCGTCTACGTTTGTACCAGCAAAACTGTTAAACATTAAAAACAAATTATTAACTCCTGATGTTATAAATAAATTAGAAAAGGGAGATAAGTGTACTGCTGTTAAAATGTTTAAACCTTTATGTAGTCTTTGTGAGCATTTTGAACCATATGCACCGTGTATGGAGTTTTTAGATTGCCAAGAAGCATTGAAGCAATGTTTGGCTATAGCCTCAGGGTTAGTGCCTTATGGAAATCAGTTAATGATTCCATGGACTGCTATACCGCTTGGTATCTGATAAGTCCACTGACAATGACTGTGTAGTATACTCAAAAATTCTTACAAAAGTTTTTTTTTTTTATTTTTACATTTAGGTATAGATAAAAAAGCATTGAGGCTGTATTGTCATGAAAAAGTTAAATGTTTTCTTTTTTCAAATTATATCCAATCTATCCAAGCTTCCCCTGCCTCGGTGGCCGAGGTCAAGTCCAATTAATTCTTCAGAGTTTTATTGTTGTCATAATAAATTATATATATTATTAAGATTTATATAGAAACGTGAATTTTATGAGAGATAATTGAAAGCAATGTAATTGCGAGTATTTGTGTGTTCATATTAACACAGTACATGACAAGTAGTAGTCAGTCAGACTTGTCTTGTTTGCTTATTTATGAATACTTGTGAAATTAATATCTGCTTTATATTATAGACTGTGAAAAGAATTGCTTTATTTTAATAAAGGCAGGCTAATGCGATATTTTTATTATTATATAAAAAATATTTACAAGTAATAAAACATGACAATACTAATTATATATAAATTATATAATGTTGTTATATTAACTTTACAAATATTTTATAATCTATTACATAAGTGTAATCACAGTTATTAAAATAAAACTGTAAAGTTTAAGTATCTTTACGATACAATAAAACAATTGATTTAAATTCAGATCTGTTGGATTGTTATAATCTGTTTGAATACTTTTTTATTTTAGATATCTTTTATATAAAGTTAAAACTTGTTGTTATTGACCAACTTAAGGTTTATTAATATCGATACATTAAAACTTCGTTTAATAACTATTAACGACTATAATTAATGCAGTAGTATAAGTTGCTTGCCATAGCAATACATAAGGTATAACAAATATCAATAGTCAGTATCACTGTAATAAATCTTGAAATAAATAAAATGATTTTACAATAATCTTTCATTTCAAACTTCAATATGATATTTAATTAATCTAACAGATTTCACAAAAAATTAACTATGATAACTAATTAATTACTACATACAGAATTAGTATAATAAAATAAATAAATAAATAAATATCTTCAGGCAATTCCCAATACTATACAATACAATAGTCTAGACAATGAAGTCCATTTGACTCACCTTCCACCGAACATATTTTCGGGACATCGTGACAGGTGGTGAGCCCGTCTTTATATCCAAGCCCAGGAAATAGTACAGAATTAGTATAATTTAGTAAATAATAAATATTTTCTATTGAAGGAAAGTCCATAACGCTATAAATGTAGTTAACAGCGGTAAATTTAGTTGTATTTTAGTAGATCCAGAATTCAGTTTGTTATGATTGCTAATCACAGTATTTGCTATTTCTTGAATAATTGAATTTTCATTAAGTATTGTAATACGATTTGACAGCTTTGGATATATTGGGCTATATTGTTTCAAATACTCCTGAATACTTATAACTTCATTGTAGGGTAGCATATCCTTTGGGAGTTTCTCAAAAATGCTGTAACCATCACCGCCGTTGACTAAGAAATCGGGGATTATAATTTTGTATGTCAAATTCTCTTGCACATGTTCAAGGCTGGTACAGTTAGTGCATATTGCTTTAACCATTTTTACTCGTGATCCGGGTGCTTTTGACAAATCGTAGACTACTTCTATTCCGTTCAATTGTAAAAATTGTCCTGTACTATCTATTGTACGCCACGCCGCTACAGAATGCTCCAATGCTTTTATTAAAACGGAACCATTCATTGTAAGAACCATTAAAACGTCAGAAAATGGCAATACTGTGATCAAGTCTCCCCTTGTGATGTTGAATGGAATCTCTGGCTTACTTATTGATGATCTTATTCTTCCGCCTTGTATCATTACTGCATTAACATCCGAATATTTGTCTTTATAGTTTTGTTTTGTATAATTCATAATTGCATCTGTTATGAGATTTCCTAGAATGCATTCCCTTATTCGACATTGTTCTCCACTAAGAAATGTTAAGGAACTACCAATAACAAAATTATTTATTCTATCAACGTCAGTGCGATACTTTTTTATTATCTCTGTTACACTTTGGTCATTTGGTATTTTTTGGTGTAATAACACGGGATCACCGAAGCATTTTAGAATTTCACCTGTTGAGTCAAAAATCAAATGTAATTTTCCCAAATATTTAGTGTATGCGTATGCCTGCACTACGGGGACTATTCTTCCAGAAGATTGTTTAATCATTGTGGGATAGAGTCCTTGCGGTTGTTCCGGTGATTCGGTAAAATTTTCACCGTTCCATAAGAATGTATTGGAATGACCTCCTATGACTAAATCAATTCCTTCAACTTCTTTAGCTATTTCTATGTCTCTAAGAAACCCGGAATGTCCAAGTGCTATCAAAATGTTAACACCTTTTTCTTTCAGTAAAAGTACTTCTCTTCGTATAGCAGGTATTTCGTCTTCATACTCTACATCATTTTTAATTGCAAGGAATTTGGTGTCCGGCGTTAAATACCCTATAATTCCAATTTTAATTTCATTCTTCACTAATATAATTGACTTGTATAAATTGGTTACATTTTGTAGTTTCGGTACTTTGTCCAAAATCAGGTTTGCTGCTAATACTGGTGTGTTCACATTTTCAATAAAGGGTACTAGTCCATCTACTCCTTCGTCAAATTCGTGATTGCCAAGGGACTGAAAAAAAAGAACATATAATTTCGTTAGTTTTGTATAAATTAAAGTTGAGTTTTAAAATCTACAATGAAATAAGAAAAAAAAATATGTAATTTTTGTTATTTAATTTCACTTAGTTTACGAAAAAATGCACCATACATGATCATCATTAATTATTATTCCCTCCAATATATAGCGTAAGTGCGTCAAATTGGACACAGTTTTTATTGGAGGTTTTACGTGCTTTCCTATATTTTCTACTATTGTTAATTTTGATTTTCGCCAGTTCCATGGTGGTTCGCTTGCGCACGATTAAATTAAATAATAAAATAGCTGTTTTCACGAAAATAATTAACACCTACTGAAGATTATAAGCCACGTTTATGCTGTAAGAATATTCCGCCCACTTATTGGATAATCTGGGGGTATCGTAAGAGGCAAGTAAGGGACAATCCATGAAATTGTAATTAGAAATTAACCTTAAGGTATTCCATGTTGCGCCTCATCGCCCTTTGTTGGCATTTCATCAATATAAAAAAATCTTTACGCTATTCTTTATGCTGGAATAGATGATAGACAAAAATCTTTTCGACCCACCGTTCACGGAAGCCATTTTTTGGGACAACGTGACGTGACTGTCGCCGTCTTTATGTATAAGCCAACTATATAAATCGTACATAAGATTTGAAAACCACCTGAGGACTGAACTCCGGTCTCTTGACTCGATTGCCGATCACTCAATTACTCGTGGCTATTTAAGCTATTTCATCAGCATAAGTTTTTAGTAATGCCTAGATTTGTCAAAGTATACAAAAGGGTTGTCATTATTGTCATCGTTGTGCTTAAGAAATTTATTACTGACTGAATGAAATCTTTTAGGAACACTGAAATCTTTTAGGTGATTTGCTTATGATGATCTATGGCTAGTTATTAAGTATGAACATCACTGTCATTTAAAAATTTTCGCTTCTGTTAACAGTCTCCACTGCCGGCCTTTTCATTGTTATGTTTACTTCTTCGACTTGATGTAGTAAGTGTACATTTTTTCTCTTTAAAAGAACAAAAAGTAAAGACTAAATATCTTCACACAATTCCCTATACAGGGGCATCAGAGGTCTACTGGTAATTCCTACATTAGTTTTTCAAAAATCATTGGTACGAGCCTGCCACCTGGGGATCGAACTCGGGTCTCTCGACTCGAAATTTCGACCTCCCAACCACTCGGCTATTGTGACTTACTAAGTAAAGTAAAGTATAACTTATATGCTTTAAAAACAATAAAAAATTGCGAAGTAAATTATTTATTTTAAATTGTACAAAAGTTGTGTCTATGTGTTTTAAGCCATTAGTGACGTGACTTCATATTACAATGCATACGTGCTCATATTAAAGTTCAAAATAATTTGACAAGTGCTTAAAGCGAAAGTTATTTCAAAATATCTAATGTGTCAGATGAACACAATGCTGTTACATTGCGATCATTTGCCATAAACTGCTATGGGAAATAACAAAACTGACGATTCCCTGATAAGAAATATAAACTTTTTTATCTTCACGGAATTTCTCATACTGAAGTAGGCAGAGGTCTAGACAATGAAGTCCTTTCGACCTTCTTTTCGCCGACGCTTATTTGCGAAAACGTGAAAAATTATATCAACCAACCACAGGAGATTAGTATATCGCCGTTATATGTAATTATTATTTCTGCATTATGACAAACGTTGCTTGAAGTCGTGCTCCAGTTCCATTACGTTCGAATCAAAGCCGGCGAGAATCATCATAATTATAGGATCATAAAAGGAAGAATAAGTTAATCGGTGGGTGGGTATTCAAAAAGGTAAGTTCATGTTGAAAGTCAAGTCTGAGTTGAAATAACATTTATAACGCTCAACGCATCGCCAGACTGCTCAACGTTATCTAGTTCTCGTACCTATCGACTTTCAGTCTCAGTGATGTAGCGATATCATCTCCATATTAGAAGCTCGCCAGCTGGCGGACAGTTCAGGAAACAAACATGTCCTTCATTGTGCTATGTTCTTACGTTTCCAAGTAATTTATACGAGTACTTTGTACGAGTACATACCAAACCGGCGGAGGAGACATCTTCCCTAAGCCAACCACACCCGACCAGGCAGGGGTAAGGTAGCCTTTTCCTACATCACATCATTGCTACAAGTGGTTCCCGACAGGCAATGTTTAGAAAGAAAGATATTACGATTTAGGAAGTTTATTGCAAATGCTGCAGAATAGATTTGTATGAGTAGAAATTAATTTATTTATATTGAATGAACTGTTTAATTACTTTAGCATATGCTTACTTTTTCAACGGCTTGTATAAGTCTACTGCACGATATAGACTTCATCCACTCACGACATGCCATAATCACCATATTCGTCATTATGTCAGCAGTCTGTTGCTGCTGGACATGGCCTATGTGCACACATAAAAGCCTTCAGCAAGGTCCCATGCCACTTACATTCGTCTATTTCCAGCAGCATGGCGGGACATCAATGTAACTTAACCGCAATTAAATATCGCGGGGGAAAAACAATTGCAAATCATTTAAAATCTTCACTGTAGGTATTGATATGGTTTAGTTGGAAGATTATGAGAGTAAAATATAACACAATTTGAAAACATAATGAAAAACGAAAGTGATAATGCTGTAGAAACAATGTTTATTTTGCAAGAAACGCCTATTCGAGTTTTATATAGTCTAGATTTGAGTGCATTTCTTTGAGATTTTTTTAAGAATTATGTTTTAACGTTGTCCTCTCAATACATATGAAAATTTAATGTACATAAAAACATTAATACATTTATTAAGAATACTGTGATGTATAATGTTAATACTAGGAAAAATTTTAATACTGTTTTATATTACAATTAAATAAAAATTGGCCAAAAAAGAGTTACCTACGCAGTTCGTCTGTGTCTTCTTTGTTAAATAACCCTTTTTTTCGAGTAAGAATTGTTTTGATTTAAATGACGACGAGACAATGGCGATTAAAACTTTCAATTCAATATAAACATAATTAAACATAGGACATAAAAATCTAATATTCTAAATACATCACAACCTTGTAGGTACATTTATCTTGGTAATTACGGGAATCTAGATAAATAATAATACAAATGTTCACCTAACAATTAAATCTAAATTAATTTTAGACCATGAATTATTACTATTACAACATATAGTGTAAATAGTGAGGGGAAAATGCACGCCGATGAATTTATGTCATTGATATTATGGAGAATTACTCTTCCTTCAACAGCAGGGAAAACCGGACTAAATCGCTTTATAAAGTCAATGGTAGCTCCGAGTTCATTATAATTGAGAGTTTGTGTGGGTAGTCCTTTAAACATCCAATATCCATCACCTCCTGTGGCTAAGAAATTGGGCATGATGACATTGTATATTTGATCACGTTCGACTTTAGAATAACTTGGTATTTCACATGATGCACATCGAGCTTCTGCAGTTATTATTCTTGAACCAGGTGGTTTTTTAAAATCAAATATTACATTAATTCCAGATACTTGAAGGAACTCTCCTGGAAAGTCTAAAAGATCATAATTTGAAACGCCATATTCGAGCATCTGTAAAAGTACGCTACCGTTCATTTGGACAACAACTAGTATGCCTTCAAATGGCATAACCCCCAATAAATCTCCTTTAGTTATATTAGTACGTTTTTTAGTATTCGCTATGGATGACCTTATCCCACCGCCCTGTATGACCGCTATAGGCGCATCACTCCACGCGTCTCCTATATATTCTTTAGCGTAACGGTAAACCATAGCATCGGCAATTAAATTACCAAAATTACATTCCTTGTATTGACAACTCAAACCGTCCAGAACGACTGAAGTAACTCCTATAACTTCTTCTGTAATGTTAAGAATGTCGTTTCGATAACGTTCAATAATTTTCAAAACTTCTGGATCTTGAGGTATAGAATTATCTAAAAGAATGGGATTTCCGTCAATTTTTATAACATTGAAATTGGAATCAAAAACCATATGAAGTTTCCCAAGGTATTTCGTATAGGCATAAGCTTGAACGACGGGTACTCGTTTTCCAGATGGTTGGATAACATATGTTGGGTAAGGACCTTGAATTTCTTCAGAGTCAGGAATAGTGCCATTCCAAAGAAACGTGTTTGAATGCCCACCGATTACTAAATCAATACCTTCAACTGCTTTAGCTATTTCCATGTCTCGTAAATAGCCAGAATGACCAAGGGCTATTACAATATTTATACCTTCTTCTTTTAAGTTCTTGACTTCCTTTCTGAGTGCTATTATTTCATCAATATAATCAACGTCATTATAAACTGCTAACATTTTAGTTTCTGGAGTCAAATATCCAACTACTCCCACTGATACACCAGAAACATTAAATACGACAGATTTTCTAAGGTTTGTTTCAATTGCTAATTCTGGAACTTTAGTAAGTATAAGATTTGCAGCTAAGACCGGAGATGTCAGATTTTCTATAAATGGAGTGAGCCCGCTTACTCCGTTGTCAAACTCGTGATTTCCAAGAGACTGAAACAAAAAATTGCGATTTTACAGGTTGCCGCAGCATGCGTAATACTTAGATTTTTGTTTATACCACCACCAGTCTTTTAATACCGCGTGTAAAAATAAAAATTTCATCAACTGGTTTGTTTACTTAGAAAGCTACTAAAAGCAAATAAATATGATGAACACATATACTTGTTGTGGGCAAGCATGAAAGAACGATAACCGGTCATATAAATATAGTCACTCAACTTTAGACGAGTAATAATTAATTTTACTTTATTCACAGCTATACTTTTTGGAAAAATGTTCTAATTCGAGAACAATTTAGGAATAAATATTCCGATACGTTCTTGCGATACGAATTCTTTGGCCTTCTGTCATACAGTTTGAAAATACTCACTAGCGTTTTATATGTATAGTCTGATAATTATCTACAATACAACGTTTATTATTAAATAATCTGAAAACTTTTGATATTATTACGGCATTTTTAAAGTGCTTAAATGAAGACATTCATCCAATAATATGATTGTCGTTTAAGAATACAATGTACGAGTACATGATAACAACACTTCTAATAAATTTATGATAAAACGCTTAATGGGTAAGAACATGGATTGCAAAAAGCATATAGACTAGTGTTGTAATACTATTAATATACAAGCGATGCATCTAGTTGGAGTAGTTTACAGGACTACCAGGAATGTGTCACAAGCATTGCTAGTACTTTTTGAAACAAACTAATTAATTGCAAAATATAGAACACATATTTCCTGCTTCTTCCCTCCAGATAATGGCAGGGGGTTGTTATAATAAGTTAATGACACGTTTTTTAAACTAGGTTCTTGTGAAGAAGAAAAAATAGGTGAAAGGAGCTTCGTAAATATCCTGCTTTTTGTATTTTTTAACTAAATTGTAATTAACATACCATAATTTTAAACCTTTTCACAAAGTTTTTTATTTTAAATCTTAAACTGTAAACTTTTTATATGATTCATACACATTATCTTATTATGCAACAGCTACAACAAAGAGAGAGAGAGAGAGAATAAAAGTATTAGTAAAGCAAATATTAAATTTTATTTTGCATCGTAGATTTTTCACACTTACTGTTTTGGTTCGATAATTTAAACATTGCCCCTTGAACGAGTTATTTAGGTGCGTGACTTTTCACAATTGGGATAAAAAGGATACAATATATAAAACAAATTTTAATTATAATTTTAAATAAAAGTGCTTAATTAATCATGACTTTATTGAAATAATAAATAAATAGATACTTATATAGACCACATCATATACATTGCTCCGATCCCAATGCAAGATGCTAAAGCACTAAACAATGAACGCACCACAAGCACCCAGATCCGTGAAAATGAAAAAAAAAAAGTTGTTTTTTTCTCTATTGATCTGACCGGAAATCGAACCCGGGACCTCGAGATGGCGACACCTGGAAAACTGGTGTTTACGCCACTCGTCCACGGAGGTCGTCGTATATACACAGTCAGGTCATAAGTATTGTCACACAGTTAAAACTTTTCTTTTAGAATACTGGCCACAAAAAAGTTTATTGAATTCGAATATCGAATTGTTCATGAAAATAAAAGTACATACTATTTAGAATTTTACTCATTTTAAAATATGGAGTGGACGCTTAAAGAAGACCGTGTTGCAGTTATTGCGTTGCATCGTTGCGGTTGCGCGTAACCAATTCAAGTTTTTGACATACTGAAAAATTTTAATATAACCAAAAGATTCGTTTATCGTACCATCAAACGATACAATCAAGACTCTAGTGTAGATGACAGGTCAAGAAGTGGTCGCCCTCGGTCTTTTAGGACTCACCTGAGACTGAAGAGATGCCGCGCTTTGTTTAAGCGGTTCGCGGGAAAAAATATCAGGAAATTCTTTTTCGGATGAAAATTTTTACCGTAGAAGAGAGCTACAACAAACAAAATGATAAGGTGTACGCACACAGTAGTGAAGAAGCAAGCAATCGTATTCCGCGTGTCCAACGAGGTCATTTTCCATCCTCGCTCATGGTATAGTTGGGAGTTTCTTATTGGGGCTTAACAGAGGTACATCTTTGCGAGAAAGGTGTAAAAACGAATGCAGTTGTGTATCAAAATACTGTCCTGACGAACCTTGTGGAACCTGTTTCTCATACCATGTTCAATAACAGGCACTGGGTATTCCAACAAAATTCCGCGAAGAGCA
Organism: Sericinus montela; assembly: GCA_029286605.1. NCBI lineage: Eukaryota > Metazoa > Arthropoda > Insecta > Lepidoptera > Papilionidae > Sericinus > Sericinus montela. The sequence continues at coordinate 1,166,404 of JAGSMR010000020.1, forward strand.
CACAAGACTGGCTGGCTACGCGTGAAATCGACTTCATCGGGCACGAAGAGTGGCCCTCCTCCAGTACAGATTTGAATCCGTTAGATTACAAGATATAGCAACACTTGGAGGAAAAGGTGTGCTCAAAGCCTCATCCCAATTTGAAGTCACTCAAGACATCCTTGATTAAGGCAGCCGCCGATATTGCGTGGACCTCGTTCGTGCTGCGATAGACGACTGGCCGCACAGATTGAAGGCCTGTATTCAGAATCACGGAGGTCATTTTGAATAAACTTTAGTGTCATAAGAATCTATGTTTTGTTAAGTTCATGTTGGTTTATAAATAGTTACATAATGAATAAACTTGTTTTAATTATTTTAGGTAAAACATGTGACAGAATTTATGACCTGACTCGTGACTTTTAATAAATAAATACGAGAAGAATTGACAATTACAATAATAATAAAATTAGTACCAATAATTATATCTACAACTGGTGTAGTCCCCAAAACTCTTCAAAATAATCTCAACATACTTCAAATGCCGAATTTAACCCTCACACTTTTACAAAAAGCAGTCCTTCTCAACACATGTCGCCTTACACGCAAATTCCTCAATTCATCAACAGGTATTTAAATTTCTCTAATTCCAACTGCCACACTTGGTCAATGCCCGTGTGTCCAGTACTCTACCTTTTTTTTTATTTTATAAAGGGGAGAAAAGTTGACCAAATATAAATAATAATAATAATTTATTACACGGAAAAAAATTACATTTAATATCTGTGAATCCATGTGAATTGTAAGGTTAATTCCATTATAATTTACTGACTAGTAGTAGTAATAATACTAGTAAGAAATTTGTACATAATTTATTCTCATATTTACGTAAGAATATGTAACACCTTGTTTTTCTAGTCAAAATCTTAAGCGACGAAGGAGAAAAACTCATCAACATCGCAACGACCACCGCCAATTGGCGGCATCTCGAGTAATCCTAGATTATAAGTATAAAAAATAAAAATAAATAAAATATCTTCACGAAATTCCCAATACAGAGGCAGATAGAGGTCTAATCTAGACAATTAAGTCTTTTTGACCAACCATCCACCGAAGATATTTGCGGGACAACGTGACAGGTGGTGAGCCCGTCGCCGTCTTTATGTCCAAGCCAACGATATAATTAGTATATAAATTTTTGAAAAACCCATTGGTAGTAGCCTGCCACCGGGGGATCAAACTCAAACACAAGGTCTCTTGACTCGAAATTCCAACCACCCAACCTAAGCTAAGCTTTTGTATAATCCCAGATTAAAATAAGCAATCACATACTGATAAATCTCTAGCTGTTAACGGTTGCGCGGTAAAATCATAATAAATTTATAACAATATGTAACATAATGTCACGATTGTGGAGTGGTCCAGTGATCGGAATTCGAATGAGGTGCACCACGTTCGATCCCTACCAGAGGTATTTGACCATTTTTTGAATTTTATGTATGAGTCACAGACTTCCCAGAGTCAGATTGTCCTGGATAGGCTACGGTGAAATTTGGGTCGAAGAGACTAAGTTGTCGAGATCTCTGTTAACCCAGTATTAAGAAATGCCTTAAGAAAAAAAAATACATTTATTTGCACACACAAAAGACTTTTAGTTTATTATTTATTTAATTCGATTGCCAAGGCTTCTACCAACAGGTTTTTAAAAAAACTTAACGATTTATATCGTTGGCTATCTACCCCTGTATTGGAAATGGAGTGAAGATATGTTATTTTTTTATAATATATGTCCTTGGCTTGATCATAAAGACGGCGACGAGCTCACAACCTGTCATGTTGTCCTTAAAATGTCTTCGGTGGAAATTGGGTCGAAAGGACTTAATTGTCTAGACCTCTGTCTACCCCAGTCTAGGAATTGAAGTGAAGCTTTTCGTTTTTAAAAATAAGTTTACGGATTTTCCCTGGAAGACGCTCAGAGAACATAATGTCTCAACTAAAATTAAACCTATTTATCTGTTAAAATATCAAGGTGTTGATTTGAAGATCATTGTATTTACCGGGAGAATCGGTAAACTTATTTATACATATATATATACTTGGATATAAAATGCTTATAAGTTTCATGGTTATGTGCTATAAATATTAAATGGAGGAAAAGTCTGTTGGTTTTTAATGTTATTTATTTATTTATTCATATTCAGTAACAACCTATTGTAGATCCAGCTATTTATTCGATGAAATACAATTTGAGCCTGTCAATAACAATGCCCCCTCATCAACAATAGCTTACCATCTATCAGGTATCCTAGGTAGGCAGTATATTTTTGGTTTTTTGCTAGCTGCAATCCTGTAAATTTTGATACTTTGTATGTGACATCTGTATTTATCCTAATGGCAAAATAAAAAAGAAATTAAATTTAAAATGTATAACAGAGAGCTTAGAAATTCCAGGTTAAGGAACTGAGATCGTTCCTTTCTTGGAGACCTTATAAAACTATTTCAACACTAATTTATGTCCACATTTACTAACGTACCACTGTTCTCGACTAATTAAATAACATTTTTTGGCAGTTTATTTTAAAGAAACTGCGAACACTTCAAAAATTTAAAATTGTATAGTGTTAAATAATAAAGCTGTAAAGTGCAGTAGATATTGTGATGAAATTACTGTATATATTTGCGTATAATATTCAATGTAAGGTAATTTATAATCCCGGTGAGTCGGCTTCCATACATAATTAAACATATAGCTTATAGAAAATTATTAAACTAATTTACAATTCTTCCCATTCAGATGAAAGAAAATTATAAAAATTATGTTCGCAAACATAAATTGTATTGAAAATGATAAAGAAGAAGATGAGCTTGTTACTTTTTCGATGTTATTTATGACGATACGTCCTTCTACGGCTGGGTACAAAGGTTTATGGTGCTGTATATATTCAATTGTAGACTGTAACTCATCATACTTTAGAATAGTCACAGGGGCATTGTTGAATATAGGGAAACCACTTCCTCCCATAGACATATACGAAGACATCAATACATTATAAACTGTAGATTTCTTTAAAGGAGAGTAACTAGGAATTTTACAGTGGCCGCAACGTACATCAACCGTTATTACTCTCATTCCGGCTGGTTTTTGAAAGTCATATTTAACTTTGAGTCCCGACATTTGTAAAAATTGACCTGAAGCGCGGAGCGGGAAATAGTTCTCAACAGCGTGCTCCAGTATTATCCACATATCACATCCTCGTAAAGATACTTTAACCATGTTTCCATCGAATGGCATAACTGTTAAAAGGTCGCCTCTGGTAATGTTAGTTGGAAGATCTGCATGAGCAATAGAAGCTCTGATTCCACCACCTTGAATGATTGCTACAGGTGCGTCAGTCCATCCATCTCCTTTATAATTGGACGCATATTTATGTATCATTGCATCAGTAATCAAGTTGCCCATATTACATTCTCTCAGCCGACATGACTGTCCGTCCAAAATAATCGAGATGTTACCTATAATTTCTTCGGATATTTTCATTACATCATCACGATATTTGTTAATTATATCTAATACATAAGGATCTTGCGGAATTGATCTATCTAGAAGTATAGGGTTACCATTAAATTTTATTATTTCACCTTTACCATCAAATATCAGGTCCAATTTTCCCAAATATTTTGTATATGCGTACGCTTGAACTACAGGTACAACTTTCCCTGAAGTCTGCTTCACCAGCGTGGGATACGGACTATCAGGCTTCTCTGTATCGGGAGATGTGCCATTCCACAGAAACGTATTTGTATGACCTCCTATAACTAGGTCAATATCTACTACTTCTTTAGCTATTTGTAAATCTTTTATGAATCCAGAGTGCCCCAATGCTATGAATATATTAATATCTTCTTTTTTTAACTTAGCAATTTCTTTTCTAATAGCAATTATTTCTTCCTCGTATTCAACGTTGTTGTGTATTGCTAACATTTGTGTATCAGGTGTTAGGTAACCGATAATTCCGACTTTATTTCCGTTGACATTAAGTATAACTGATTTCTTTAAATTTTGTTCATCTTCTAATGTAGGTTCTTTTTTAAGCATAAGGTTTGATGCGAGCACAGGAAACGTTACTTTCTTTATAAATGGCGTTAATCCGGAGATGCCATTATCAAATTCATGATTTCCAAGAGACTGAAAAAAATTACAATACTTATGTGGTATATTTAATATTTGTAATATTTGGTGTACGACAACCCGATAGCCGGGTAGGTAGCCACCCTGCCTTCAAAACAAAGGATTTCAGATTCGAATCCTGCTAGAGGCAAACATTTCAAAAGGACATCATTGTCCTCTGCCTAACCCAGTATGGGAAAATTATTGATAATAATAGTATATAATATATACATTTGAAACTGTCTTGATGTATACATGATTACTTAGTAATTTGATAAAGGCATTTCCGAAATACTTTTATTATTTATAGGTTTTCCAGTCATGAATTTTGGTAAATCTTTCACAATGCGCGTCATATAAAAATAGATTAAATTAAAATTTTAAACACCATAAATAAATAATGCAAGAAAAAAAAAACAATGGTGATCATCACTACCAGATAGAATGAAAAAGTCATGATAATAAATTCGTACTTTAATTTAGTTTACTACTCGAAAACATTGATCTGGTTCATTTTTATTAATACTAAAGACTACAGATAATCATCATTATTATTAGTCATTAAATGATTTCTGATGTTTTTCCGTAGTATTATAAACTTGTGATGGAGCTTAAAGAAATGCGTGTGAAAATAAATATAAAGTAAATATCTTCATGCCATTCCTAATACAGGGGTAGACAGAGGTCCTGACAATTAAGTCCTTTGGACCCACCTTCCGTCGTAGACATTTTTATTGAGACAACAAAGTTATGCTTCTTTTCAATTCGAAATATTAAAAAGTGTTTTTTTTAATTAAAATTGAAAGGAGAATGAAAAAATTCAAAGAATTAAAATTTTAAACACCATAAATAATAATGCAAGAAAAAAAAAACAATAGTGATCATCACTACCAGATAGAATGAAAAGTCATGATAATAAATTCGTACTTTAATTTAGTTTACTACTCGAAAACATTGATCTGGTTCATTTTATTAATACTAAAGACTACAGATAATCATCATTATTATTAGTCATTAAATGATTTCTGATGTTTTTCCGTAGTATTATAAACTTGTGATGGAGCTTAAAGAAATGCGTGTGAAAATAAATATAAAGTAAATATCTTCATGCCATTCCTAATACAGGGGTAGACAGAGGTCCTGACAATTAAGTCCTTTGGACCCACCTTCCGTCGTAGACATTTTTATTGAGACAACAAAGTTATGCTTCTTTTCAATTCGAAATATTAAAAAGTTTTTTTTTTAATTAAAATTGAAAGGAGAATGAAAAAATTCAAAGAATTAAAATTTTTATTGATAAGTTTTCATTTCAATAATACAATTCCATTTTTATGCGTCGTGAAGTGATTTGACTTATTTTGTGATGGCATGAAATACATGCAGTCACAACGCAGCAAAAACTCAACAAGCGGTAAACCTTCCCACAGAATTGCAATTGCAGATATGGCGTGCCACAGATACTGGCCAGAAAAATCATTCGAGGTGTAATGATACGTACTGTGCTTTTAAATCTCTGGTTTTCATTTCGGTAATGAATACTTCTAAATATTCATCTTACTTTGAAAAACTGTAAAAAATCTACAGCGTCACACAACGTCTCGCCACACTCGGTAACAACAATTGAAGGTGGTCCTGATTCCCTGCCTAGGAGTTAACAGAGTCAGTACCCCACTCTTGCCTATTTCTGCCACCAAATAGTAGCGTGACAATTGTTGTGTTCCAATTTAAAAGATATGTTCCGTATTAAACACTTATTTCGTCACAATGAGAAAGACAGCCGACGCGATGACGATAGGAATTCACGTGACAATGATTCGGATACTGATTCAAATGACACTGCTTGTACACTACACTGTTTCGTGGGCAGCTTCAAAATGGTGACTAAAATCCTTTACTAAACTACTGATTCCGTGTGGATACGGCGCATGAATGTTCTAATATCCTCCTAATATAAAGTTGATCGGAACACAACAGTTTTTACTCTGCTCTCTGGTGACAGAAGCGGGTAACAATGTTGACCTAAGCGTCTACCTTTATAATGACAATCAAATAGTTACTACGTTATATCACTACGTTAATGACTATTACTGTATTAAAATAAAAAAATGGATCTATGTCGATAGCCTTTTTTTTTAAATGAAACTTCCAAATAAATGTGAATGTTATTGTTAAATTTATCGTAGAATTAAGGCTAATACAGTAAGCAATAATGGAAGTGTGCAGCTTATCGTATTTGCCGAGTCCGTTATTGAATCTGTATTTATTAAAACAATTCGCCCAGAGACTTCTGGATATACTGGGCTACGGCTAGTTATGTATTCTGTGGTACACGTAATTTCATCATAAGCAAGAGTCTTCTGCGGAAGTCCAAGTAACATTGAATATCCCTGTTCACCATTTGCCAACGATAAAGGCATTAACACCGTGTACTCTCTATCGCCATCGACGGTGTAAAATGCTGGAATAAAACAAGACGAACATCTCACTTCTGCTCTGACTAATCTAGAACCCGGTTCCTTTTCCAAATCATACGTTACACGAACGCCGGAATATTGCAGGAACTGTCCAGAGGGGTTTGACCGCCTGTAGTCTGCAACAGAATGCTCCAAAACTTGGATCAAGACTGTTCCATTCATAGACACGGTGACTAAATTATTTGCAGTTTCTAAAGCGGAGATCAAGTTTGATTTGCTAATAGGCGCCGGACGATTGTCAGGTGCAATAGATGCGGTAATTGCTCCACTATGAATAATAGCAATTGGTGCATCAGTCCAATATACTCCGTGGTATTTAATAGCATAGTAGTTCATAATGGAATCAGTAATTAAATTACCGAAATTGCATTCTTCTAATTTGCATGTATCTCCATCAAGTACCACGGCTGTAGTTCCGATAATTTCTTGTCCTTGTAAAGTAATCTTTTCGGTATTGTCTTTTATTATTTTAAGAGCTTCTAAATCTTGGGAAACGAAACGATCGAGAGGGATATATTCTGCTTGATAAAAGATTTCGCCATCATTGTCAAATTTTACATTTACTTTTCCCAAGTTTTTATTATAAGAATAAGATTCTACTATTTGTACTTTTCTACCTGATTTCTGAGTTACTGTTATGTGGTTTTCAAAGTTGGTTAGTTCTGTGTCACGGGTTGTACCGTTCCAGAAATAAACATTTTTGTGTCCATTTATTATTAAATCTAGGCCATCAACTTCTAAAGCGATTTCAATAATTTTGTCTCTATCGGCTTGTCCCAAAGCTATTATTATGGGAATATTTCGAACTTTTAACTTATTTACTTCATCTTTTAAAGCTATTATTTCATCTATGTATTCGATAACACCAGCAGGATCGAACAGATTTCTTTCCGGTGTAAGGTAACTAACTATGCCTATTTTTATTCCGTTTATATCAAATATTTTTGATTTATGAAGTTTTCCTTTCTCTTTTGTATTTAAAATTATGTTTGTAGCTAGTACAGTGTTGTTCAAATTCTTTATGAGAGGTGAAAGTTCTGCAGAGCCTTCCTCAATTTCATTGTTGCCGAGAGACTGAAAAATGAGTGAAGATTAAAGTTAATAATTATATTTTTAAGATACGACATTTTATTAGTATGTATGATTTTTTTGTCACTATGTAAGTTAGTCACTTTTTGTAAAACCCTTGTTGTACTACAAATTATAACTCTTTACAGCAAAATGTGGAAAAACACGTTAGTAAAATATTATATTTTATACAATTATATTATTCACATAGCAAAACACAAATTCTAATAGACAATCACAATTAGCTTCCTTCTACCATGTTGACCTATTTACTCCTTATGACAAATTGAATATACACCTTCACCAATATGACTTCACTAATAAATAGCATGCGGCAAAATTAAATTTACATGAAATTACAGAATGTTTACATGAAAGTTTTAGTGTTTGAATCGTTATAGCTAAATACTGTTATAATGGAAAGATTATATTTACATTTGAATGTGATATTAGTTTTTCTCCATCCGAAAATAAGAGTATTATCTGTTAGTACAGTTAATTAAAAACGATAACGGTTAGATGTTTAAAGTAAATATTATAAAGTAGACTTACGTTCGTATAATACGATATGTGAATGAAATCAAACTTCCAGTTTTTAGAAGAAAGAAGTTGAAGTACAAAGTACTTTGTGAGTTATTTGCATGTTTTAATTGTTGTATTTATTGTTCACTATTTATTAAGACTACATGTTTGCATATAGTAGTCGAAAATAGTTCTAGTAAAAAGTTTGTTTAACATTTGAACCTTTAAGCTTTTTGTTTTTTTTAACTTGGAAGATGTTTAAAAATTAAAGAAATGTAGTAGATATGAAAGAGTACAAATAATTATATTTCATGGATCTGACCATTTTCAAGCCCTAATCCGTCCAGTTCACCATTTTACAGGTGTTTAATACTGTCCAGTTCTGAAACTCGGAATACAGAAAAATTTATTATATTCTTATTTATGTTAAATAAAATGATAATCATTAAAATTGATAAATATTGTCAGTGTATCTCCTACAACAAAAACGCACAAGTATCGCTATCACAATAACTACGTCTTTGCGGAAATCGGTTTGGCTAAGAAAAGCCTTCGCCGAACGATAAATCGTCACATTGGTCCAACCCTACAGCTCACATGTGTGAGCTTTTGATAAACGCAATGCTTTTTAATATCAATAGATCGATAGCAGTTAGGTTCAACTTATATAACCGAATATAACGCAACAAGTTGTCAAGTATTGATTTTACGTTGGTACATATCGCTTTATGTACGCGCCATATGTAATGTTAAACATACATAGGTACATCGGCCCGCCACAAAGCTGTCAACGCTAGAAAATTTTCCAGGCAGCAATGAAAATCAGACTCCATTTGGTCGGAAAGGCTCGATTTATTCAAACTGACGTTGACCTTTTGTTTGTTTATTGAGCGGGAAAATTTCGCAGAAATTCATTAATAATGAACCTAAATAACAACTAGCGTAAAGAAGATTTAAAATATTTTTATAGGTTTTGTCAATGTCTGGGGGCAATTTTATGCATTTACGAGTAAGCTTAAGGTTAATCTTAAGGTAATCAACAAATGGAAATTAAATTATTATTTCGTTAAAAGTCTTAGTTAATTTGTACTAAAATAGTTAATATTTTCATATATCAAAATAAATTATTATTAATAAATGTAATTATAAGATTTGGGATTCATACCAAGCACAATAACAATCAAAAAATAAATGAACACAGGAGCTAAAAACAAACACAAACTGAAGACAATTCACAGTGATTCTCGAAAAGTAACGAAGCTTCTACGACATCGACACTTCCGTTAATGGCCATTCATTTTCTTATAAGGAAGGAAGTTCATCTTTTGTTAATTTATTACTTTAGATATTTCTGGACGGGTAGAAGAATTCCCTTGCCTGTATTGATACTAACATTGGTTTATTTTTCTTTAACTATCGGGTAATCTGTAATAGACACTACAAACAGCAAACACACTATCTTTGTAACCTATTGTTTAAATAGATGTCTTAAGTATAACACATGCTACACGACAACGTCTATGAAAATTCTTTGAATTTTTCAAACTGGAAAGAGAAAAGAGAAATTATTCAAGATAATTATTAATTACGTAAGTAGAATACGAGAGGACACGATTTATGTTCGACCTTATAATCTTCTCCGCATTCTTTGTTGTATAAGAACAAAAGACGGAGGAAGAAGATTTTAATAACAAAAATGTTCATTCTTATATTATTCTGTTTCAATTTAAATGACGCTATTTTGAATATAATATTAATTTACGTCTCAAACAAATAAAAGTTTTAACTTAATCCCCATTCATAAAGTCACCGAACAGGATTAAGATAAACGTAGCCCAGCCACTTATTATAATTAAAACATTGCTATTACTTCACGCAATTACAAATAAAATCACAAACAGAAGCTTTGTTGATTGCATCACAGTTTTGTGGGTACAGTAAATGTGATTAACTTACCACGGCATCTGGTTGCAGAGCATTGAGGAATTCAGCAGCGACTTTCCATTTGTAAATTGTGAACCAGGCGGTTCCCGTGTAGGTATCGCCAGCGTTTAGATAGAGTACAGGTGGTCCTTCGCCAGACGCAGCCGCTTTCCTGGCCTCTTTCACTCTGAAATGTGAATTTAATTTTTATATAACGATTAGAGTAAAATTTACCGATAAAAAACGAGAAATAGTCCTTTGATATCCAAGTGATAAACCGTTTGATTACTGGATAATCATCTCGAAATACCATACCAGATCAAAATTAAGCAGACGCCAAATGGATTGACATTTACCATAATTTATACGGCAAATCATGCAGTGAACAGGCTAAAGTCTTATTTTGTTGTTAATATTACATCCTATAGCAAACATTTCAACGAAGAAAGGTTTATTGATTAATAAACTATTAATGCATCTCTTAAAAAAAATTAGATTATTCTTAGAGAAGACTATGGTTTCTTCTTCGTAAATAATAATAAATAAATAAATATCTTCACGCAATTCCCAATACAGGGGTAGACAGAGGTCTAGTCTAGACAATTAAGTCCCTTCGACCCACCTTCCACCGAAGATATTTTGGGGACAACGTGACAGGTGGTGAGCCCGTCGCCGTCTTTATGTCCAAGCCAACGATATGATTGGTACATCAGTTTTTGAAAAAACTGTTGGTACGAGCCTGCCATCTGGGGATCGAACTCAGGTCTCTTGATTGGAAATTGCGACCACCCAACCACTCTGCTATGTGACTATGTTCTTCGTCGTGCTTCTTATAAAAATGTTAATTAATTATAATTTAGTAAACTATTAGCAGAATATTTATTAGGTTTTATTTAATTCTAAAGTTGCTCAATCCTGTTATATCGCTTTTGAAACTACTACAGTTATTTAATAGTTGTTCTAGCTACGAATCATCGGCTTAACTCTCTTTTCGAAATGCGGGAATATCGGGGTTTAACGATCCCGAAACATTTCCCTTCACATCGTTGACCTGAAATCTGACGATACTTTAAATCAGTTTCATAATCTTTTCATTTATATTGGAAATATTAGAAAATTTACTGCAGAATATAAAGAAAACAAAAAACAACACGTATTTATCTCTTCGTAGGTGTAAAGTTTTGGATATTATTTTAGGAGTTAATTAATCTTCTTATTAATGTCACCAAAAGTCGCATACGAACGAGACTTTTAGAATTTTTAACTGATGAATTTGATATTTCGTCCGGACGGAGATTGTAGAAACACATGTATTTATGTGAATACGTACAACATGTGGCGTTGGCTTAAAAATTCGCCGCGACCAGCTCGCGAGAAGCTCGGGTGCAGCGCGGGGGCGGCGCATTCGCCAAAGTTAGACGCACCATTAGATGTTTGGTACAGCGTTGGCCGATATGCTCGTCAAGCGTGGCGATGATACGCGGGAGCTCTATGTTCTGCAGTGGATTTTTACGGGCGTTCAAATAAATAAGTAAGTAACACTCACACATGCGCAACTCTAGGGAAGCCACCATAACACTTCCCGGCCTCTCTATCAGCTGTCGTGCAGGCGCCGCTCAGCTGCGACGTCTGCTCGAAACGCGCGTGCATATCGTTGTTGTGCAGGATCAGGAGTTCGAAGCTGCCATTAGCGGGTGTTTTGACAACGCTGCTGGAAACCAGCGTTACTGCCACGAGGCACACTGTCAAAACGGTTCGTATAACCTGAAATAATAAAGGCTTTTAATTTATATTTATTTGATGGTAGGACTACTCCAGCTCATGGACTATTTAAAGTAACTTAGAAGAAAGAAGGTTCAGATGCGCTTGATTTTGATGAAAACATGATAGCTCTGAGTCATGATAGTCGAGTGGTTGGGGGTTCGGAATTTAAGTCAAGAGACTCGAGTTCGATCCCCAAGGCTCGTACCATTGGATGTTTTCAAAAACTTTGTACGATTTATATCGTTGGCTTGGACATAAAGACGGTAGGGGCTCACCACCTGTCACGTTGTCCCAAAAATGTCTTCGGTGAAAGATGAGTTGAGGGGACTTAATTGTGTAGACCTCTGTCTACCCCTGTATTGGAAATGGCGTGAACATATTTTTTTTTACTCTGGCTAAAAAGGTAGAGACTATATAGACGACGCCTAGACACCACCTATAAAATAGTCTACAATGTAGCGAGCTGGTTTGCTTTAATTCGCAGGATCTTTGTATTTTAATAGAGTGGAAATAATGCATTCTTATAATACTTGTATGCCTCAAGTTTTCTGTTGATCTGTTTATATTTTTTAAATATATATTGCGTTACTTTTACAGTTTATTACTTGCAGTTGACTTTTTTTTAGTCCATTTTAATTAGCTGGTTTCTGATATAAGCAAGGTTTGTGTTATATTTGCGCAACAAACGGATAGCGCAGTACCAGGCTACTTATATTTAAGGTTATTCCGACATTAGTTGATAGGCAGTACTCCTGAAGGTCTCTTAGTTTCTTAGTTAGAAGGTCAACATGCACGGGTTGATAAAATATATCCTCCGTAAGTTTCAAAATAACTCATTGGTGGGAGAATTATTTGTGGGGATCGAACTCGAGACTCCTAATTCGTAATCAGGTCTTGCAACGACTCGGCTTTTGTGATTGTTATGAACAGATGAAGTGGCAAAAAATTTGCGCTCGATGTTAGACGCAATTTTTGTTAAAAAGAAAACTTTTATGTTTACTTACTTAAACGGTTATGAAAATAAGTTAACTGTCGAGGCGTTTAATATTTGCTTCTTTATGAACTATATAAAAAAGAAGACTATTAAATGCAACATTATATTTATACTGCATATGTGTACTTGCTTGAGCAGTTTTTATTAGATAATAACAACGCCGGACGGAGATCAATGGCTAGTTAAAAGGACATTGCGCGACAATCTTTACCGTTAGCATTGTTAACCGTGTAACTGTTGTTAACAATATTTTGTATTGTGTGATAGAAGAAGTACAACAATGGTACATCCGCTTTGCATGTAAAGCCTTGAACATAGGTTACATACATAATTTTGTGATTCGTGAAAAATCGTCACTATCCATAATAATCTAAACTACTGTGTTATCCCGAATGATAAATGTGAAAGTATGTCTGTCTGTTTGCTATGCTTTCTTGACTTCGCAGCATTGATTTTGATGAAATGTGGAATAATTCGAACCAATTTTTTCGGGATAAAAAAATGTTAAGTCCTTTACCATTTCTTGTTATGGTAAACTAATCAGATCTTATTTTCGTATTGGATTTTTTCGTAATCGTGATGGCTTATCTGCTTTTCATTTGTTCGGGGATGTGGAAACACGGCTCGTGTTACTTCAAGGCATTACCTAAACAGCGACAAATCAATTATGTATCAACCTAAATATTGAGGAATAAGGTTGACATACTCGCCTTAATATATGGGTTTTTATTCTAATAATTGGATTGTTAAATCTTTACACCCATTACTAATCTGCAGCCTCCTACTACAAAATTAATTGTTTGAACAAGGTGATCCCGGATATACACGATACCTTTATCGTTCCTATTCTTTACATCCACTTCAATGACCGTATTTTTCTGGTAGTCCTAGAAAAGAGAAAATTCGTAAAAACAATACACAAACCTTTGTGTATTGTTTTTAAGAATTTTGTTTTTGGAATTATGTGCTAAACTAATTATTGGAAATGGACTTTTTTCATCACAAAAATGTTTAGCGGAATATGAAACCGCAATCCTAGGATACGAAGGATTTTATCTCAACGGACTCGGCTATCGGGTCTTCAGTTAAAAGCAGAAAATTATGAACTTCAAAAAATAATCAGAAAGGATTACTTTACAAGACAATAAACGAATTAATTTATAATAGCAGGTGTGAATCACGATAGCCGAGTGGTTGGGTGATTGGAATTCGAGTCCTGAGACCCGAGGCTCGTTATATCGTTGGCTTGGACATAAAGAAGGCGACGGGCCCATTTTACAATCATTATTTATAAGCAGTATGCAACGTTATAATTATTTATTATTATTATTTTGTGTATGTAATGTTTATTTATCCATGTTTACCGTTTTATGGTAAATTAAAAGTAAGCTGGTGTATTTTTTGTAAAGTTGCTGTGTTGTATAAGAATATTATCACCAAAATTTGTTCCGTTAGGGTTGTAAGCGACTGGAAAAAGCTTTCTCAATAACGATGGCTTCAAACAGGTAGCTGGATAACCGTCTGGAATAATACCAGACCAAAATAGAAAATTGCTCGAAGAGGGGAGGGTCAAGAGTACTCGGATACCTAGACATGCATGTATGAAGAAAATATGAAGGTACGTAAGGATCGTGACACTTGGCGATATTTTCTCCCTGGCTACCCCTCTAGGGAATATGCTTGAAAATAAGTAAAACAGAAAGGACCGTTGATGGGCAGCAGTGTCTAAGGTACGAGGTATCTGGTCCATCTTGCCAATACGATCATCAAGCGTGGCGATTATGGCAAAATCTCCTTATCCTCCTATGGGAGACCTATTACTGACAGTAAAATTGTACAAGCGTCGTTATTTTTGTCATTTTTCTAAAGTTAATTGAGGGATGTTATCGCATCACCTCTATGTCTACCTGTACTTCCAAGAATCTTCTTGTCGCGATGTAAAATATTAAATGGTTAACTTTTAAGCTGCTTACAATTCCTATTGTGTCGTATTTATGGAGTGTTTGTTTATTGTCGGCGCAGCATTATTTTGTTTTGACAGCAAAACAAAATAATGCTGCGCCGACAATAAACAAACACTCCATAAATACGATAATATATAATAACAGTATTGTGTTAATGAATTATTTAAAAAAAGAAAAACTTTGCTTAAAGAACACTTTTCGACAATATACGCTCTTTCAAAAGTATGAATTTGTACACTAAAAGTATTTTAATTCCTAGGGAATCATAGCACAACACTAGACAAAATATATCGGCATATCTATGCCGAAAGAAAGTGAAGGTATTTGATACAATAAAGACTAAGGTGTCGTATAAAAGCCATTTGGAAAAGTTGTAGCGACGCTCTTGAGATGATTTTGAAATTGCTTTATTTGAAATATTGGCACAATGCAGTATTTACAATTTTTTATATAATACGCTTAGTATAGTTATATAATTTTTTATATACTCGAAGTAGAAGAGAAGCAATTTGAATAAGCAAAATGCTACTTTAGTTTATTATAATAAAGTTGGTTGTCGCGCTTTACGAGTATAACGTCACATAGATTCCTGCTCTCGAATTCACCTGGCCGTATTTACTCGCCACGCATACAAATAGTGTTAATGTTGTTAAATGCCGTTAATGTTAATGTGGCCCACCAATACTTAAATATACGCATTTGCAATTTTATGAACTAAATCAAGACTCAATTTGACCTCATTCTGAACACGTGTTTTAAATCAAGTTTGCATAAGGAAATATAAAGCAACTTTTTGTTATAACGGTTCAGCGTAAAATTACCACTCTTGATTTTGTATGTACGAGTATATCGTTAAAGGATTTTGTGTTTAAGAGTACATAGTTATAGAAGGTATCACTTTAAAATTAAATTTCAAAAGTGTATCGTATAAATATCTGCAAGAATATGATGATTTTCGGTAAGACATTGATCCCGCTGTTTCAAAAGATTCAAAATTTAGAACCGTCCAGAACTCTATAAAAGACTCCGATTTAATTTAATATTTGCCATCTCTTTAGATAGATAGATAGAGATAGAGAGGCGAATAATTCGAATATCGAATTCTTATAAAAACTCCCACTAGTACAACAATTGGTTAAAAAAATCATAAATAGTTTTGGTCTTAAATATTGACGTATAAGCTTGAATTGCATTGAACATATTTGTTTTCCAAATTGACAAATCTGATTTACTATTGATGAAGTTATTCGCGAACATACTGAAAAGAATATATACAGACGTATACGGAATTTCCTTCTTTTTAAAGTCAGCAATATAAGTCAATTAAAACAATCACCACGATGATATATTTTTTATTAGACAGAAGTCAAGACGATAAAGTCCTTTAGTCGACCCACTAATATAACGTATATGTTAAAAAAAAACTTCGTATTATAAATAGGCCTTTTTAAATTTAAAATTTCTTTTTTATGTGATTTAAAATTTCTTTTTTACGAATAATATGTTATTCAGCAAATGCCATTGTAAACACTTGTTAATTAATGAATGTTGTTTAGGAACATTTAACACACGGGCGAACGCAATGTAGTCTTGCAGATGGACGAGATTCCCTCGCGACATCCGTCCGTAGATCGATGCATCTTATCCAATCTACCGGGTGACCTAGATTGGTAACCAGCATGTTTCCTGGAAATCAGTTTCTTCACGTAAAAATAATAGCATTATCCTATCATGCCGCAGAACATAAATCAATTATAGGTATTATTTTCAGTAATTGTGTTTAAATTAGAGCACAATTGATTTTAAAGTGAGTTTTTGGGTTCCACGCATCTATTAAATCAACAATTTATTTAAAATAAAACGATTGTCGGATTGTATCGCGTTTTTAATTTAGTGTTTAACAACTGTTTAACTTCCCTGCCTTTCAGATGTGATAAAATCCGAAGAAAATTTAGTTGTGTAGTATTCACGTAAACACTAGAAAGCTTTAAAAAATTTTATTTTATTAGAAAGTTGAATAAATTTAGTTAGCAAATGGTGTATTATGATAGTGCATCTTTATTATTTTCAATTAATAGAGTAGTTAAACTCAAATATTTATACATAGATAGTTAGCTATACCGATTAAAGTGTCACGATTGCCGAGTTTTGACAGTGGTAGAGCCACGCATCAGCTTTCGTTGTTGCATGAATGGGCCGGCTCGACCGGGGAAGTAACATGACCTCACAGGATACCGGCGTGAAGTGGAGGTCTAACAAGCTTCTGCGTTTCGTCTGGTGAGTGCAGGTAACCGGAGGACCTCATACCCCCCTCCCCAAATTCTGAAGGGGGGGGGGGGGCGATCTAAGGCCGGCAACGCATTTGCTATGCCTCTGGTATTGCGGGTGTTCATGGGCGGCGGTAATCAATTACCATCACGTGAGCCGCCTGCTCGTTTGCCTCCCTTTTCATACTTTCATTCCCAGTTGGCAGGCTCGTACTAATGGGTTTTATTAAAAACCTATGTATGATTTATATCTTTGACTTGGACAAAAAGACGGCGACGTGCTCACTATCTGTCACGTAGTCCCAAAAAATGTCTTCGGTGGAAGATGGGTGGAAAGGACTTAATTGTTTAAACCTCTGTCTACCCCTAATGTGGAGAATATATTTATTTTTATAAAGTTATCGAAATAAAACCTATTTATTGTAAATTCTCAGAAAATTCGATGCTTGAAATTTTAACTAAAAAGTTTCCGTTTATACGAAAAGGTCGTTTAATAAGAAATAACTAATATAATATTTCGGCGGCGGTCGCGTGTTCGAAACCTTGATTGTAAATTCCTCTTTTACATTAAGAAATAACTACTTTTCTTATAATAATGAAAACAAGTTATATCTTAAAGAAATAAAGAAGAAAAGTCTCAAAAAATCAAATACTTTTTCGAAATACTACCACGAATTCGCAATGGGTATTGTCAATTTCGTTAAATATTGCCGTCTCTACAATTTTGTGTTATTCACGTGTCGACAAAAATAATACCTTTTGTAAATTGTAGACGGATGACGCTGTCATGTAATATAGCCAAATAAGCGGTACCTTATACGGCAATGTATTACTTGTATACAGGGCTATTCGTAGTACAAAAAATGTTTGATGAATATGTGAAATTAAAAAAACACTAAATATTATATTATTATATCTTTTTAATCTGCACCTTAATATTACACTCAGAGGAACATAAGAATCTAGGCATTATAATTAATGTCCAGTAGTTACAGATGACTAACAAAACACGACTCAAACTGGTTTCGCTTTCCGTGACTCTTTCACTGACATAAAACCGAGTTAAAACAAGACAGTTTCATATCGTTAGATAGTTAAGTTTACATTACTTTTTAATAGATTTAATGGATTCCGTACGTCCAAATAACGAATGGAACCACTCATATGTGTGTCTGTATGTCAGTCCGTCCAATCCAATTTTCTCCGAATCTACAAGGCCGAATAAGTCGAAATTTGGTACATATATAAATTTCTATGAAACTGTGAAATGTGAATAGACGTAATTTGAATATATTTAGACCGTCATATTCAGATTTCAGTTTGAAGGCAAGATGGAAAATAAAAAAAATACAAACTGCGAGTTGAGAAAAGTCGAGAAAACTCGAGTGAAATCAAATGAAAGAAATTGTTGTGAGGGTCTGTAATATTTTTTAAAATACTTTTCAAGTTATTCAAGCACATAGACGAAAATTGACAATTCCTCGACAAATCTCAGAAACTTCTTGACCTTTTAAAAAAAAAAAGAAAAAGAAACACCGATGTTTGTTTTTAAAATCGATAAGACGTACATAACCTTAAAATAACATAAAAATCCCTCAGTACATTATTGTATGGTGATGACAATATCCGGAACCCTCTCCACATCTAAAAAAATGGGAATATATAAACCAAACGACATGAGCGGGATTCGCACGCCGACTTCTATTTATTTAGCCTCTTGAGTTTAAAAATTTTTTATGCACAGCAAAGTAATATCAACGCTTATTGAATTTTCCGTTTTGATAATAGATTTTTAGACTGTCAGGAATTGGCGTTAAGTTTTTGTAATATATATGGTTTACATTTAATACAGTTTCATTACATTTACATTTAAACGAGTCAATTACAGTTCATATATGGTCAAGATTTTAAAATTCTCGATACATGACGAAACCTAAAGCAACCTGTGTAAATGACTTGCTTCTATATATCTTCACTCTATTCCCAATAGAGGGGTAGGCAGAGGTCTAGACAATTAAGTCTAGAAACTTGGAGACAACGTGACAGGTTGTGAGCCCGTTGCCGTTTTTTATGTTCAACCGATATAATCCGTACATAAGTTTTTCTCAAAAAATCCATTGGTACGAGCCTTGGGAATCGAACACAGGTCTCTTGACTCGAATTAAGATCACCCAACCACACGGCATCGTGAATTTTTTTCTCAGGTGCTTGCTTCTCCTCAAGTGTCTATCTTTACGATTATTCATTCTAGATTTGGCGAAGTTCTACAATTATGATTCACTGCGGGTTTTATTTCGGTATTATTAGAAATTATGCAGCATAGGCTTAACATAATATTTAAAAATTTATTATTCGGGACACCTGGAGGCATAGTATTTTTCTTCAAGAAACAAAAGAAGAGAATTTGCAGTACCACTCTCGGTTTACTTATTGGCAATCGCTGTACCAGATGTCTTAAACAT
The DNA here is from genome assembly GCA_029286605.1 of Sericinus montela. NCBI lineage: Eukaryota > Metazoa > Arthropoda > Insecta > Lepidoptera > Papilionidae > Sericinus > Sericinus montela. The sequence goes on from JAGSMR010000020.1 coordinate 1,185,989, forward strand.
GTTCTCTGATATTTTTTAAGATATTTATGCCCACAGGGTAGCAATTACCGAGTTTATTCTTTAAATATTTTCCAAGTTATCAGTATCTTTGGCCATCAAATGTATGAATGTTTCCATCTTCATTATCTCCAGATACAGATGTAGCCAGAGGTACAATAAAAATCGAATGTAAATAACCAAACCACCATTTTTAACACAAATTCATAATGCCAAAAAAATATATATATATATATATATATATATATATATATATATATATATATATATATATATATATATATATATATATATATATATATATATATATATATATATATATATATATATATATATATATATATATATATATATATATATATATACTGATCTAATTATATGTGTATATTATGTATAAAGTTTAATGGCATATTAAACAGTCTCTGTAGAATACGGAAGTATAGTATGGCAACCTTCACGAAGATTAATTTGGTCCACTATTTATTATCACACGATAGGCGAGTGGTTGGGTGGTCGGAATTTCGAGTTGAGAGAACCGAGTTCGAGCCCCAGGTGGCAGACTCGTACCAATGGGTTTTTCAAAAACTTTTGTCCGAATTATATCGTTGGCTTGGACATAAAGGCGGCGACGGGCTCACCACCTGTCACGTTGTCCCGAAAATATCTTCGGTGGAAGGTGGTTCGAAGGGACTTAATTGTCTAGACTAGACCACTGTCTACCCTTGTATTGGGAATTGCGTGAACATATTTATTTATTTATTTTACTATTTATTATATTAATAACTTAAAAAACCGGTCGGATGTACCTGGCTTTGCCAGCTTTGTTTGATGATAAAAAGTCTGCCTGAAAGCCGGAAGAAGGCTTCAGACTACTAATCAATTGCAATAGCTAATTAAGAGAAAACTAAACTTACAACTGAAACTAATTAAATTGCTAAGAAATTTCATAAAAGAAATTGGATCTATATTTATACTTAAAATATACTAAGTAAATATAATAATTATGTCTAGCTACAAAGATATAGGCTTCTTCTTTATAGGTAGGCATAAAGTGTTGAAGACTTAAATTTATAACTGTTGAAAACAATCTACAAAACAATCCCATTATACATTAACTTTGGGTAACTCAAACGGTTTTGACAGCGCACGCCAAGATAGCTAGCTTTCAGGGGATAGGATTTAGTCCGACTTATTTGATACTTATCGTACTATTGTGGCTAATTACTCTTAAAATCTTAATAAATTGTAGTATAATTATAATATGTAATATACTATATAATAGACTGTGTTATTTTGACTTATAGGGTATATTTTGTAAAGTTTCATAAAAATCTGTTCAGTAGTTTTTTGTGAAAAAGTAACGAACTTCTTCTATCCTCATAAACCTTCGCATTTTTAATATTTCTAGTAGGATTATTACAAACAGAATTAAGTATTTTACTAAGTACAATCTAACCATAATGTACAATTTTACAGTATTGTTGATAAGTAAATTACAAATAAACTGTGCTATTATAAATGTAACAACCATAGAAATTGATGCAAATTGCGCTTGATTTTAGGGTTCTGGTCCCCTAAAACAGAAATGGAGTTTTAAAAGAAATGCGTGTGTCTGTTTTTTGTGACGACAATTTTTGCAACAAAATATACTCCAAAGATTGCACCAATTATCAAAGTAAAGTAAACTGTAATATTTTTTGTTAAAGAGCTATTGCATATGCAAATAGTAAAATAAACGTTATTCGAATGAGTAAATATGATTTATTTATGAAAATTTTTCGGACCCATCGCGTATTCGAACATGACTGGTTTTATATTTCAAACTGATGAGTTACAAAGGCAAACAACTACTTTGAATGACACATTGTATTTTTTATTTCAAAGATATATTTACTTAAACTCTGTAAATGCATACAGAGTATAAATATTTTAATTCAGTATATATCTTATGTTGCCATTTTCATTTTATTTTGAGAACCTATTTCATATAAAATTGAGATAGATGTTACATACATCACATCGGATTGTTGAATTATTCTATACCTTAGAAACAACTACAGTTTACTTTGACAAATAGATTTTTAAAGTGAAAACTTTTTAGCGTGTTTAGGATGGATAAAACTTCATGTTTGTCGGCAAGTTGCTAATGTTAATTATATCTGTAGATATAAATAAATAAATAAATATCTTCACGCAATTCCCAATACAGGGGTAGACAGAGGTCTTGTCAAGACAATTAAGTGCCTTCGACCCACCTTCCACCTAAGCCTGTCGTCGTCTTTGTGCCAAGCCAACGATGTAATTCGTACATAAGTTTTTGAAAAACCCATTGGTACGAGCCTGCCACCTGGGGATCGAAGTCGAGTCTCTCGACTCGAAATTCCGATCACCCATCCACTCGGCTATAGTGACTATCTGAAGATGTAAGCATGATATGTTGCGAGTATGGTATGTGTAGTCGAAGTCTTTTGGTTGGAGGTAATTTTTGGAGTGCCGATAGATGTAAATATTTAGCAAACGTTTAGTTTTCATTATGGAAAATTCAGAAACTAAGCTTTTCGACACTATAATTATTTTAAAATAGCTGCTTTCCGCGGCTTTGCCCGCAGTTTAACACTTAACGCGGATACCTAATTATGCTTCTAAAATAAAAAGTAGCTTATTTACTCCTTACAACATTAGCAATCTGTCAGTTAAAATCCTGTTAAAATCGGGCCCGCCGTTTCAGAGAATAGCCGGAACAAATAGAGAGACAGACACACAAAAATTGTAAAAAAATATTATTTTGGTGTATATATATTCATATACATGTAGTAAAAAACGGTTATTTCAATATTACAAACAGACACTCCAATTTTATTTATATGTTATAGACTACGGCAGCAAAGTGTTTGGGAATTCGGCATCCGAATTAGGAGATTTAAGTTCTATCTCTAGGGTGAAGGCTCGTTCAAACGAGTACATTCGAAACTTATTTGTACGTAATAATTTCTTGTATTTAAGTGAATGCTACACATCTTAAATAAAACGATTTTCGGATTTTATAACGTTTTTACTAGTTTTTAACAAACTATTTTTGCTTTCGCATTTCGCATTAGCTTCGGCGAAAAGTGAGACTAAAAGGATCCACAGGACTACACACAGTTTCCCATACCCCATATGGATAAATACTTGGTTAAATGTATTAAAAAAAGACGCAGAGAGCAGAAAACATTTTCTGGCGCAATGGGTCGGGGGCAACTTTTGATATAGAGAATTGAAAGAAATAATGTCTTTAAACCTCGGCCTCTCAATACATTAAAATTTAATGTATATATAAGAGACACCATAGCCGAGTGGTTGGGTGATCGGAATTTCGAGTCGAGAGACCAGAGAGTTCGAGAGGTAGCAGGCTCGTACCAATGGGTTTTTCAAAAATGCATGTACGAATTATATCGTTGGCTTAGACATAAAGACGGCGATGGGCTCACCACCTGCCAAGTTGTCCCGAAAATATCTTCGTTGGAAAGTGAATCGAAGTGACCTCATTGTCTAGACTAGACCTCTGTCTACCCCTGTATTGGGAATTGTGTGAAGATATTTATTTATTTATTTGTTTATTTATTTATCTACTTATTTTATTAAATGTATATATCCACGTAAAAACTTTAATACTTATTGTAAGAATACTGATGAACACAATTTAAATACTAGCTTGTAACGCCACTTACTAGACTCCGCAGAGCAAGTAACTAGTTGATAAGGCAGATTATACGCTTTAACAACAAAATCAAAGGTTGAACAGGGTTGAGGTCGAAATTTATTAAAAATATTTTGTTATTATACGTATATTTTATATATAATATAAATTAATACGTAAATGATATTGAACAACGTCCGAGAATGAGCTGATCGCTCCTGAGTTACTTCTATTTTTTTATATTGTGTCATTATAAAAATACTAAAAAGGAGGATATTTACGGAGTTTCTTTTCGCCGGTTTTTTCTCTTAGAGGAACCTAATTACGAACCGGTAATCGGCTAAAAATACTATCGAAAAGGAATGTATATCCATTTTTTTTATTAGATTTAATTAATTCGCTCAAGCTGTGTAAACATATTACAATTTATTATATTTTATGTTAAGATAGATATATGCTTAGAAAGTCTCAAAGAATATAATACTCTCTTAAGAGTGGTAAAATATTGACTAAAATATAAATTGGTCGTTTTCCAAATAGATATTCTCAAATAATTAATAGTTAATTTATTACTAAGATCTGAATAAGAATCTGATGAATAAATAGTTTTTATTACAAAGTCTAACCTCGTTTTTTATTGATCGTTGTTCTATCGAAGTCACGGCCGTGTGCGTTGTGTACCAGTTATTGTACCAATTAGACACTATATTTATTAGGAACAGCGAAATTATAGTTCAAACAATATGCGCATTCCACTTATAAAACTTACAATGAAGCTAAGGTCTATTTTAATGATACATTTGATGAAAATTTTAACATTGATTCACTGACAATAATACCATCGCGTATATTAATATTAAACAAGTTTAACATCTTTATTCCTTTAAAGTAAATCCAATAATGCCTTTCAATGACACTATTAATGTTATTGGTTACCAAGAATACAAGTAACGTTTTGACTATTCTAACTAGAGCTAATTGTAAACTAGAACAATTACGATAAGTTTTCGAAAAAATAAGCTTACAATAAATAAAAAGAAAAGTAGTAAGTCTTTGAATTATCTTCTCGAATATTTACTTCATCATCATCATTATCAGCTTTTACAATATATAAAAAATAAAATAAATAAATAAATATCAATTCTCAGTACAGGGGTAGACAGAGGTCTAGTCTACACAATTAAATCCTTTGACCCACCCTCCACCGAAGATATTTTCGGGACAACGACAATTATATGCAATATATAAATAAATATCTTCACGCAATTCCCAATACAGGGGTAGACAGAGGTCTAGTCTAGACAATTAAGTCCCTTTGACCCACTTTCCACCGAAGATATTTTCGGGACAACGTGACAGGTGGTGAGCCCGTCGCCGCCTTTATGTCCAAGCCAACGATATGAATCGTACATAGGTTTTGAAAAAACCCATTGGTACGAGCCTGCCACTTGGGGATCGAACTCGGGTCTCTCGACTCGAAGTTCCGACCATCCATCCACTCGGCTATCGTGACTTATATGCAATATATAATCGTAAATTTAAATAATTTCAACCTGTTTAATTTTCACGCATTCCCTATACCGGAATAGCCAGAGGTCTTTCCATCCACATTTCTTCAGAGTTTATTTCTTATCTAATTAATAACTAATCTAAACTAATTATTTTTAATTTTTCTTAAACTTAAAAAAATTGTAATTGTACTTTTCAAAATGTTCTGACGTTTTCATCATTACCTGGATGAGTACTGATTAGTGAGTTTCAATATTTGTGCCAGATGTTCTTCACTTTCTCTTCTTTTTCATTTTTCAGAAGCCTAGCCCACTGCAATCACCGTCAATGTCGTAGCCGTGAGTTCAAAAGGGTTCGCCATTACCTCCTTACTCGTGATCCAGCCTAGTGTAAGCAATTCCGAATGGTGTGAGTGCTAATTTCAAGTCTAGTGACTGCCCGCAACTCTGCTCTTATTTGTGTGGCGTTGGGCCACTCGCTGTCAGCAATTTAAGCGTCAATTACCTAATGGTTTAGAGGGTGCAGATTGCTAAACATAACGTCGCAGGTTAGGGCCCGCTATTTGAAAGTGGTGAATCAAGAGCAGCTTGGTTGTTAACAGGAATATTGGTAATGTTATTTGACATTGCAAGTATTCTTATTTAAAAATAATCTTAATAAACCAAAAATGAGATTTGTTGGGCTAACAGCGTGGGGTCGAGCAGCTACATTATCCATGCCGTGGCACCTCTGCAACGTGGCCACGATACTAAAACACGACACAAAAACTCTAGTAATCTCCTTGGAATTATTTTAATCACCACTTTACGAGAAAAAAAATATTCTCCCTTTTTCTATTTTTTAATTTCTTAATAATCTGTATTGAATTCGTTTTAAAGCAGAAAAAAATGAACTATATTGGTTTATATTGAAATTCTGCATTTACAAACATATGTAAATGCAAAAATAAAAAGAAATTATAATTATATTCTACCGTAGCAAAACAAATTTGACTTTTCAAACTGATTACAAACTTTTCTTTATAGGGATACATAAATTATAATACCACTATACAATACATACCCGACTATTATTCTACTTTTAAGGATTAATTCTTTATCGCATCGTGAATACATTTTAATATATTTAACTTTATGTGAAAACCAGTTGCGAAAGAATTGAACATATATTTTTCAAGTCTAGTAAATTAGTTGTAACAAATTAAGCAAGATTTGTTTCAAATAATTTACTTTTGCAGTTTCTTTTTGTTACTGAGAGACAGCATAAACGTTTTTAGCACAAAGGAGTGACGAGGTTTTGTAGTAGATAGTATCGTTAGTAGTGTCACTAGTAGATAGTACTCATGTATCTTACACTCCAGCCTCTTCTCATAAGGAAAGTTAATGATACTGCCATCGCAGTACGTGAAACTTTTATGTATTTTTTGTGATGAGACATGAAATACATACCTTAATCTCTTGTTAGCCTTAGTGATTTCTAAAGCCAGAAGAATGTCAAGTGTACTAAATTCTTATGTCGACTAACGGATATAGTTCAAAATAGTTTTTCAATTGCTTAAATTTACTTTTAAATTCAAGGTTGCAAGAATATCTTACATTTACACGTATTAACTTGTTAATTTTTATCTACATGTTCTACCTTAATAGGTATGCAACATTTTAAAATGTTATCATTATATATTTCTTTGTAATAGTGATGTAATTTTTCTTGAATTGAAAAATACATCCTGAATAACTTTATCGTAAATTGTTAAAGAATTAAAATAAAGTAATTTAAGATTTATTCACGACATTCTAAATAAGTACAGCGAAAGCTATATGTAATTAATTTGAAGCAAACTGATAAGTGAGCTAAGATTATTTGTATAAGTTAAGTGATAAACACAAGACAATACAAAAGGCTTGACAGTGAAGATCAAGATACAAAACTTGACAGTCTTAAGAAAAAGCAAAGAACAATTCTACCACCGCTTAAGGCTTGGCTATCGACCGATATACGTTTGATGCAACTTTAAGCATTGGAATATTCTTTGGTTTTTAATTATAATTCACCATCGCCATCATAGCAGTATATCTAAAGTCCAATGCTGAACACCTTCAAGAAGTAGTAATAGGCCGGCCACCTAGTTCGTAGTAACTCGTAGAAGCGAGAAAGTCCTCGAGTGGCAGCCTAGTGTAGGCAAACGAAATGTAGGACAACTCCCATAAAATGCAGCGGCTACCTGCAATACGGGTACATTGCGTGGAGTGGATTGATGCAGGTGGCACAGGACCGTTCTTTGTGGCAATCTCTGGGGGAGACCTATGTTCAGCAGTTTTATTACTAAACTGTAAATTGTAATGTAATCTGTAAATTTAAGAAAAAAAAAGGTGTTTTCGAAGACTTCTCTATCACAAAAACTTCGTTATGGAACGTTAACGTACGGAAGCGAAATTTATGTTCTCACGTCGTAAAATAAATATTGTTATTTTGGTAGCGCTTATAAGTAACTTATACACGGTTTTTAACTTAACTTGCGATGGCAGGTTTGAATGATGACCTTATCACTAAAATTGATAAGGGCGTGCTTCGATGGTTTTAGCATGTTGTGCGAAAGAGTGAAGACCAAATGGTGATGAAAAATCAAGAGTACTCGGATACCTAGACGTGCATGTATGTAGAAAATGATGAATCTGAAAGAAGCGAAAGAGTTATGTAAGGATCGTGACACTTGGCGATCTGTTCTCTCTGGTACCCCGTCAGGGACTGTGCGTGAAGATAAAATAAATAAATAAAAAATATAAGAAAATATATTTTAACAACTTTTATATAAATATATCTTACTATTTAATTATAAATTTAAAAGATTCTCGTGAAATTTGATACAAAGAAATGATAACGAAAACTATATTTATTACTGCAAAAGAGACACTTTATTCTTTATTTTTTTAATTAAAATATCGAAAATAGGAGTTCAACTTCTAATACAAAATATTTAGTGTTGACGAGGTATATATATTTAAATTCGTGACCCGAGCATTGCAAGATCAAGGTGGCAGTGATTATGATGCTGATGTAATTTTTTTTCAATGTTGTAATTTAGGATAAAATCTTCATTATACATCAGCAAAAAAAACTCTAATAGAAAATATTGTCACGAACACATTAATAATGTTAGAAACAAAACAATAGCTATAATTTAGTTACAAAAAATTATAGCATTATTTCAATTATAAAGGTAGATACTAAAGAGTTTTTAAGGCTTATCACACTCTTTGTCTACAGATTTGACAGTGATAAAGTATTTCTTAAAATATTTAAAATAATAAATAATAAATAAAAATAAATATCTTCACGCAATTCCCAATACAGGGGTAGACAGAGGTCAAGTCTAGACAATTAAGTCTCTTTGACCCACCTTCCACCGAAGATATTTGCGGAACAACGTGACAGGTGGTGAGCCCGCCGCCGCCTTTGTGTCCAAGCCAACGATGAAATTCGTCCATAAGTTTTTGAAAAACTCATTGGTACTGCCACCTGGGGATCGAACACGGGTCTCTCGACTCGTAATTCCGACCACCCAACAACTCGGCTATCGTGACTTCTTAAATTAATTAACTTAACAAAATATTTAAAAGATTATTGAAATGTTATATTTAATACTTGTCTAAGTATATTATCGACAGTCAATTCTGCTAACTGAAAATAAAAACAAAACAATATCGGGAATATTGTTGTAGAATCCGTATTCCTGATGGAGGCCAGAGTTATAGACAGTTTGGTGTTTTTATTTATCAGAGCTTAAATAAATGGGAAAAGATAACGTAACAGATTGTCAGCCATTTGTCGCCTTAATATTCAAGCCAATAATATAAGTAGTAAGTAAGTATCTAAAGAAACCGGTTGGTACGAGTTTTCCTCATGGTGATGGAGCTTGAGTCTCCTGATTTGGATTCAGATGAGCTAACAACTCGGCTGATGAGATCTTAGCAAAATTAAAATCTATGATTTTAGGGTCTCAGTCGAATTATCATTTTAACTGTACACTTTTACAAATACTTACATCTTATCAAAACTCGAAACATAAACGTTACACGTTTTAATTCAAGACACAGCCACGATACGCATAGAACACGATAGCGATTGTTGGAATGGAGATACAAATAGCTTCAGGGAAAAACCAGGAGGAAAAGGAACAAAAAATATTTTTAATTAAATACATGTTTTTATTGATATGTTCTGAGTTGTGTTTAAAATTACAAGAGTATATTTACATACAAAGATAATTAAATATTTAAGTTGCACTTTATATCAATGACTGCATCCAATGCTTAACATTATCATATTTGTGTACTCCATTTAACAATATATGATGTTTAACAAACATTACGTAGCATTATGAATGAAGGCAATGGAAAATAGAGTAAATATTTTGTCAAATAAACAAAATCCTATATTATCAGTCGAGATAAAAACTAGATAATAATACTGCAAATCAATTATACAAACTTACAATAGGCATCGCGCGTCTATGATTCTATCGGTACCTATGGCATTTGAGTTGTTGGTCATATGCCATCGGTGCCCTAGATACATTTCATTTCTACCATGAACATCGCATTAATACTATTCAGTTTGTCATCCTATATCATAAAAACATTTTTATGAAGTTTTGATTGAGCAGAATAATATTTTGAATTTATCAAATAGATAAACAATTCTTTATTACATGAATTTGTTAACACTTAAAATTACGGAGCTAATAAGAGAAAATGGTGATCATATCACTATAAGCGATTTCTACCTGACAAACCAATGATTCGAGGAAAGGACTATTCTATTCAAAAAGATAAGTGATATTTGAAAAAAATAATCCAAAAACAATTAAATAATTTACATTGGAAAGAATAAATAATTTATATTAAAATATCATATAAACTGTGTTTAAGTAACAAAAATATTTATTTGTTATTAACGACTAATACCAATTATCAACTGCAGGAAATGGGCCGTTCCCCAAAGGAGAGTTTTCCATAATCGCCACGCTTGGCAAGTGGATAGACGATCGCAGAACTATACACCTCGCATCTTAGACGCTGCTGCCTATCCCCGGTCTATTTTATTTTGGTCTGATATTCGGAGATGGTTATCCTGCCATTTATCGGTAGGCATTTTTAAGGCCGTTTCCTACACTCGTCTTATGATACCCATGGGAAGAAAGAGATGGCATATTCTAAGGCTATTGCCACTATAACCTTTTAATTTAATGATACAAATGGGTAAAAATTTGTTTAAACAAGGCGACTCTTGGGAGCAAGGGGACCTTGAAAATCTCAGATACAAAAAGTGATTACTAATTTAAGCCTATTTTATAATCGACTAATAACAATAATACAATTTTATTGCTTAATCCTTATTATACAGGATGGGCCAAGAATTCGTTAACATTTAAATGTAACATACCGCGCAAACTATAGCCGCGCGGGGCGCGGGTTCGGGCGGGGGCACTAGCTCGCTTCTTGGAAATTTAGTCGCAATGGATCGCTTCACGGGGTCGCAACGCGCTTACTGCGTGAAACAGTTTTATTTAAACGACTTTTCGCTCATTACTGTGAGACACTTATTTCGCGTTGAATATGGTTTACACGACTTAAGTCAGTGTCCAAGTGCTCCTTTAATAAAGAAATGGGTGAAGAAGTTCGAAGAGACGGGATCTACACTAAATGTGAAACAAACCGGCGGCCCACGGACTTCTCGGAGCGAAGAAAACGTGCAGTAAGTTTCCGCTTCTGTTCGAGGTGATCCAGATTTATCGACACGCAAACGTTCGGCTGAATTAGGATTATGCCGCACATCATTACGCCGTATTTTGAAATTAGATTTGAGATTACATCCATATAAGATCCAGCTAGTGCAAGAACTAAACCCTAATGATTTAAATTTGCGTAAGTCATATGCCGAAACAATTTTAACTCTTTTCAGTAATTTTCACAACATCTTATTTTCTGACGAAGCCCATTTCCACCTAAATGGACATGTAAACAAACAGAATTGCAGGCATTGGAGCAGCGAAAATCCTAAAGCTAAACATGAGAGGCCACTTCACTCTCCTAAGGTAACTGTATGGGCTGCAATTTCAGCAAAAGGAATCATCGGACCTTACTTTTTTGAAGATTCTCGAGGCCGTTCAGTTACTGTTAATTCTGCCGAGTACGTGAGACGGGGTAACATCCTATGGCCACCAAGAAGTCCAGATCTATCCCCAGCAGACTTCTTTTTATGGGGTTATTTAAAGAGTCGTGTCTATATTGATAAACCGAATACACTGCGTCAACTTAAAGAAAAAAATCATCGAAGAGATGTCGGCGATCTCGCGGTCTCTTTGTAGAAGAGTATTCGAAAACTTCAGGACTCGCTTAGATGAGTGCAAAAACCGAAACGGTGGTTATTTAGACGAAATAATTTTTAAAAAATAAATTACAACTAATTAGCTTTCTCGTAAATAAACGATTTCTAAAATATGTTAAATGGTTTTTTTATACGATTTTTTCAAATGTTAACTAATTCATAGCCCACCCTGTATTTGGGAGAATTTTTGTAAATGCATCGTTGTTATCTATAAGTTCATAAAAAAATTATTATTAGTATTTATTTAGTAAAACTTTGTACATACGAGCACGTCAAGCGCATACAGAATTTCTTCGCGACATCAAGTTTCCTCTGAGTTGCCACAACGATAACAAATTTTCAATATTAGGATGATAGAACTTTTCTTAGCAGAGATTCTCTGTAAGTTTAAATTTTTTAAATTTTAGCGATCAATTATTCCATAAATCAAAGACTTTTTACCTATGTTTTATGTTACTGAAAATAAGATATTTTGATAAATTTGGAGTTAATTTTGGAGCAAACTTTACTCTGAGGGATGGAATTCGAGTCTGTTTAATGGAGTTGATTAGAATTCCGGTCGGTCTATCACTCGGCTAAGCTAGCTTTCACATTATAATGTTACATAATACTTTGTTGAGATGATAGTTCAAAGTTACACTTGATAGGTTGTAGCATTTTTAGTGTGTCAAGTTTTTGACTCATATGTTTACATTACATACAGGCAACAGATTTTAAAAGACTTGCTTTTGCCCGTGACTACGTACGCGTGGAAGTAAGTCTCCCCCCTATATATCACCATCTATATATTTTTACTTACATGTGCAAAGAAGCTGATTTGTATAAGTTATTATTTTAAGTTATTTTTTATATTTATAAAGGAGGAGTTTTAGGAAATTACCACGAAGTTCACTATACAGATCAGTTGCTTTTGTTGTTATCTGAATAGGACGACTCGACCAAGGCAGAACGGGTGGGCGGACTCAACGCCTTTGCAATACTGACGTTATGTGGAGGCATGCTGTGCTTCTATGTTCACCCCTAAGTAGGTATGATATTTATGCGAGAAACAATGATGAATAGCTGTGTTCTGTTTGACCGTAAATTTATGTAACAGACTCTTTTTATCTATTTTATCTTAGACATTCTAGGGCCTCAACTGCAAGGAAGATTTGTAATAATGGAGTGAGATTTAAAGAGTAAATATCGATGATGTTTAGTGAAATCTCTTGAAGCGACATTCTACTGATAGCAGGTTCAAATCCCGTCCGTGAAGGTAATTTTCTTATATAATACTGTATCAGATTTTTTATATCAGGTTAGCAAAGTGGTAAATAAGGTCCTATAAGTAAAAATAATTGCTGAATGCCATCAATCTTCAACGTCAAAAATCTTCTAATATATTTCAGTAGTGTATTAGACTTTAGGAGCAGTATTGGTTACAGCAATTAGTGTCAGTCTCTTGCAGGAATCCTTTGTGAGGTTGTTTTTGTGCGTCCTTTTTTTTGTACGTCCTTTTGTTTTTGTTTTTTTGTTTTTTTTTGTGCGTCCTTTTTTTTGTACTCGTTAAATTATAATATAATTATATTAGATGAGTTGAACAACTTTGGGTATTACGTCTTTGATTTTATAATTTAAAACATTTTTTGGCGCATGCATTGGGTTTGTTCAAGAACTAACTTAGATATTTTTCAGCTACGGATTTAAATTTATGTTTGATAGTTTTAGCGCTTTGCTTTTTTCAAAGAAACACCTAAAACATGCCTTACCAATTTAAACTAGCTAATTTTGTATAATATATGATTTATGTTTGTTTAATTAGTTTTCTACGAAAACTAATTAAACAAACATAAATATCTTCACGCCATTCCAAATAGTGGGGTAGAAAGAGGACTAGACACCGGTCGAATTCCGATCACCCAACCTCTTCGCTATGGTGATTTATTAAATATTTTTTATTAAAAAAAAATTGTGCAATCATATAGTATTGTACCATGTTGTATTAACACCAAGATAATCATGATTGACTATTACCTGTTATTTTATCCATATAAATCATATACATACATTTACATAATCACGCTACATTATTAAGTAATATTAATGCTCGTACTTATAGCACTTTTGTAATTAGACGCAGTTTAAATTTGGCATGAAGTTACAACCGGATTATGTGGTATTCTTGTTTTGTATGTATGTGTAATTATAAGTAAACCCGCTTAAAATAAAAAATAAAGTAACATAATTTGAGTTAAATTCACCTAGCGTTCTGTATAAAATTACTTCTGATAAATAATCTTTCAATCCAAGATTTTCATTTCAACTGACGTTTAGTTACGGCGTAAGGCGGTAGGATGCACTACCCTTTACTTAGGTGGTGTAAAAGGCCTCTAAGGGGATAGAATTGAAATTACAATTGACCATTGACCGGAGGTGGAATAACCATCTCCAAACATACTAGATCAATCGAACGGTGACTGGTAGCAGCGTCTAAGGTACGAGGTGTTTAGTAGTATGGTTGCCAATCCGCTCACCAAGCATGGCAATTATGGCAAGCCTTCTTTTGCGAATATACCCATGTCCAGTAATGGATTTTTACGGACCGTTATTATTATGATGAAGATGAATCTTTCATTCTTAACGAAAAAATGTTCTTCTTGCAAATATCTGAACTCTGCTGCCTGTTATTGTTTATTTTTGAAAAGATGTTCTAACATATTCTCAGTACTGTGATAAAAGAGGTCAAGACAAAGTCCTCTCGACCCACTCTTCACTGAAACCTTATTTTGGAAATCTTACAATTTTTCAGTATGCATTATCATTTCCAAGACTCTACTTAGACATTTTTAGAACATTTTAAAACCCACCATGAAGAGGAAAAGGATATCAAATATTTATGCCGAATATAACAACTACGCGTGACTTACTTGTTTTGTTTTATATCGACAATGCAAAGGGATGTTAAGGTAGTAAAAGGTAAGGTAATATTAAAAGGTATTACATCCCAAGTTGCACCAGGAAGCTGCTAAATAGCTTACGGCACACGCGTATCGTTTACGCTTTTTATCTTGGATATTTATGTATTAGCATTATAAACGTTTAATGAGCCACTGTAATGATTATTTGGACACAAATTTAACATTCTACGTCAAATTAGAACTGTCTTGGCTGTTTAACGACACGAAAAAAGCTAAGTAATAGTTTTAATAAAAATGATTAAAATATTAAGTCTTTTTATTTGTTGTATACTCTCTAGCGAAAATGGTATGAAGGATTTCTACATAATGTAAGGAAGATATCGTTAGATTTATTGTCTTCGTGATAATGAAGTTTTTTTTAATGATTGATTGATCATAATTATGTGTAGATTTCTTTAAGAATTTTCCTTATATAATTTTTACTTTAGAATTATTTCTAGAGGAACGCTTGCGCGATATGATGATACGTTGACAAAAGGAAAAAAAAACTTAAAGTGTTGTACTCGTAGCTCCGCATATTTTATATCGCTAATAACTATAATTAAAATCAGAGTTTTACAGGTAGTAGTAATTTTTGTTTGACTCTATCAAATATTGAGAGAAGGTCTTTACGCAGCTGTTGGACATTTACATGTTGGAATTTTACTGCTTTGTTTATTGGAGATAACAACAGTACAGTTTTATTTACAAACTGGCAATTGAAATTTTATTCACTTTTATTTAAGTACTTGGCTGGAATTATTTTTTTAACAGCTTAATCTAATCGTTACAAAATAATCCTTCGCATACACGCTTCTGAATGGTGATACTTTGATAAAATTTAATAACACGCCTTATCAATGTAAGATAAAATAATTTGGTGTTTTGAATCTTTGCCATAGTTATATATCGTGAACGCGGTTGTAAATATACATTTCCGGGATGATAGCAACATTTTGACAGTAGAACAGACTTTTTAAAATCATAAACATTTAATTTTTAATAATAAATATGAAATCATAATCATTTCTGTAAACTTACAGACGCATTATAATCTCCAGGACAGGAGTAAGAATATCGTATGGCACGTGATACTGGCTATCTATATTTCTACATCGGAAAACAACAATTGTCACTCAGACGACTCCTAGACAAAGAATGAGCTTACCACCTTCATGAGTCCTCAAGGAGGTGCCCTTCATCAAGAGCAAAAACACCAACTCGTAATTACTTGTAATAATCTAAAGTATTCATAAATCATAATAGCTTAAATTTGGTGAAAATTTATTGTTGACAAAGTTGATAACAAAACAGAGATATTAAATATTGTTTAATGTCTGCTATTATAAAACTATGCTCGTGTAAAGAAAAATATTTGTTATGTCGTCTGCTTTGAAAAAAAAAAAACACCGCATGTTAAATTGCTTAATGTTAAACAAGATATTTAAGAAAATATACTATAAAGAGGTTCCCGTTACGAAACGAAGCTATAAATTTTAATCATGTGTTTGCAGTTAAGAAAAACATTGCATAATAAGCTTCTTTGCGAAGTTGTCTTTGAGACTAACTTTGTACTGTCAGTAAAGCAACCCAATAATGCTCCGCTCTAGATATTAACAACAAAAATAATTTAGCGAGTGGTATAGTAATATATCATTTACTTTGTCATAGTGATATTTATATCTACTTTTGGTTTGAGCATAAAATAAGTGGATATAGTTTAATAAGATTTTCTACTAGGATAAGCAGTTGTTGGATACTGTTTCGGTTCTTATTTATATTTTACTTTACGTTAGGAGCAGATTTCATTCAATTACATTAAAAAAAACGATACTCTGGGTAAAAGTTCAAAAGACATTCTTTCTCCGAGTTTCCATGGTATGGAGTATCCATACTCCACACCATCCAGTGAGCTAATATTATATTCGTGCATTTTAAAGGGGGGTTGTTAATGATCATGACGGCCTCTACTCAATTGTCAAAACCTCTGTCTACCCCAGTATTGGGAATGGCGTGAAGAACTTAATTAAAAAATTAAACATTTTAAAATATCGCTGACGTTGAATTTAATTGTTTTGTAGTACATATTCTAAATGTATTAATGAATGAAATGGTTACTAACATGAGTATGTCTTTAGTGATTTAAATAATAAGTGAGAGTAAATTACTATTTCACAAATTTCTAGCCCCTCACTATGTTTCTTATATAAATACATAGTTACAAATATGATGCCAAGAAATATTCTAAGTCCATCCAAACCACTATTTCATTAGTTATAATGGCGACACTGGCTAACTTATGTTCCAAAATAAATGCGGAAATTTGGCAACAGATACGTATAGTAATTAATATAGGCCTTTCCTATGACACTTTACAACATAATGTGACGTATTATAACTTTATAATATATTTATTATATTATTACTTTAATATATGAAACCAGGTCTTATAGTCTTATAGAATTGGATATGGTTTTATAGAATTATGAGAAAACAAAAGCATAATTTATGGAGTTTTTACCAGTACAAATTCAAAATTAAATGAAATGAGCAAGAGGCTTAAAGCAGTCAAAACTTGCACATTTTGAGAGAAAGTGGATTGAGTTTATGTAGCGAGTAATTTCGTTGCCAGGTTGATTAAATAAGCTTACTGTTCTTTGTCAGAGAAATTTTGTACGGCATGCATAGAATAAACAAATACTTTTTTTTAAAAACCTTTTACTATTACAGAATAAATATTTTTATCGTATAATATAAGATATGCGTAAAAATAAAGAATAAAAATATAAGTATAATTGTAACATCTATTTGTAACTAGAAGCATTAGGTAAAAATATAAATACCAATTATTAGGTGCGAATATTTTTGACGCTGAAAAAGATTCACCATACTGCTCCAGGGGATTTCCTATATTAATCACGGTTATAGATACACACACATACACACACACACACACACACACACACACAAACACTCAGAGTTATAGGTGGCGGAATGCTTTAACGACCAACAGCCCACCAGAAACCCCGCGAGAGTACTGGACACCCAACTAGATGCCCATTACTAAGTCACAGTTACTAAGCCCTGCCACGACAAAGCGAGAACCATTCGGGGGGATGGAATTGAACATAGCGCAAGGCTATGCTGGCGTAGTTTTGGCTTAATGTAGATTCATTATAATTTCATAAATATACTGACATGCATATAACATAATATTGATATTTAATAATTTTCTAAGCAATTCACGAGATCATAATGTATACGTACTAAAATAACAAACTTAAAAAGTTTGAACGTGGTAATCTTAGTTTACTAATTGCAATTTTGAAATATGAGTTTGAATTTTATAGTAAAACTAATAAGAGAGGTTAATAACTATTTAACATCACGCTTCGATCATTACGGGTTGAATAAAAATACAAAAAGAAAGATAAGCGATATTAGTTAGAAAACGAAGTAATAAGTTATAACTCATAACGCCACCAGCCATTTACTTGGATTCTTTTAAATGCAGCAAAGGTAAAGACAATCACTGAAGTAACGACATCAACTGTATAGCTAATATAAACCTGAATAAAACTATATTTTTTATTTATATGTTACGGTTGTTATATGTATTCATTATATTTTGGAATAACATAATTAATATAGTATTACACGTATGTAGAAAAAAAAATATCTTCACGCAATTCCCAATACAGGGGTAGACAGAGGTCGAGTCTAGACAATCAAGTCCCTTCGACCCACCTTCCACCGAAGATATTTTCCGGACAACGTGACAGGTGGTGAGCCCGTCGCCGTCTTTATGTCCAAGCCAACGATATTCGTACATAAGTTTTTGAAAAACCCATTGGTACGAGCCTACCAACTGGGGATCGAACTCGGGTCTATTGACTCGAAATTCCGACCACCCAACCACTCGGCTATCGTGACTTATGTAGAGATTTTTTTATAAAAAGGATTATACAATAACTAGTGCTAACAGTACTAGTAAGTAATCAACGAGGCTGTAATAATGTCTAGAGTGGTCTAGGACAATAGCCAAATAGCAGGATCGAACCTGTGATGTTATGTTTCGCAATCCGAATCCTACACCGTTAGGATATTATGCTTAAATGGTCAATGGCTCTTGAAAAACTAAATATTATTTTTAGACGTATCGCCTTCCTTCCTTCTTTCCTAAAAATCTTGAGATCAAATATTTAAGACATGGATTTAAAAGTGAATTTCCATTTCAAGTTTTCCTTTAATCTTTGGTTTTTTCACCTTAGTATATGATTTTTGACCCTAGCGGGTCGCGAAACGCTACCAACTAGGCTGTTGGATCGTCTAAATGTATACGCTTATCGTTATTTGAACTTTTTGGCACTAGCTTGTTAAACTCCACATATTTATTTCCATGAAAGCATCATTAACCATCGGTATGGCATCATGGAATATTTCGCCAAGCTCTAATATAGTTGGCCGTTTAGAGCATCGTGTGTTAACTAAACACGTGCTGAAAGATCAAGGAAATAATGTACATGCTCTTCCTTATATAATAACACTACACTTCAAATATATTTTTATACTGTTAATTATGAATACTACAGACAATTAAACTTTTCTTAAAATGTATAGTATCATGTTCTTAAAAAATCAAAAGTTTTTTAATTTTTTTTTAATATTTTATATTTTCAGTTTTTTACTAACTGAAAATTATTATAAGTAAGGTAATAGCATGAAAGGGCCGAATCTCTCATCTCGAATACAGGCATGAACGCTACAAGATGTTTCATATGTTGTGCTTTTATGCTTCGTCCGATGGGTGAGAGGACTGGGAGGCTTACGACTCTGTCGACCTCCTTCCTTTCTTCTTCTTTCTGTAAGACAGCCAACGCACTTACAGCCCTTCTGATATTGCGATATAAAGGCAGTGTAGACAGCTACCAGGCGAACCGATTGCTGATTGGCCAACTTCTCCCATAAATTTTATAATTTATGGGAGAAGTTGGCCATTAGTTGATTGGGCATTAATAATTACACCGGCAACGTGAAACAATATCGCGAGCATTGTCTTTTCCTCGGAAAAATTGCAATAAGACACGCGGACACACTTTATGCGACATTAGTCCTATTAATAAAAATTCCTTGAATTTTCAAGAAATATGGTGTTAATCTCATCTAAATAATCACGGCAAGCAATTACTGCCATAATTACAGAATACACAGCACTTACCATTGTAATATTTTGAAATACGCGGTCTCGTCACAAGAGTTTTTTTTAAATCACTAGCGCACTATGTGTGCGCTCACAGCGGCGGTTCGCGCGCGACTGCAGGCTTCAGCAGGTATGACAGGCTAGAAATTTGTTGCGTACGCGCATCTTCATTGATAATGATATCGAGGTCATTAAATCACATTGAATAATAATTGGCTTATGCTATTTTTCAGTAGCGTTTTAAAAATTCTACTTATGTATTGCATCTATAAACATTTATTTATTAATTTACAGTTTCAAATTATAACACCTTTCCAATACAGCTATGCAATGTGCTCTAACATATTTATACAATATAGTAACTAACTTATATAACTTTTAAATATAATTAATATCAAATATTACTATTTTAAATTTTGGCTGGCTATACAATAACACATCTGTATTGTGTGAGATATTGTTTATGTATTGGATAGCACGTGACAAAGGTGAACTACGAGACAATTTAGTCGTATGGCGTTGGGCATTTATGTATATATTTTACACCTCGTCCAGAGCTCGTATGAAACGTCAGTGTCCCATTTCGAAGTAACTTGTCACGGTTAGTATTCGAATTAATTACTTTGGTAGGTCGTGATACTATACTACCTAAGTTTACCATACTTCTTTGCTCATACTTATTATAATGCTTTAGTCAACCCTAATAGTAGTTTGGTTAAGATTATAAAACTTTTCTATTACTATCTATTCATTTCACACGTGTTAACTCTCGCAGCATAAGTCTGCCATATCAGTAGTTAAGTTAGATTTACGAAATATTCTTTCTGATACTTGTTAATGTAGAGTCAAGTCACTACTTGTAAAAACTTGTAAAGCTTATTGAAGCCGTAAAAGCTTGTAAAAGCCGCTGCTTTTGTTAACGCTTATGATAGATACATAGAATATTTTTTTTATTGCACACCAATACAAATATACAACATAAAATTTTTCAAGACTATGGTGACAAAAATATCGGTCTGATCGCTAAAAGCGATTTCTTCCTTATGTTGATATATCTTTAACGAGGTGGTGCACTTTTGGTTCTCCTAACTGGAATCATATACTAGAGAATATGCTGTTGAGGATGCGGGTGCCGAAGAAAGTCCTCTTACCATTAGTGTCATATGAGAGGGTTGTGACTCTAGCCTTTGATGTTGGTTGTTTGATGAGCGAGGTACTTATTAATTAATACGAAATTTTGTGTGACCACTTCAAATGGAACATCTATTTGGCGTGGTCTAGCGCGAATCAATACCCACCACATTAATGGGAGTATGAATTGATTCGATCTTCAGTCCGTCATACATTACAAACTCTCACGGTTCTTCATATAGCAAGGTTTAACTGCTTGGATTGTCTTCGTCGATATACGTGTTTGATGTAAACCACATACTTCGTAAACGATACGTACATATACGAGTCGTTTGCAGACGTATATTTTATAAATACATGTCACAGTTTTGGTTAACAATTTGGAAACGAGTTCAGAACTATACGGCTATGCAAGCGGTCTATAACCTACTCGGTAAGACTTTCACTACGTGGTCTTCGTGGAAGTAATACGAGGCTAATATTCTATACAGCATTCAAGGTCTTCATGGAACTGTACTCCAGAGATTTTATTTAGTATACACATGCTTACACATCCCCAATAATATTCCCAATACAGGCGTGGTCAGAGATCTCATAAGTTTAGTAGTGTATAATAATTTACTTGAACTTATTTGGTAATACTTGATAAGTAGTAAGCTTATCACAAGGGCTTGGCTCTTGGTAGTTCGTAAGCACAAATTAAGGAGGTCAGATAGTCGGCAGCCTGTTATCAAGGGTCCCAACTTGGGTAAGACCATTGAAAAGTACCAAGCAACATCCAGGGCACCACCATATCGAATAGCGTTACCAATTCCGTTAGCATTTCCAAGCCACTGCCATATACCCAATGTCGCTATCACGAATTTGCACCAATACGACTATCGCCGGTCACACGCAATTAAATAAGGCCTCCCTCCATCTACAGCAGACGCCATCGATTCAGAAACACATGATTTTTAGGTGAATTCAGGTGAATTATAGTATGAATTCAGGTGAATATAAGTATAGGTGTACGACCGTCACAAGACGCATTACACCGTATAGCCGTAAGCATGAAGGAAACTGTGACATAGGTGGTGTACCCGCACACCGCACCGATAACCGACTCAAATCAACTCTGGTTACAATGTTTTCAATACGTTCGTGAGGAGTGCTTAAACATAGTCTCTAAGTTAAATGATAATAGACGTATCATAGTGTTGTAAACTAAGAAGATGATACGCCTAGCAATAATACATGTCGGTTCCACAGTCCACATTTACCGTGGCCTCTGTCGTAGTTATCGAAGTTAACACTCAACTCAATATTAATCTTTATCAAGTCCCAACTCCGCCGATTATATTGCATTTTCGTCTACGAACCTTCACATGTTATCGTTTAAATTCATAAACCTTACTTTCATAAGACCTTACTTTGGGGCATTCATATAGTGTATCAGTACTCCACTAGTACTAGAGTAATTACCGACCTCCGTACTTACCCTTATGTATGTACGTAGATGTTAAGTCACGATAGCCGAGTGGTTGGGTGGTCGGAATTTCGAGTCGAGAGACCCGAGTTCGATCTCCAGGTGACAGGCTCCTACCAATGGGTTTTTCAAAAACTTATGTACGAATATCGTCGGCTTTGACATAAAGGCGGCGACGGGCTCACCACCTGTCACGTTGTCCCGAAAATATCTTCGGTGGAAGGTGGGTCGAAGGAACTTAATTGTTTAGACTAGACCTCTGTCTACCCCTGTATTGGGAATTGCGTGAAGATATTTATTTATTTATTTTTATGTATGTAAAGCAGTTATCATATAGTAAATTGGTCAAGTATTTACTTGATCCTATCTTAACTAAACTTTACATGCAGTTTCTATAGGTTACATGAAATACAATATATAAAAAATATTTTTACTTTAATGGTCCTACTTTTCGAGATATTACTTAAAAAAAATAAGACTAATATACGAACACTCTCCACAGCTAGCACATATTATTACGAAATTGTTTTTATTGAAATGGATTTCTTTATATTTTTACCAACTATTACTTTTTGAATATCTATATACAATAATATTTATATACTTATATCGGTTATTAAACAAATAATATACTTATATTTAATTAAGTTAGTGTTAAAATATACATAATTTTCGAAATGGATAATTAAGTGTGTAAATAAACGCGTTATCAATGATATTACAGATATCATTGCGCATTGCTACATAATATAATCCATTTTAATTATATGTTTGCATTAGCTCTGACTATTTAATAATAATATTTAATAATTAAGGAAGTAATAATATACATATTTAATATTATTATTTCCTGGATTCATTTTGTAAATAAAATTACATCATTTATAATGACTCTGCTTGCTTTTCGAAACGTTTAAATAATTTAATATTTAAACTACGGTTAACGTCTCGCCGTCCTTTTTCAGTCTTTTGTAGGTGTGTTGGGTAACAGCTATTGTCTGGTTTATTTCCGTCAGTTATTTCTGTCCAAGTCTTGTCGCCAACGCGTCTAGTAGACATCACTAATGAGATCGCGTTTGTGACTTCTATACACGCCGCGCACAAGCTGCAATCGCAGACAGGTATAGGACTGACGCAAACCGCGTTAGGATGCGCCAACTCCAAAGGGAGGTTAAACAGCGCATGGCTGAGTTGAGGGGCAAAGATGGGACAGCTAATGTCGGACATCACGCCTTCGCACACTGCCTACTGGCAGTTGGCGAGGTCGATGAAGTCCGACTCTGTCGTATCTATGCCTCCCTGGTCAGTCCTGACGGTTCTATAGCTTTTGACGATAGGGAAAAGCCGAATGTTTAGCCGACAGCTTCGAAAGTCAGTGCTCTCCAAGCACGCAACCCACAGATCCCGTACACATTCAGAATGTGGACGACTTCGTATCGCGGAAAATGACGCAGCCACTAACGGGTGAACCTCTCCCGCCTACCTCACTCGAAGAGGTTAAGGGTATAATTAAAACCTTAGGGTACGTAAGGCTCCAGGAGCCGACGGCATCTCAAATAGGTTAGTTAAAACTCTCCCAAATTCATTGCTATTACTATTAGTAGCAATCTTCAATGCCCTTCTCACAAGTTGCACCTTTCCAGACTCCTGGAAAGAAGCCCACGTAATAGGGATCCATAAACCCGGGAAACCGAATAAACTGGCCACTAGCTATAGGCCCATTAGTCTCCTCAGCGCACTGGGGAAAATCTACGAGCGCATAATTCTGATCCGCCTCAAGGACAGCGCTCAGTCACTAAATGTCATTCCTGATGAGCAGTTTGGCTTTAGAGCTAAGCACTCATGCGTTCAGCAAGTGCACCGCCTCACGGAGCACATACTCGAGCGCCTAAATGATAGCCCCAAATATAAGGTAGGAGCACTCTTCTTCGATGTCGCGAAAGCGTTCGACAAAGTCTGGCACAATGGCTTGATATACAAGCTATACAACTACGGTATGTCAGACAGGCTTGTGCACATCATACAAGCCTACTTGTCGAATCGCACCTTCCGCTACAAAGTCGAGGGCACTCTGTCCTCCAGCAGAGACTTAAAAGCCGGCGTTCCGCAAGGCTCGGTCCTCTCGCCCACACTGTACACGCTTTATACGAGCGATATCCCAAAAGACCCAAATAAAAGGTAGAATTGGCCTTATTCGCCGACGATACCACTCTATACTCTGCGGATCATAACGCATCGAGAATCTACATTCGCCTCCAAGCCGCGGCCACCGCCTTAAGCGAGTGGTTTAGGAAATGGAGGATCGACATAAATCCTGAAAAGAGCAAGGCGGTCTTGTTCAGCAGGAATCACAAAACTCGAATCGCCCTAACAGATTCAGTAAAATAACCCTCTTCGACAAACCCATTCCCTGGGTGTCAGAAGTAAAATATCTTGGAGTCACCTTAGACCGTAGACTGAACTTCAAGAAACATATTAAAATTGTCAGGGATAGAGCGGCCTTCATATCCGGCCGCCTCTTTAACCTTACAAATAGCCGCAGCAAAATGCTGCTAAAACACAAAATACGCCTATACACAACTTGCGTACGACCCGTCGTGTCATACGCCAGTATAGTATTCGCGCACGTCCCCAAAGTACGTTTGAACTCACTCCAAGTGATTCAAAATCGATTTATGCGCCGCGCAACCGGCGCTCCCGCATATATGCGGAATGTAGATCTGCATCGCGATCTCAAACTGCCTACAATGGCAGCGCTATTTAAAAAGTTCTCCATCGACTACTTCGACAGGACGAACTTACATACAAATCCGCTAGTGGCAGCGTTAGGGAATTACACACCCGCGCGCGATACTCCACCTCAATTGAGGCGCCCGAAATGCGTCATCATAGACGATGATGACGCAATCACCCGTGTCAACAATGCGTATGAGGCCCCGCCCCCTACGTACTTTCGCACACATACAGACACAAGCCGCGTTCTGCGGCTTACACAACCTCGCCATCGTCGTAATTTCACGACTGGCACGAGACTTTCTCGTGGTCGTAGTCGTCATTAAAAGGTTACACAAGGCGATCCGAGAGGAGATTTTCCTCCAAACCAACTGGGGCCCTCGGATCGCATGGCCCCTCCCCATGTCGGAAGTCATCTCTTTCGTTCCAGGGGACGCAGCGCTTCGCAGCAGCAGCCATTATTGTCTTCAACTCTAACTTGCGAGCCTCTCCTCGCAAGTCTCCTTAGACGAAGCTGTAAAGGCCTCCGGGCCAACAGCATCCCGTGGATGGTTTTAGTCGGTATGCTTCTCCTTCTGAGATTCGAGCCCGACACTGTTCGTTTCGGTGGCCTCCCGGCCAAGGAACGTTCGTGCATAAAACATTTCCTCCATGGTTATCAAAAAAAAAAAAAAAAGCTGCAATCGCATTGATATCGCGTTTAAGCTGCGAGCTGCCATTTTATCCACTATTTGGTTGCTGCGCATACGAGTTGGACACAGAGTAATTCAAAAATAAACCTTATATAATTAGCATTGGGTTCAAAATAATTCACAGTCACGAGCCATTGCGTAGCGGTACCGAGTCGAATGTAAGTTTTCGTGTGTACGCGTTAGTATGGTTGTACCCGGTGCTAGTACACGGGTATTTTCGGTCTGTCTGTCATCACAGAAACTGTCGTCGGGGTGAACGTACGAAGAAGGCAAAAAAAAAAACAGGATTTCAGTCAGTTTACCAGTAGTTGATGATGTGGTTAATAACATTTCCTTTAACAGTCGGCAATAAGTTATTTTGAGTATTTGTTGTTTAGGGTTTCTTATATTAATTTTTGATTAAGCATTTTAGTCACGATAGCCGAGTGGTTGGCGGATCGGAATTCGAGTCCAGAGACCCGAGTTCGAGCCCCAGTATGTAGGCTCGTGCCAATAGTTTTTTTTCTAAAATTTATGCATGATTTATATCGTTGGGTTGGACGTAACTACGGCGACAGGCTCACCACCTGTCAGGTTGTTCCAAAAAAATGTTTCTGGTGAAAGGTGGCTTGAAAGGATTTTATTATCTATCCTTCAGTCTACCCTTCAGTATTGGGAATAGCGAGAAGATATTTTATTAAATTATGGATTTATTTCGGTTTAGGTTAAACGAGTCTTGAGTTTGACTACATTTATATATATTTTATTTAGAAAAGCTATTGGGTTGAATTAAATTGGATGACGAATGCCTTTCTGAAGATTTAGCAGTGGTCTGTGAAATACAAGAGTGGCTGTACATTGGCTTTTTAATCATGCATTGTTCTGATCCCAAAATAAGTAGCTAAAGCACTTGTGCTATCGAATCGGAATCAATGAAGGTACCATAAACACCCAGACCCGAGACAATACAGAAAAAGTGATTTTCTACATGACTAGTTGGGAATCGAACCCGGAACCATAGAGCTGGCCTTAAAAACCGGTGTGTACCATTCATCGACGGATTCCGTAATTATTGTGAGACTGGATGACAAAACAAAGTAGAAGAATGAAGGGGCGTTTTTTGACAGTACCGTCGTATGGCAAAATTACGCGGTTGCCAATGACTAGGTCTCATCTGTACTGTCCTCTCCTTGATCCATTACAAAGGAATTAATTTATTTACTTTACGCTTTTTAAAAATATAAACCATAAACACGTTTTGAGACTTTAAAGAATAGGTTACACCGATCGATGCTAAATCTCTAGTGCCAAACTCTTTTTTTCCATAAAATTAAAGGCTTTTCCCAACCATCCCTGAAGAAAAAACAGTTACTGAATATCGTCCAAAAAACTCCACGTACTATGCCGTGGGCGCTGTGGCCTTTAAAGCTTTATTAAATTACAGGTAACTCAACTCGCTAGTTAGCCCAATTTATACCATTAAGAAAATGGCAAAAACATCTTACATATTTATATAAATAATAGAGTTTTATATAGTACACGTCGGCATAAGGTCGCCTTGTGACGTTCATCCACAATTCAATAATTATTACAATGTAATAATTGATCCGTCTTCCGTAAAATTATAAAAAAAATATGTTCACGCAATTCCCAATACAGGGGTAGACAGAGATCTAGTCAAGACAATTAAGTCCCTTCGACCCACCTTCCACTGAAGATATTTTCGGGACAACGGACAGGTGGTGAGCCCGTCGCCGTCTCAATGTCCAAGTCAACGATATAATTCGTACGAAAGTTTTTTTTTGAAAAACCCATTGGTACGAGCCTCCCACCTGGGGTTCGAACTCGGGTCTCTAGACTCGAAATTCCGTCCACCCAACCACTCGGCTACCGTGACTTACTAAAATTATTTCCTTAAGTAAAACTATTACCTTAATATTATTAAGTTGTACGCGCGCCATCTATCGGGATCTTTTGACATCTGTATTAATGTAGCACTAACGACCTATTTTCGTTGATAATAGTATAACTTAACCCGTCATAAATACTGTTATATTTATTATCAACTACAATAAATACCGTGTAAATAATTTAAATTATAATAAAATGTATTAGAAAATTACACTTAAACATAGGTAAGTATTTAAAGAATTTTTTATGAAAATTTGTTGTCTGAATACTGTTATTATACATAGTGTATTAAGTAATTAAAATTTGACGCACTTAACTTCATTTTAGTTTTACATACTAGAGCCTACCTATTTTTAAATAAACAAAATAACATTAAAATGTTTTGCTATTTTTTGTAATTAGGCGCTAAAAATTTCTGTGCGCAAAAAAAGTAAAAAAATTGTGTATGATTTCTAACCCACTTCAAAAAAAGGTGGACCCATACCTTTGTCAAATATTGATTTCTATTTTTCTTTGTTTGAAAGGTTATACTTCCAGTTTGATCCCATTGTAGCCACGCAAGGATCTGATTTATTTGTTTATTTAATCATTATTACAGATTCTTTAAGAAAAAAAGATAGCAAAAGGCGGTCTCAATTCCTGTAGGCGTTGTTTACCAGTCAACCTATAGGGCAGTGAAATTTTGTAGCAGGTGCAACCAAGAAAAAAAAACTATTTTTCAACAGTGGTAGAGCCACACACCAGCTTTTGTTGTTGCATGAATGGGCCGGCTCGACCGGGGAATACCGCCCTCACAGAATACCGGCGTGAAGTAGAAGTTTAACAAACTTCTGCGTTTCGTCTGGTGAGTGCAGGTAACCGGAGGCCCTCACACCCCCCTCCCATTCTCAAAGGCCGGCAACGCATCTGCTATGGCTCTGGTATTGCGGGTGTTCATGGGCGGCGGTAATCACTTACTATCACGTGAGCCACCTGCTCGTTTACCTCCCTTTTCTATAAAATAAAATACTACTACTACTACTAATTATAAAATAATTGAAATAATAATATTAATACAATTAGATTTTTATTTAAAATAAATATAATTTATGTTATAATACGTAAATTAATAGATACATTAATACATAAACTTACAAACATAAACAAAACCTGATGATGGGATCCCGAGAAAATTCGTAAAACTTATGATAATTTTTAGTATTTCACCTTTTTTGTAATAGAATTGTTCGTTTCTATGAATCATTATGTAAGTCACTGAACTCCTTAAAGGTAAGAAGTTAGGAACAATAATATACAATTTGTTGACAGATAACTTCCTACATAGAAGTATTTTTAAAACGATAGATTAGATAGGAGATTTAAATTATATATAGGCGATTGAGATAGGAGGGACGAATTGGGACGAATGGTTTGACAGTGTCTCAGATTGGTTTCGGTGAAAGTTTGGTCGAAAGGATGTAACTGTCTAGAACTCGGTTTATCTTAGTATTGATAAATTAAGTAAATATAATAGTTTCCACCGATTGATTGGAAAAGTCACGATAGCCAATTGGTTGGGTGGTTCGAATTTCGATTCAAGAGACCCAAGTTCGATCCCCAGGCGGCACGCTCGTACCAATGTGGTTTTCAAAAACTTGTGTACGAATTATATTGTTGGCTTGGACTTAAAGACGGCGACGGGCTCACCACTTGTGACGTTGTCTCAAAAATATCTGCGGTACAAGGTGGGTCGAAACGATATAATTGTCTAGATCTCTTTCTACCCTGTATTAAGAATGGCGTGAATATATTTTTTTTCATTATTTTAATAACAAGAAGACCAGCATCACAAACATGCTTAAAAAATCTAAAAAACTGTATGAGATAATAAAATTATTTTTGTGAGGTCTGTCATGAAATTTGTAAAATTTTTCAGTAACCGTATTTCTTTAAATGGAAACTTTTAATTATCTAGTAATAATGAGGAAGGCGGCACAACTGTTTCTTTATTTATAGTTCGTACGTAGTATCATACGTAAAAAGATATAGTAGTGCAATGACCTCTATATCACTGTATTCCATATTTGTACATATATAGTACATTACGTATAGATTAGCGTGTGATAATAGAATAAAAATAAGACAAAATATATTTGTATATAAACAGAGCAAGATATGCTTTTTTGTGTCAGTATGTCTCAATATATTCAATTGAACACATTTAGAAAATGACAATAAAGGACTGAAGTTTGTTCATATATTTGAGCAATTTGAGTTTTCTCACCTACTGAATTTTTAACTTAATTTATTTTCTTTCAAATTTAAATGTAATTGAAATACTTCAAGACAATTTGCATGTCAGTTACTGGGGAAGTATAACCGTAAGTTTAAGTATTGAATAAATACATTGGACTTCGAAAACTGGAAGTATAAGTGAAGAAAATAATAAATTGTATACTATAATAAATATAAAAAATATAAAATATCTTCACGCAATTACCAATACAGGGGTAGACAGAGGTCAAGTCTAGACAATTAAGTCCCTTTGACCCACCTTCCACCGAAGATATTTTCGGGACAACGTGACAGGTGGTGAGCCCGTCGCCGTCTTAATGTCCCAAGCCAACGATGAAATTCGTACATAAGTTTTTGAAAAACTTATTGATACTGCCACCTGGGGATCGAACTCGGGTCTCTCGACTCGAAATTCCGACCACCCAACAACTCGGCTATCGTGATACTATAATGTATGTATATTTATAAAAAATGCACCACAGCATTTTATTTATATCAATAACTGATTTTTATTTATATCAATTCGAATGATGGATGTTCTTTATAACAAAATATATGAGCACATTAATTTATTTTATGTGTTAATCTATTATCTACGAATAAATTAAAAATATTTTGTGATCTTATATATTGTTAAGTGTCTTTTTAATGAGTTTTTGTACCAACTTTTTTATATACAGGACTTATGGGTTCTATCAAATAACAATAAGAATAAGAAAAATGTATGTTGATGTTATGCTGTAAGTTTTAAAAAATATTATTTATATTTTTAAGTTTTCCTTTAATAAATAAATAATTATTCTTAATTATAATTAATACAAGTATACTGCATGTAATGAGTTACAATTACATACTCATTCGTTGAGTACCGGCTGTTGATTCTTTATATTTTATGGCATAAAAATCATGCTTCTATAATGGTCGTAAAATAAAAATTGCTCAAGCTCGTGACTCTATGATCTGGGGTGGTTAGAGGTCTAGGCAGTATATTCCTTTCATCTTATATTTTATCTAAGCTTATTTGGGACAGCATGACAGGTGATGAACATGTCGCCACCTTAGCGTCCAAGGCAACTAAACAAATCGCAGAGAAAGATACCGAAATGGAGTCTCTTGATTTATGTTCAGATTACCGAACCACTTGAATGTCATACACTTAACGAAGATGCTACAACTCCACTTCGAAAGTAAGAGAGTTGTAAGAGAATGAGAGAGAGAGAGAGGGAGTGATTGGGAAGTTCAGCCGGGCACCGCTTTTTTTAATTAGTACATGCATGAGTCAGGTATTTTGTTATTTTGCTATCGCCTAATAAGCGTTATCGTTAATAGTTATAGAAGCTGCCTAACGTATAATTCGCCTGGAAAATCATATTTTTACAATTTTTAGTTGCATAATTTTTTTATGTAATATAATAAACTCTGTGTCAATAGCCTGATGATGCCGTATGGCGAAACCGGTCGGTTAATTAATAAATAATTAAATAAAGTGAATTGTGTACAAGTGTTCAACAATGAATTTTAATTTTTAGTTACACATCATAGAAAAAAATTTCAACTTATAAGTTGAAATTTACTTGGAATCTGGGAGTTTATGATTCCCTCCTTGTTTTTGATTCCATAATACAAGTGCTTAAGCTGCTTACTTTGGGATCAGAGCAATATATGTGATGTTGCCCTATTTATGTGATTTATATCATGTAAGTAAATATAATAGTTTCCACCGATTGATTGGAAAAGTCACGATAGCCAATTGGTTGGGTGGTTCAATTTCGAGTCAATAGACCCGAGTTCGATCCCCAGGCGGCACGCTCGTACCAATGAGTTTTCAAAACTTATGTACGAATATCGTTGGCTTGGACATAAAAGGCGGCGACGGGCTCACCACTTGTGACGTTGTCTCAAAATATCTGCGGTACAAGGTGGTCGAAACAATATATTGATATATAAACAATATAGTATCTATGATCCAGTACAAATATTCATATTCACTATAGAAATTTTTGCGCCTCGCGAAATCAGAACACACAACCCTTTGTTTCGAAGGTCACTACCAATTACGCTACCGGGTCGACTATACATACAAAAAAATATTCACAGAAAATTCCCTGAAAACATTAAAGTTTATTAAGATTTTATTTCGATTGTATGTATAAAATAGTTTAATTGTTTCAAATAATAGTCTAATGGTTTCGGGCGCGGAATGGGAAACATGACGTCGCAAGTTCACTCCAGACACAAGACACAGCTTTGAGCAATACGTAACTGAACGAAGTACAATTGATGATCAAATTAAAAATATTTTGTGATCTTATATATTGTTAAGTGTCTTTTTAATGAGTTTTTGTACCAACTTTTTTATATACAGGACTTATGGGTTCTATCAAATAACAATAAGAATAAGAAAAATGTATGTTGATGTTATGCTGTAAGTTTTAAAAAATATTATTTATATTTTTAAGTTTTCCTTTAATAAATAAATAATTATTCTTAATTATAATTAATACAAGTATACTGCATGTAATGAGTTACAATTACATACTCATTCGTTGAGTACCGGCTGTTGATTCTTTATATTTTATGGCATAAAAATCATGCTTCTATAATGGTCGTAAAATAAAAATTGCTCAAGCTCGTGACTCTATGATCTGGGGTGGTTAGAGATCTAGGCAGTATATTCCTTTCATCTTATATTTTATCTAAGCTTATTTGGGACAGCATGACAGGTGATGAACATGTCGCCACCTTAGCGTCCAAGGCAACTAAACAAATCGCAGAGAAAGATACCGAAATGGAGTTTCTTGATTTATGTTCAGATTACCGAACCACTTGAATGTCATACACTTAACGAAGATGCTACAACTCCACTTCGAAAGTAAGAGAGTTGTAAGAGAATGAGAGAGAGAGAGAGGGAGTGATTGGGAAGTTCAGCCAGGCACCGCTTTTTTTAATTAGTACATGCATGAGTCAGGTATTTTGTTATTTTGCTATCGCCTAATAAGCGTTATCGTTAATAGTTATAGAAGCTGCCTAACGTATAATTCGCCTGGAAAATCATATTTTTACAATTTTTAGTTGCATAATTTTTTTATGTAATATAATAAACTCTGTGTCAATAGCCTGATGATGCCGTAAGGCGAAACCGGTCGGTTAATTAATAAATAATTAAATAAAGTGAATTGTGTACAAGTGTTCAACAATGAATTTTAATTTTTAGTTACCCAATTGTACTTTTTGCAGAATAGAGCCATAGCAAGTATTATTTAAACATATAGGTACTGTTGATTTGAATACTTATTTTATATTTACACACACATACATACACACGACGACATCCGTGGATGCGTGGCTTACATACCGGTTTTTTGGCGTCGGCTGCTCAGAGGTCCCGGGTTTGAATCCAGGTCGGGACAACATAGAAAAAAAAATTTCAACTTATAAGTTGAAATTTACTTGGGTCTGGGAGTTTATGATTCCCTCCTTGTTTTTGATTCCATAATACAAGTGCTTAAGCTGCTTACTTTGGGATCAGAGCAATATATGTGATGTTGCCCCTATTTATGTGATTTATATCATGTAAGTAAAAAACCGCAACAGAAAGTAAAAGCCCAATGCTGGACCATTGGCCCAACTTCCACGATTTTTATAACACATCGTCTTTTTACTTGATACTTTTTATCGATACATCGAAATCAACATGACTTATAACTTTCTTTTACAATTTGACGGAATTTCCTATAATAAAGTACGCAGATATTTAGACAGTGAAGATCATCCGTCTTAATGTCCCAGCTAACGGTACAATATACTTACAGACGTACATATTTAGAATAGTTTAAAACTTTATTTACAGAAAAAAATGTGTTAATATTTACAATACTTATTAAGTAAAAACTATTATAATCGTAGAGCCCTACTCCTCGTGGCATGGTACTAAGAACGCTGGCTGCATTTCCACGTTGAATGGCTAGACTTAACCGTTGAGCGAGAAAAGAACCTGCCCTCTTGTCACTAGCGGCAACGATAAGTCGCGGATACAATTCCTTTAGAAACTGCATCGCGCGATGACCCCACGGACCGATTGTCTCTACGGCAAATGGAACAAATATATAGTCTCCTTTCAAATACTCATATTTCCGCCGTTTACCCGATTCAGCTGCCTCTGATGCGGCCCCGGTCCTTATCGAAGTACCCTTGATATGAGAGGCCGCTAATGTATAGACGCAAGTTGCGTACCACACAAGAGCTTTGCCTCTCTCCCAAGGAACTAAAGTCAAGCCGTCGGGTCTCTTATCATCCTCTCTAAATATTCCACAAGGCTCTAAAACCGAGGGAATATTTATGGAAACAAGAGCCCTTCGGATGATTTCATTCAAGGAACCGTGACGAGACAGTCTACTGGCACTTTTTTGGCATTAAAGTCCGTGGAGGCTTAACTCGTCGACGTCGCTGCCACAAGGACGACGATGCTCCCAATCGTATTCCTACAGCTATTCGTAAACTTTCGTTATCCAGTAATGTACCAAGGTTACTTGATGGTAAAGCATGTAGCCAGTCACTGGATTCCTTTGTCGAAACAATATATTGATATATAAACAATATAGTATCTATGATCCGAGTACAAATATTCATATTCACTATAGAAATTTTTGCGCCTCGCGAAATCAGAACACACAACCCTTTGTTTCGAAGGTCACTACCAATTACGCTACCGGGTCGACTATACATACAAAAAAATATTCACAGAAAATACCCTGAAAACATTAAAGTTTATTAAGATTTTATTTCGATTGTATGTATAAAATAGTTTAATTGTTTCAAATAATAGTCTAATGGTTTCGGGCGCGGAATGGGAAACATGACGTCGCAAGTTCACTCCAGACACAAGACACAGCTTTGTTGCAGTAGGAATAATGTTAATTTTACTAGGCCTTTCTGGTATATTATTTTATTTAAGATGAGAGAGATTTACTTTACAGATGTTTACTTTTATTTTTGAATTGAAAATACATTGTCTCAATACCCATCAAACCGGAAAACAATAATAATAAAATTTCATAACAGAAATAGGTAAGTGCGTAGAACTTCGAAGGCTACTCCGAGACAGAGAAGGAGAAAAATCAAGCAGGAAAACTCGCAAAGCACTTATCAAAACAAATTCACTACTTAAAGGATGCAATAGACTAGAATAGAATTCATATTACATATATTCATTACATATATTCATTTATTTTTGTCTCGCCCATTATGAACGACACAAACATAAGCGAAAGAATAAAACCTAAATCAATCATCACTGTGATATCGGCTTATCTCCCGCCTTCGAAAACAATTCTAAGGGGCGACATCGAGGCACTGCTAAACTTAAGCGACTCGGTGTTAATAGCGGGAGACTTAAACAGCAAGCACTCTGCTTGGAACGCCGCAAATGAAAATAATAATGGACTCGCCCTCCTAACTCTAAGTATAAACCTAAACTTTGATATTATAGGTCCCCTCGAGCCAACTAGAATACCCGCGCAGAGGAACCAGAATCCGGACATTCTCGAAATAGCTCTCTTAAAGAATATATTGCTACCTCTTGCGAAAATAGAAGTTCATCACGAACTTAATTCAGACCACCGACCGGTCATAATGCAGCTAGGGCAGCCGCACGCACAGGTCACTTTGACCAAAACCGCGACAGACTGGCGTAAATTCGAGGAATACCTCGAGTCTACGGATTCCCCGGAGTTAGCAAACATACCGGAGGTCATTGATAATAAAGACACGGCACTTGCCGCCGTCGTTCATCTCACCTCTCACCTAAAAACCGCCGTCAGTGTATCCTCCAGGCGGGTCAAAGCGGCAAATGACCGCCGCTTTGAGTTGCCTGCTGAGCTCAGACAGCTGTTGAGAGAGAAAAATGCTGCCAATAGGGCGGGTATAGGACAGGTATAGGACTGACGCAAACCACGTTAGGATGCGCCAACTCCAAAGGGAGGTTAAACAGCGCATGGCTGAGTTGAGGGGGCAAAGATGGGACAAGCTAATGTCGGACATCACGCCTTCGCACATTGCCTACTGGCAGTTGGCTAGGTCGATGAAGTCCGACTCTGTCGTATCTATGCCTCCCCTGGTCAGTCCCGACGGTTCTATAGCTTTTGACGATAGGGAAAAAGCCGAATGTTTAGCCGACAGCTTCGAAAGTCAGTGCTCTCCAAACACACAACCCACAGATCCCGTACACATTCAGAATGTGGACGACTTCGTATCGCGGAAAATTTCGCAGCCACTAACGGGTGAACCTCTCCCGCCTACCTCACTCGAAGAGGTTAAGGGCATAATTAAAAACCTTAGGGTACGTAAGGCTCCAGGAGCTGACGGCATCTCAAATAGGTTAAAACTCTCCCAAATTCGTTGCTATTACTATTAGTAGCAATCTTGAATGCCCTTCTCACAAGTTGCACCTTTCCAGACTCCTGGAAGGAGGTCCACGTAATAGGGATCCATAAACCCGGGAAACCGAAAAAACAGGCCTCTAGCTATAGGCCCATTAGTCTCCTCAGCGCACTGGGAAAAATCTACGAGCGGTCGCCTCTTTAACCTTAAAATAGCCGCAGCAAAATGCTGCTAAAACATAAAATACGCCTATACACAACTTGCGTACGACCCGTCATGTCATACGCCAGTATAGTATTCGCGCACGTCCCCAAAGTACGGTTGAACTCACTCCAAGTGATTCAAAATCGATTCATGCGCCGCGCAACCGGCGCTCCCGTATATATGCGGAACGTAGATCTGCATCGCGATCTCAAACTGCCTACAATGGCAGCGCTATTTAAAAAGTTCTCCATCGACTACTTCGATAGGACTAACTTACATACAAATCCGCTAGTGGCAGCGTTAGGGAATTACACACCCGAGCGCGATACTCCACCTCAATTGAGGCGCCCGAAATGCGTCATCATAGACGATGATGACGCAATCACCCGTGTCAACAATGCGTATGAGGCCCCGCCCCCTATGTACTTTCGCACACACATAGACACAAGCCGCGTTCTGCGGCGTACACAACCTCGCCATCGTCGTAATTTCACGACTAGCACGAGACTTCCTCGTGGTCGTAGTCTTCATTAAATGGTTAATACAAGGCGATCCGAGGGGAGATTTTCCTCCAAACCAACTGGGGCCCTCGGATCGCATAGCCCCTCCCCCATGTCGGAAGTCATCTCTTTCGTTCTAGGGGACGCAGCGCTTCGCAGCAGCAGCCATTATTGTCTTCAACTTCTAACTTGCGAGCCTCTCCTCGCAAGTCTCCTTAGACGAAGCTGTAAAGGCCTCCGGGCCAACAGCATCCCGTGGATGGTTTTAGTCGGTATGCTTCTCCTTCTGAGATTCGAGCCCGACACTGTTCGTTTCGGTGGCCGGCCAAGGGACGTTCGTGCATAAAACATTTCCTCCACGGTTATCCAAAAAAAAAAAAAGAATAGAATATTTATTTGTGAAGTGTAAGTGTTTTACATTTAGGTGTTGTTTTACAGTTACAGTCTCAGTACATTTTCACCTTAATCTAGGTATACAAATATCTATTTAATCTAAGTTAATAAAACTGCGTAATATTCTTTATGGAGTGGCAGTAGTCTTTTAAATTTTACAAGCATCATCAATCAATCTTACATCGGTAATACCGAAACTGACCGACTCATCCACCACATCCAAATGGCTGCAGATTACATGCTACAGCAGATTCCATCCGCAGAGATCGTGGTACTCGGCGACTTCAACGCCCACCACGCCGAATGGCTACGATCTCGAACCACTGATCATGCGGGGAGATCTGTTTTTGACTTTGTCTTAGCATATGGACATAAAGGCGGCGACGGGCTCACCACCTGTCACGTTGTCCCGAAAATATCTTCGGTGGAAGGTGGGTCAAAGGGACTTAATTGTCTAGACTTGACCTCTGTCTACCTCTGTATTGGGAATTGCGTGAAGATATTTAATATTTAATTTTTTTATTTAACATGATCAGACAAAACTGGTTACTTCGCCAACGTGGGTTACGGATGTGGAGGATCATACACCTTCCCTGCTGGATCTTCCGCTAACCTTTCTTCCGGACAGCTATGTGGTCCCCATCGATGCCCCTTTCGGTTCATCGGACCACTGCCTGATTCGGAGTAAAGTGCCTATCATGTGCCCATTGCGGTCGTGATCTGCAGGCAACCGCCGTGTGTGTGGCACTACAGGTCGGCGGATTGGGAAGGGATGCGGTCTTTCTTTGTATCCTAACCGTGAGGGCAGGTTTGCTTCTCGCTCGATAGTCCCGACAACTTTGCAATTTCTATCGCCGATGTGGTGCTTCAAGGAATGGAAATCTTCGTTCCTTCCTCAGGGGTGCCCATCGGTGGTAGATCTAAGCCTTAGTTTGGTAGAACCTGCAGAATGGCATCTCG
Organism: Sericinus montela; assembly: GCA_029286605.1. NCBI lineage: Eukaryota > Metazoa > Arthropoda > Insecta > Lepidoptera > Papilionidae > Sericinus > Sericinus montela. The sequence goes on from JAGSMR010000020.1 coordinate 1,224,320, forward strand.
ACAAAAGCAAAAGCAGCAGTGCTACCGGACCTGATTTAATGCATCGGCGTCTCAGCATTCAAAAACTAACTTTTTTAAGAAGGACCAAAACTCAGCCGCCAGGTCCTTCAAAAGAGTAATTGCTGCGGCAAAGTCCGAACACATTGGCAGAATTGGCGAGCAACTAGTTCGTCTTCCTTCGGGAATTCGTGCGTTGTGGTCCCTCGCCAAAGCTCTCCAAGGGAATTTCGTACAGAAGGCATGGAAGAGCTTTGGTGCATGGGATCCCTAAGAAAGGCGACCGCTCAGATTCGTGCAACTATAGACCGATTGCCATCACCTCCTTGTTCTCCAAAATAATGGAATCCATTATAAACTGCCAGCTCTTGAGGTTGATTAGCGACCGCCAGTGCGGCTTCCGTCGGGGACGCACAGCTGGTAATGTTCTTGTGTGACTCACTCACCGATGGACAGAGGCAGTAGAGAGCAAGGGAGATACTACTTAGGGACCTTCAAGAAAAGAGCCTATACCTTTCTCAAAGACCGGCAACGCATCTGCTATTCCTCCGGAATTGCAGGTGTTTATGGGAGGCGGTAATCACTTACCATCACGTGAGCCACCTGCTCGTTTGCCTCCCTATTCTATAAAAAAAAGTCAATATAACGGTGTAATTTCTGCATATTTTTAAAAGTCTGCTTAGAACAAAGACAAACCTATTTATTCCATTACACAAATTTTCTATGGTCAATTAATAGTCTAAGAAACTTTGTATCGTTAATTTGAACGTTTTATCGTTGATTTGGACAATAAAACGGCAACAGGCAAACTATCTGTCACGTTGATGCCTGTAAATTCCGGTGAAACGAAAAAGTTTCCATATTCGTTAGACTGTAGTCCGATAAAGTTTTTCGTACTGGCTGGTTTTGGAGGATTTTAAAGTAAATAGATTTTAGTAAAATCGATTTAAAATTTAATTTGAAATAAAAAGTAAAATCGAAGTCTGGGTTTCCAGCCTTTCAGATTCTTGCCAACAGAAGAAACAAAAAAGCAAATTTTTTTCAAAGTAAATATAATACAACAGGAACAGTTATTTAAATAGGCTTTTACTTTTGATGACCTCCGTGGATGAGTTGCGTACACACCGTTTTTATGTCGCTTGCTCTGAAGTCCCGTGTTCGATTTCAGGTCCGGGTAAGTGAAGAAAATTCTTTTTCCACGTTTTCTTGGATTTGGGTATTTTGTGGTACCCTCGTTGTTTGCGATTCCATAGCACAAATGCTTAAGCTACTTACTTACTCTGGGATCAAATATGTATGTATTGTTGTCGCTATCTTAAAGTTAACGGCAACAAACTATAGAAGTTGTTCATTAGGTGGTAATACAAACAGCTCAGCTACCCGAAGTATAGGAAAAGAATAAAAATAATATCTTCACGCCATTCCCAATACTGGAATAGACAGAGGTCTAGACAATTAAGACCTTTCGACACACCTTCCGCCTAAGACCTTTTTGGCACCACGTGACAGCTGGTGAGCCCGTCGCCGTCTTTATATTCAAGCCAGTGAAATAAATCGTACATAAGTTTTTGTATCTACAATAACAATAATTAATCATACGAAAAACCTATTGGTACGAGCCCTAGGGATCGAACTCGGGTCTCTTGATTGAATTTATTAAATGTTCCTCTAATTATTTCGACTACAATGTTACTTCATCCAATTAATTATTCAAGTAAATACGCAAAATCTAGAATCTAGAAACTGTCGTATAATAATGTATGTTTAGCATACGTAAACATCATGCGATTAGACATGCGCAAGATAACGTCTTAAATAGGGTTGCCGCTCAAATGATTTCTCGAAAACATTAATAGCTTTAAAAATATTACGTAATCTTGAAAGGAAAACAAACAACTGTGTACTTACTGTCTGCAACTGAAAAGCAAAGTACCGGGATAACTTCTAATAAGTCGGTAATATTCGAAAAACAAAGAGTAAAATTTTTGTATTTAGTTTAATTACATTTTTCGTCAAAGTTAATAGTAGATAAGTAAACGTTTATTTAAATTAAATTCGTTTTCATTATTGTTGGAACAAGCTTTAGTATATAACAACATATAACAACCTTCCTAGTTGAAACGGTCAGATGTTTTAAATATATATTAATTTGAGGATGTTAAGGATATAAGTGTTTTGTTGCTCGAATCAGATACAAAATACCGCCAGCATCCTTGGTGTGTGGCAATTATGGGAAATCCTTCGTTAGGGAGTGGCCTAATTCCAGTAATAGACTTTAGGATATTAATTTATTGACAATTTCAAGTATACGAGATTGTGCTTGACGATTTTTTTTGGTATGATTTCGTTTTCTTTCCTTTTTTTCCTTCTTTAAGGAATTCAAAGTAGCTATATCCCCTCAGGTTTTGCAGTGGATATGGCTACCTCTTAAAATCATTTGAACCGATTCTTCGTTTGCCACATTCCATTAAAAATGTATGATTTTTGGTAACCCTAAATTTTACGTATGTTGTTTAGGTATTTCTAGAAGACGGCTGGTATCGTTGCGACAGTTATTGTTGTGTAAGCAAAGATGCTGTAAGGATTTTTAAAAGCAAATATGTACATTGATAACAAGTTTATGAACACGTAGATATTATGTTAATGTTCAAGAGGAAAATTTACAAATTTCATAATACGTTTGTTTTTAAAATTACTAAGCACATTTATTATTTATATATCTCTTATAATATGCAAGGCAATAAGGATGTAAAAGTAGGGTTAGCCGATACGCATTTAAGTTAAATTAGTCTTATACTGTCATCTCTCTCTAAGGCTAGGGCTAGTCGCTCAGTATACTTACACTTGCGTATTTAACGTGTACATTGTTTAATTTTATCTTAATAAATGAAAGAAATTAGTCTTAGTCCAGAAAGTAAGCCAGTATAAAGCAATTTTTCAAATAAGCGTCCGTAGGCAGAATGAAAATCAACATCATCGTAATGGTCTATAAAAGTCCACTGCAGGTCATGGGCACCAGAGATTTCCATATTCGTCACGTCTGACAAGCGGATAAAAAAATCAATAATTATTTAAAAACTTACTTAGTTATTTGTATCAAGAATATTGGCCTGACGTAGAGGCATCCTTTCCCTTTTTTCCTTTTTCTTCTCTTTCGCCAACAAATCCTTACAGGTCGACAGAGCATCTTGAGCTTCTTTGGTGCTGCAGAGGCACTGACATTGGTTACTGTTTAAGGGGATTGTATTACTTAATACCACGTGAGCCTTCTTCACGAGAGTTTCTTAAAATAAATGCATGTTGTTACTATTAATAAGATTTTACCGAAGGAAAATTAAGGACCACTTTTTCATTGACATTACTTTTTATTATAACTATGCTACCATAACGCAATTAAATAGCGCAGTCTAAGTAGAATTATTTTTTTTAGTATTGTCTGCTATTTTCAAAACTGAACTTTTATACAACAATGCATATAGACATGGACAACTTTACATTTATTGTCCTGATACCAAAGTATAGCTTAAGCATTTGTATTATGGAAACATAAACAATGAAGGTACCACAAACACCAAGGTTTGAGAAAAATGTAGAAAAAGTATTCTCTTCAATGACTCTACATTGCCCATTCATTTTATTATATACTTACTCAAAATCGAGTCCAACATAGGTTTGAAAGGTATACAGTGTCAGTATAATTACGAGCTCTGAGACAGTCCGTCATTAGGGTTAACCCCAGAGGTCTATGATGAATTCGTAATCAAGCATTTGTAATCATCTTCATTTGAAATTGTTTGTATGTTTCCATGAGCTGTGAACCCACTTACCATCAGGTTGACTGTAAAACCATTTTCGCACTAATCCTATGAAAAATGTGATAATGATTATGAACATACGAATATTTAATCTGTTGTTTCCGTAAGTCGTTTCGCGGGGTCGAAAAAGTGGGACGGGTCAGTCGACGTTAGTTAAATAATGAAAGTTTTTTTACGTCATATCCTCCACATGTTACAATACCATACGATAGCATGTCCGATATTACTTCAACGAACTCATTATGTTATTGTTGTAACATTTGTTTTAAGCACAGGCGAGCCGAATTACCTCCTACATCTAAAAAAAATGCCACTCAGTCTACTAAACCCTTCCAACTGAATCACAATACAACTGAAAGACAATAAAATAGCTACAATGGTAATACATATCTAGACGACTAATGAATAGAAGATAGATAATTTTCCGTCCAAAATGCCACTACAACGAAATTTGTTTCCATCTACGTGTCTGGGTTTAAACTTTTCATAAGAATTTAATATTTAAAAGAGAAAGACGCTTATCCTGCCTTTACGGCGTGTAACCTATTCTTTGCACGACAAAAGACTCTTATAAGAAGTTATAATCGCCATGAAAAGCGGTGCCGTAGTAAATACGATTGTTAAGGCTTTTCACTGATTCGTATCTTGTAACGTCCACGGTATGGAAGATGACAGCATATCCTAAAGCAAATACAGCAAATGGGAACTGGTTTACCATCTTCAGACATTCCTCGATACTTTTCTAGACAATTTATTATTTCGACTGCTTTTACATTGGAGATTCTTTGGAATAACGTGACGTTTGGTGAGCTTATCACAGTCTCAGTGTCTAAGTCAAAAGTACAAATCATTCTTCCTGCAGATTGAACTTGTCTAAGTCAAAAGTACAAACAATTCATCCTGCAGATTGAACTTGAGTCTTCTGAGAATTCTGATGACCCCTCTGCCAACTAAAAACTAAAAGCGGCGAAAATAGCAGACTAATCGTCTACCATTAAATCATATGCATATAGTGATCTATGTCGGATATAAGAAGACACATACATGTATAACCTATCTAGCAACCTTGAGCATTCATTGCATCTCGTCACTGACGATCTTTGCAATGTCGCGAATTAATCACCGTAGCAAACAAGCACAAATATTGAGACTATTTTGTTTGAAATTAAATTTTTGAGCTTTTAGAAAAAGTTAAATGTAATTTTTGTTCCTAATTATCTATTAAATATTGTTAGCTAAAACTTAATATAATCTTTACATACTTAAATAACAACGAATTATTATTCATTGTTTGTCATTTTTTGTTTATTTTTTTAAATATTTTATCTAGATATTTATTACAATAAGAATAATTTCCTTCAGCCAATATGAAGACGTTATAATATAGAAACACAATATTTTTTTACGTTAAGTTTTGTTAAGTTAAGGCCTTTTTCATTTAGGAATTTTTAGAATGCAAGCTTGTGATCATCAACAAAATATACTAATAGTAAAGCTTCATTGTATACAATGTGGCAGTTACGAACGATTTTCCGCAACCAGTTACGCCAGCCTGTATCGCAAACCTAATCTAATTCTATGGTAGTTATAGCAAATTAACATGGGCTTCATTTCAATTCTATTAAGGCACATCTAGCAACGTTACGTATAAGTAGTTTGGTAATTGTTATTTTCATAAATTAAAATCAAGGAAACTGAACGACCCAATAAACGAGTTTATAGTGATCCCGTCTTCGAAGCAAAGGGTTGCGGGATCGAATCCTGCTAGGGGCGAATATTTGTATGATATTTGTACTCGAGTCATGGAAGTTTTTTTGTAAATTATTATTTGTCAAGGTAAATATATATGTGTGTGCATAAGTATACCGTACCATATACATATAAGAAGGCTCACCGTCATAATGTAACAATTATTCCAAATAGGCTTCGCTGAAATGTCTATCGAAAATACTTCATTTTCTAGAACTTTGCCTTCCCCAGTATGGGAAATTCCGTGACGATATAAAATATCAAGGTTCATTCAATGGACTGGCAAAGCAACGTCTCGTATTGAGTTAAAACATATGTCCAAATACATAATTATTTTATACTCGCGGCACACCGCAATTGTATTCAATGACATACATTAACTTTACAATCGCACGCTATTTACGAAAATGTGACGTTTGTGTTATTGTTATAGGTTTCCCTATTAAACCGATTTATAAATGGACACGGAAATGTATAAATATATGAATTTTTAATGTAATTTAAAGTAAATAAAATAAAATAACATACTTCAATACACAACCTTATAAGAGGATTTCGCCATAGATACCACGCCGGGCGAGCGGATTGACAACCACAGTTTTTTTAAGATATTACTCAGGAATACGCTGCTGCCCATCTCCTGACTCTTACATGGATTATTATGATACCCACGGGATGAAATAGCAGATTTATTGTGCCTATACCTTACGGCATTACGAGGACCTGCACAATGTTGCAGGTAGTTGATAGATACAGCTGGCACAGGACCGTTCAATGTTGCAGCCGAGATCTTTGGGGGAGGCCTATATTCAGCAGTGGACTTCTGATAGGCTGCAGTGGATTTCTATAAGCCGTTATGTTGAAATGACGAGGATTTAGATTTAGAGAGGTCGATTGCTACAACTGAACGGGCCACTAGTAAATGTTAATGTTTGGTTATATGTGTATTGTGGGAACGTACGCCAATGCTTTAAAGTTACAACGAAGGTCGTTTCAACGTCGGTATAGTGAGTTGCCTCTTAATGACGCATGCTCCATAGTTCGGAAGAATGACAGGCGATTATAAACTTTACGTAGTTGACATAACATGATACACAACAAGTGCGTTAGTGCAATTTGATTAGCGTAACGTTTTGGGTATTGGCGTACAATTAAACCACACTCTTCATGTCCGTGTGTGTCGTTACAAAATATTCAAACAAAAAGACAGAGGTGCGAGGTATCTGATACTGCAATCGCCAATCCGTATGCCATCTGTGGTGATGATTGCAAACCCTAAGAGACTTTACGAGGTATGGAAGAGGCCTATGTCTACAGGCCGTTATTTATTTATGTATATATTTTAAAAGGTATGGAACTAAAATATGAAAATCAAACTCGTATCTTTATATCCAGATTTGTCACATTTTTAGAATAACCGTAAAATTAAAAATATTTTTTCTTTTATATATCTCTAATAAGCACATTAAACCCAAGAATTATGAATCTTAAGGAAAAACCATTAACTATTTTACAATACAATAACTGAAACTAATTATGTTGCGCATTGCTTTTACAAAGTTCACCTTCATCGAAAGGACGTCGCAGCACTCCTATTGTTATCGGGATCCGAGTCATTGACTTAGTAAACAAGAGTTTATGTTCAACTTACCTCTTATATAATCACAACACTTCTGTAACTTCAATAATCAGTATCTTACAAAATACCGACAAAAAAATCGTTTATAATAACGTCACAGAGAGTGTACGAGAGAAACAGTAATTTACAAAATTAAAATAAATCAATTATCAATAATCAAACACCAAAAGTTTGCTGGGAACTCTGTCAACTGATGATGGCGATGGAAACTTTTGTTTTATTTTTTTATTACAGATATTTAATGGATTAAAACTAGTAATCCACTGAAAATATTTGTTATTCATTTAATAATGGATATTAAAAATACTTTTTATAATAAATTGTGTCGACAAGCAAAACAAAAATGTTTATTTATTGTATTGTTTGTATTGTAATTTTTTTAATTCAAATCGTTTCATAATGAGGTTCATCTAACGGAGAAAAACTTTCTTTGATTTTTTTAATAAAATAAATAAATAAATATCTTCACGCAATTCCCAATATAGGGGTAGACAGAGGTCTAGTCTAGACAATTAAGTCTCTTTGACCCACCTTCCACCGAAGATATTTTCGGGACAACGTGACAGGTGGTGAGTCCGTCGCCGTCTTTATGTCCAAGCCAACGATATGAATCGTACATAGCATTTGAAAAAAAAACCCATTGGTACGAGCCTGCCACTTGGGGATTGAACTCGGGTCACTTGACCCGTAATTCCGACCAGACATCCACTCGGCTATCGTGACTTCATCACATGATGATATTTTTAAAATATAGAATTATTTTGATTTTTAGTATTATTTTGATTTTTTAAAATACATAATTGAACATAATATAATTAGATATAGTATGGGATTACAAAAAGTCAGCCTTAAATTACAAATAACATCTTGGCGAACAGTCGATACTTTTAAATTTTGTTAGCGTAATAAGGTTTTCACCCTTGTATCGAACTCTCGAGAGGCCCGAGTTCGATCCCCAGGTGGCAGTACCAATGAGTTTTTCAAAAACTTATGTACGAATTTCATCGTTGGCTTCGACATAAAGGCGGCGACGGGCTCACCACCTGTCATGTTGTCCCGAAAATATCTTCGGTGGAAGGTGGGTCAAAGGGACTTAATTGACTAGACTTGACCTCTGTCTACCCCTGTATTGGGAATTGCGTATCGATCTCTCGGGTAGATTCTTTAGAACGCTGAAAAGAATAAAGTTGTCCAAAAATATTTTTATCAACATATTATGTCAAGTTTTAAATGAACACATATAAACATGAATCCCTGATGTTCTGTCGTACATTTCAGAACAGCAGCAGCGGAAAATATTGACGAGAAGAAGAAGAGAACGAAAATGGAATATACCTATATAAGTAACTTATTTCTGTTAATAAGTTACTTATATAAGTTAATACCATTTTGTTTTCATTAGGAACTCTTAAAATATAATACCATTTTATTGTATTGTCTTTTACGAGCCTTGCAACGGTCCTGGTTGTAAAATAGAAATATATATACGAGTATATAAGTTTTAAAAATGTCTATAAAATATAGTACAATAAAATCAATACATGTTACTATGTTTACGAAAACGAAATATAGTAAAACCGAGGGGAATATTATGAACCGTAGTGTGGGAAAATTGCACTACGCTTGCTTTGCTGCGCTCAGCGGCCTTCGTACCAATATTCAGACATTCCCGGTACGTGCGTACCATTTTACTTTATTACATATAATATAATATAATTTATATAATTATATATTCTATTGTCTTTATAATATTGCACATATTATTTATAATACCAGCTGTTGTATTGGGGACTCTCTGGGTAACATTTATTGGTAGTAGTAGAAGTATAAGTTGAAACCATCATTTCACAATTAAGTCCTTTCAACCCACCTTCCACCGAATACATTTTTTGGGACAACGTGACAGGTGGCGAGCCCTTCGCCATCTTCTTGTCCGAGCAATATAATTCATACTTAGGTTTTTGAAAAAATAATTGGTTAGTTCCACCCATTTGGAGATCGAACTCGGGTCTCTTGCCTCTAATCCCTACCACCCAATCATTCGGTTATCGTGATGTAATTTCATAGAAATTAGTTAAATACTTTCAGAGGTAAGAGTAGACTGACATTGTGATACGAAGTTTTTATTATATTTTTATACGAAAATTATTGCTGCGTCGTTTACCAGTAGGAATTTACCAGTCAATTTCCATGGGTGTGGTAATAAAAGGAATTTGAATATGCTAATGGCTACTTTAAAATGGCGAGAAAACCGTTACGAAGAATAACAAAATAAAGCACATACTTTACAGCGTTTAAGATGCAAGATATCTGGTATTTCGATCACCAAATCGCCTGCTAAAAGTGGCGATTATGGCCAATCCTCCCTAATGGAAAAGATCTTTTCCTACTATCTATATACTATACATGCTACTATAGCCTGTTACAGGCAGTTACATATAATGAGAAACTGCTCAGACTATTTTGACGTTAATATGTGTTTAGATAATATCTTATATTTAACATATATGTTAAGAGGTAACATCTTGGAGATATTTAATTTGTATACAAAATATTAAATCATTATTTATTAGAATATTTAAAGCGCTAAACGAACCGTGATCATCCGCATATCGGACAACTTGATCCTTAGATTCTGTTCTACGTCACCGATCTACAGCATTCTGATTACGAATTTTTGAGACGGTTATCCTGTCATTCGTTGGTAGCCAATGTCATTTTGAAGGCTTTTTCCTTAATCGCTTCTTACGACATTCAAGTGAAGAAAGAAAAATATACTAGCCGTAAAAAATAAATATACTATCTTACCACACCACACCGCATGAGGATTGGCTTGCTAAGATAATGTAACAGTTGTTCTTACGCTAGTTAACAATCGTTACACCACGCGGACCAATCTTTTTTTGGTTGTAGTTACTGTTTTTGTTAAAACAAAGTGCGGCAACCGAACTGCCCTTTTAGGGCAAGTCTCTGTGCGTTCCGCATGCTAGCGGCGCCCTTCACCTCCCAACCGAGGCCCGGACTCCCTTTGGGAATCACCGGTATTAGGGGAAGGGGGCATTGCGCGTCAACGGCGTGCAAAATTGGTCGTGGTATCTTGCATAATCTGCACGGATAGTGAAGATGGGCGATTCGAGCGCATCAACAAGTGCCTCCGAAGAGTCCGACTCAACAACGCCATCACCACCGCGCTTCAAAATCGCCGAACTATCCCCGAGGTCACGCTTGGAGCATGACCTGGGGATGATGAAACGAATGAAGCGCATCGAGCTAGTCCAAGCGACTACTGCGGACAGAACTATAGCGTTGCTTGAGAAGGACCGGGAGGAACTAGAGAGCATAGGGGTAACCATCCCCCCGGAGGAAAGACTTACCCTGAAGCTAGCCTTCAGAGAAATGGAGGAAAAACTGGGGAACAGACCCCCTCGTCGCAGAAGGTGTCCGAAGGACGAAGACGAAGAGGACGCCCGGAAGCGTCAATGTGACTCCAACCGACCCGTATGGGCAAATCAAGATCCCCGACTGAGGGGAGAGAGCGGTGCAACTTCCGCTCCCACCCCCTTCACCACTTCACCACCCACACGTCGGCTGCGCCTGCGACCTCTGGATCATCAAGAGGTCACGTGGCTCCCGAGCTACGCGCATCTAACCCACCGGCTGAGCCAGCCGTCTCTGGGAAGCGGGCGCCGTCGACTACTGCATCAACTGGCTCGCGCGGTACAAACACCTCCGTGCCTACCAATCGCGCGGTCCCTTCTACCAAGGCATCCATCCCGCCGGCCGTGCCGTCTACCTCTAGACAGCGTATGCCGACGTTGACAGGCGTCGAACCGCGCGCCCCGCCGATCGCGCCGATCACCCGTCCGCGCCCTAGCGCGGTGACACCCGCGTTCTCTGGCTCGCGCACCATGCAGGCGGCACACGCGACCGGTGCACCGCGAACATCCGCGGCCGCTCGGCCCCCGCAACCTGCGCCTGCGCAAGCCTCGCGCGCCCCTGTGGCCGCACCCGCTACTCCCTCCGCGTCCACAGGGACGCAAACCCATAGGGCACCCGCTGCTTCTCGCGTGTCTCAACCTGGTCACCCGCGCGCCCCACAGGCCTCACGCGGCACGTCACCCGCTGAGACCGCGGTTCGAACCGAAACTCCGCTCGTCTCATGCACCCCGAGCACCCCCGCGACCACCTACGCACCGGAACTCACACTTCCTATACCCGCTACATCAGAGCCTACACTTACCGACAAGGAAATGGAAGAGCTCCCTGAAGCGGACTTAACTACGCCAGGGAATAAAAACTATAGAGACGCCCTGACAGGAGGTAGTGGGAACGGCAATGTTCCCCCTCCCTCCTCCACCCAACCGGGACCTTCGAATTCTGTTACCAAAAGGAAACCAAAATACCCCCCCATTGTTGTAGAACAATTCCCAAACTGGGCACGTCATTTTAAAACCATGGCCCAAGAATTGGGCCGGCGCCCAAACGCCCGTCCCTATGGGAAGGGGGTGAGGTTCCTGCCGGAAGATGAACAGGAATATCGGTACCTCCAAAGATACCTGACGAAGCTGGAAGTGGAAGAAAATCTGGCGTGGTTTTCGTATTCATTACCAGCAGAGAGGGGTATCAAGGTTGCCATCAGAGGCCTACCTTATGATACCAACCCCGAAGAAGTCCAAGAGGCCTTCAGGGAGCGGGGCTTCGAACCAGAATACGTGAGAGCAGTAAAAGCCCGACAAGGCAGACCAGGGTGCATCTTTTTCGCCCAGTTCAAGAGAAAAGATGACACCTTAAAAAAGCTCTATGCGGTAAATGAACTCTTGTACATGCCTGGGATCCGGGTGGAAGCATGGAGAGGAAAGAAAGGACCAGCCCAGTGCCACCGTTGCCAGCAGTTCAGACACTCTTCCTTCTGCTGCCACCGTCCGCAGGCGTGCGTTAGGTGTGGGGAACAACACTTCGCAAAAGACTGCCCACGACCTTTGGAAGAACTGCCCACCTGCGCAAATTGCGGGGCGGCACGCACCGCGAACAACATCAACTGTCCGGTGTTCAGGAGGGAGCTGAGGAATCGTCGCGCTGGCACGGTACCCCAGACACGCCCCCTTCCTGTCAATAGAAATACTGTGGAAACTAAAGAGAACCAAGCCACACTCATGGCCCCTGCAAATAGTTACAGGCCGAGAGTGGCACAACCAGCCACTGAGGCCGGAATCAAAAACAAAAACAAAAAATCCAAGAAAAAGAAAAAGAAGACCGGTGCGAAACAGCAGCCTACTGAGGAGCTCACTTGTGGGCCATCACCCGAAATGGTTCCTCTGAAAGCGCCTGCAATAGCCTCCCAGGCGGATAGGACAACTACTGTGTCAGCGGCCCTCTCCGTGCTGCAGGAGGTTCTGCAGGCGCTGCGGAAAGGGGAGGACCCAGTTCCATCCCTATTAAGCGGAATCACCAAACTCATGCAGAATATTAATGGCTTACCAGAAGCTTAGAGTGATATACTGGAACGCCAACGGGGTAGCTGCTAAGAAGACCCTACTGCGCACCCTGCTGGAGGAACAAGAGGTCGATGTGGCACTGGTATCAGAAACCCACCTGCGTCCAGGCCGTGAATTCGGTATTAAAAATTACTGGACGTACCGCCAGGACGAGGTATCTCCAGAAGGTCGAGTCTACAGAGGACTGGCAATTCTGGTTAAAAGAAATCTCCAACACCAACCACTACCACCAGTGTGCCTGCGAAGCATGAGTGCATTGGGGGTGGAGATCGGATCTGGAAGCCAAAAGATGTTCCTCTTCGCGGCTTACAAACCACCAGCCGCGAAGATGGATGCAAAGGAGCTACTGGCTCTCCTGGATACCTCAACCCCAACACTCATCGCGGGTGACTTGAACAGCAGGCACACGGGTTGGAACTCGTCGCGCATATGCCCCAATGGGAGAATACTGTTTAACGAAGCGGAGCGAAGGGGTTGCCACGTCGCGGGACCCGAAACACCTTCCCACTACCCGTACCAAGGAGCACTCAGCGCGGACGTCATCGACGTGGCAATCTATAACCATCTCCCCCGCCCGCCCACACTGGAGGCATTGCTCGATGACCTAGGATCAGACCATTTGCCAGTCCTCACCGTCCTGGCGGACTTTGAAAAGGACCACCTAGTTACCCAGCGGAGAAGAGTGAACTGGGAGCTCTTCTCTGCACAGGTGGAAGCACATGCGACCTCGTTCCCGGTAAGCACGGCGGAGGAAGTGGAGTACCTCTGCCGTGAGATAGGAAGGGTCCTCGGCCCGGTCACACGGCCCTAGAGGAGGCCACTACCACCTCTGAAGTTAGGGGATACCGACGACCTCTCCCTTAGAGAGTCCTCAGGCTCTTGGAGGAAAAAAGAAAACTGCGGAAGACCTGGCAGCGTACCCGATGCCCAATACTGAAGACTTCTCTTAACGCGACGACGGAGAGGTTAAAACAAGAGATCCGGAACCACGCCACTGAGGGCTGGCGTGGTTCCGGATCTCTTGACATTGACAGCCTAAATGGAGAGTGGAACTCGATACATAAGCTTTGCCGCCAGTTCTCGGGGGCGAAAGCACCAAGAAGACCTCTTAAGCACAGTGACGGCTCAGTGAGATACAGCCCTCAAGAGAGAGCGGAAATCTTCGCTGACTTTCTCGAAGGCCAATTTCGGCCCTACCCGGCTGCGAACCATGCGCATGTCGCAGCAGTGGAGACACACCTTCGAGACTACTTCCGAAAAGAAGAAACAGAAGACCTAGATTGCGCAGTGTACTTCTCCCCGGGTCAGGTGTGGCGCGCTATGCGCCAGACTAAGTTGAAGAAAGCCCCGGGGATAGACGGCATTACCAACGAAGCCCTACGAAGGTTACCGCCTAGGGCAGTCGCAGCCTATGCCATGCGTCTCGAAGGTGTTTGAAAAACTCCTGTTGCGACACATACCACCTCATCTTAACACCAGGCATGAACAGTTCGGGTTCAGGGCCGAACATTCTACCACCCTACAGTTGTCGAGGGTACTGCACTACGTTGCGCAAGCAATGAACAAGAAGGAGAAGGTAGTTGCAGTATTTCTCGACATGGAGAAAGCCTTCGATAAGGTCTGGCATGAGGGCCTTATCTATAAGCTGTCACTGCTGCCAATACCTCGCCGCGTCGTTAAGGTAGTGGCCTCCTACTTGAAGAACCGCCGCTTTCGGGTGGCCGTCGAGAACTCCCTTTCCGAGGAGAGAGAGGTACGGGCGGGGGTGCCACACGGGAGTTGCCTCTCCCCAGCCTGCTATTCCGCGTTCACTGATGATATCCCGAAGAAGGAGAGTGCGTTGTTGGCTTTATACGCCGACGACGCAGCCTTCTTCGACAAGTCACTTAGAGCGGATTACGCCACCCAGAAACTACAACAGAAGCTAGACCTACTACCATCTTGGCTAGCGGACTGGAGACTCTCAGTGAACGTCAGGAAGACGCAGGCTATCACCTTCGGAAAGGCGAAGAGACTGCCACCCAAACTGAAGCTCATGGAAGAGGAGGTGGAATGGTCGGGGGTGATCAAGTATCTGGGGGTCCAAATCGACCGAGCCCTCACAATGGGAAACCATGTGAGATCGGTCGTCGCAAGCGCCCGGGTTGCAAGATCGCTGCTATACCCAGTTTTCAGGTCCCACCTATCTTTACAGATAAAACTTGGGGTCTACAAGCTGTATATTAGACCCCGCCTCACGTACGCAGCCCCTGCCTGGTACGCGCTGTTGAGTCAGACAAACAGGCGGGCGCTAACGACTCAGGAAGACCTAGTTCTGCGCACCATCACCGGCGCCCCGCGATACGTGAGGAACCGGACGATCAGGAAGGACCTGAAAATAGAAGAGCTAGAAGAGTTCGTGGGGAGGCTCGCAACCGGAATGTTCGAGCGTGCCGACTCTTCAACACTTCCACACTTCCTCGACCGCCGGACGGAAGGCCACTACCCCGCGAGCTAGCTCGCGCCACCGGGCCTGCAGATTGACCCCCCGAAAAACCTTAAGAAGACTACAACGCTATCTCTGCCGCCTCGACGGCCCAGGATGTCCCTCATAAGATACCCGGGCAGTTGACCGGAAGGCAGAGAAGCAGATAATAGAAGCTCCATACCCCGACCATTCAACATGGTCAAACCATAGCCTACAAGGCGCCCCCAGGACCTGCCTATATTTATAGGCAGTGGCGCACCCACTGAAAGGGGCCAAGCCCCGAAACAGTTATCCAGAAACCCAGAAAGGGTTTCTGAGAGGAGGATTCCAACACCGCATGAAAGATACGCCCGTAAACATTTAATTTTCCTTATAATTAAACATTCGTCTATGAAAGTATTATTGATTTTACTTTTCTAGAAGGGAGTGTTTCCATAGACACGGCCTTGAGATACAATAAAGGAGATGAATCGTTCGGTATTACATTTCTATTCATCAAATATAAACTTTATGGCGTAGAGACAGTGATATTTTTTCTATCTCTAACTTATTAAATAAATTTGTCGTTCAGTAGACAGACATACGCCATTAATATTTTTTGTTGAAGTAATGATTTATTTCTTAACAAATAAATACGAATACCAAAAATATTGGCAAATTATTTATATTATAAAATTTGAAAAAATAAAAATAAAAAATAAAAATTAAAAAAATAAATTAAAAAAAGTAATTTTCTTCTCGTTTGTCTTTTGTCAGCCTTTTCAAGCCCACTGTCAAACAATTGGTAGTTTCTTATTGAGAATGGAACTTTGCAAGACAGCAGACTCTTTGTGCCAACGCTGTGGTCGAAATCGGTCGGGATACTACATACGAGTATACTCGTATGTATACTATTGCTGTATTTACTTAAAAACGAAAGATACAGCATTAAGTCATATTTACAAACAAGCCCCACCTTTTTTTTAGGTTGAAGACATATTTTTAAAATTCTTCATATGGACAAAGGTCTATATCCGGGACTTTTACAGGTTCTTATGTATATATATATATGTTGTATAGTTTTGATAATAAAATAATATATAGATTAACAATGAATTTTTATCTAATGATTTTGCCTTTATAAACCTACAAATCGCGCATAGGTAACTTCGATTTCATATCTCAATAATTTGTTACATAATATAGTAATTACTATTATAATATGTTATACATTAATATCAAATTTTAACAAAAAATAAGAAATTTATTCGCATTACACGACAAATAAAATTTATTAAAAAAATAATCGTTCGAAAGTTTTAAAACAGTCTTTAGAATCAATGCGAAATAAAATTATTATGAGATCTTGAATGTTATAACTTGACTTGTTTAAGTATCATGTTTAGGAATGTAATTAACCGGACATCACCTAACTCAAGGTTACATATTATGCTTAGAAGTATAATATTACTACCTACTGTTAAATATGTAATATAACATAAAATACTGATAATTAACGCGGCGTTATAACATATTTAATCCACCATTAAAATATCTACCTAAGTTGTTAAATGAGCACTTTACTATATAATTACAATAAAATCTCGTAGATTAGCGCACACTTAGAATATTTCATAATGTTAAATTATAAACCAAATTAAATAATTCAATATTATTTCTGTTTGACAACATCAAGTTACTATTACTATCTATTATGTGACAAAACATCATGAAAACTGTGTACAGCATGTGAATATTTTTATATTCATTGTAACTAATCTAATCAGTTACTGTCAACTTTCTGCTAAATTTTCAACAAGTTTTCCAGCTGTAGTAACAGTACTGTATAAATGGAAGAACAGGTAAAGAAGTAAACCGACACATATTATGAAGAACAGTATGCAAAAGCATACAACGCATTCGGAAACGTAAATCCTGAATCTATCTGCTCGAGTGATTCTGGCTCCTGGAATGTCCACGCTTGAGTAAGTCCACATTTGTATCACTGCTACGCGTTTCGTACGTTCTGCAAAGAGAAATACAATTTACTTAATTTAACTGTTCGTTAGGAGTTAAATTCCTTTTTATTGTCATAGAATTTCTATAACATTTTTTCTCTTCATCTTAATTTGTTCAAGAAAGTGTAGTTTTCTTCTCAGTCTAAAAAGAATCGTCTACTCTTTCTAATGCCAAGTAGCAGTAGCACTACTAATTCTACACACTATGTGTTGGTTGTAGTTGTTTGTAGGTATCCGTATGTTACATTAAATACTTATCTACGGAATTTAATCTTATTTTTCACCATCCAATACAAAAAATTATCTTTAAGTAGTTACTAAAAGCCTAGTTTTTACATATCTAACATGTTTGTTACCAGTGTAACGTATTTGTTATTATTAAATAATATAATATAACTTATTTTATCTGTTACTGAATTGCGAAATAGAAAAAACTTTTTTTTTCTAAAACAGTGGAGTGCGAAATCTATTAGACGATGCGGCATAGTATTAGACGATGCGAAAAACAGGTTTCGGCTCGTTGATAGTTCGAGACTCCATTATTTTTAGATTACGAATTCTTTGCAATATTTACTAATTTATATAAGGAATTTCCAGTACTTTGCCATTTACCGTATATAAACAGTATTTACAAACTTATAGTTGTGAAAACAATTGTACATTGTCTGGAACTCTGATAAGATTCGAGTCCATAAACATGTTTTAACGCTCAATAAGGGCCAAATTGGATTAAAGTAAGTATTTTCTTATCTAAAATTACAGTAATAAAAGGAACGTATTGCGTACCATTTTAAGACCTTGCCAAATTTGAACTGCCACTTTTCTACCGTTCACTCTTCTGGTAAAACAAAAAGCACTGTCAGGAGAGTATCTTTAACCGCACGAATTTTTCTTGTTAATTTTCTGTCCACAACGACGAACGCTGCGTCTCTGTTCATCTCAATAGCCTGCGCACCGTCGTCCGTATGATTGCTCTTCACATTATGGTCTGCCAAACTGGCCACTTGGTTTTCGAGTCACGATTTTCCGGTTTTATTTTTTATTGAGTATATGGCATAGAATGCGCACGCGACTACGCTCCAGCGGAGATTACAATAGTGTGCTGCTGTGTCGTGTTTGAATTCTCATTCGAGTTGACTTGCGCGCGAATCATAATTGATAAGAACTACATACTTCAATTTAGCGACATTTACACACATGACATAATAATTCAAATAAGATCCAATCTAAATTTGGAATGGTGTACATTACGTTAAATAATTTGTTGTTTGGTTATTATTATTCAAAATTCTGATGCTAATTTTATATAGCACATCTGATCATGAACATGGACCTTTTTTATAGGGGGGCTGGGCCGTATGAGGCGCTTGGTATATGAGTCCGCGACACACATCGCGGCTAAGATTCTACCGGTCACTGATCCATATTTAGTGTTTGGAATATTTGAGATGGATAGTATTTGTCAAAGGCGGCAGGAATTTTTTGTTATGAAATGCGGCCACGTCATACATTAGTAAAATTTGTACAGGGCAAGAGTTAGTGTAAAATTTACTACTTACTTACTTATTTCGTTATTGTAGGGTGATCTTGACTGGAATATTTACTCCATAGTTTTCTGTTAATATATATATTCCTTCACTTCACACGACTTCTTGTAGAAACTTTCGGTCTGTTTGGAGGTAATAACTTTGCTTCTCTTTCTTTGGTTTTGTTGCTACTTTCAGTTTCCAATTATAAATGTTATTGTTTTTTTTAAATGCCGATCTCCGTGGACGAGTGGCGTACACACTGGTTTTCATAGTGTCGCCTGTGTTCGATTCCCGGCCGGGTCTCAATACATAGCCTTTTCTACATTTTCTCGGGTCTAAGTTTGTGGTACCTTCGTTGTTTCTGATTCCATATAATTTTATATTTTTATTAATGCATCTGATGTGTTTTTCATGAAATATAACAATTTAGAAGTATCTTTTGTGTTTTTAATTTACAATTTAGCAATAAAATGCAATGGTAAAGAGTCTATTGTTTTTATTTGTATATACGCTTACAAAATTTATTTTGATACCTTAATATTGATGTAGTGTTTGCATGTTGTAAAATTTTAAATGTTATGTCAATATGTCATTCACAAATTAAAGAAACACGCAAAAACAGGCAGATCAATGACAGCCATCGGCACCTAAGGTGCGTTTTTGTCTTACAATGGTTGCTTGTCTGTCAGTGTTACGTTATACCTTCTTACCAGAGAGACCTAAGACCTGCAGTGAAATTAATAGCTCATTGTTTATCACAATCACATTTGGGAACCATTTCTCCCTCATAATCTCTATGCTAAATTTCCTCCCTGTACGTTTCATCCCATTATTGCTACTACTTACGTGGTTGAGTAACAAACATTCATTCATCTCCCTTCCAAACTTCCCTCTCTCCCCATGTAATTTACGTTATACGAGTATATAAAAAGAAAGTAATCGTTATCGTGGCATTTAACATTTAAATTAGTTTAATGACAGTAAAAATTTTATGACAGTAATATTAAATTACTAAAAAAAGAATCCTCTATAGCAACTGAGCGTACCGCGTTAACCACGACGGTAACAGAAATGGAGACTGAGGAGCGGAAGCGAATTAACAGCAGGAGCATTTGCTCAACAGTTGTCGACAGCATGAGCGGTATAGCGTTTTGAGGGAATGCGGTATTTCGCTCTTATGCCACAAACAGGACAACCACGGAAGCAAGGCAGAAGCGGTAACGCTGAGCTCTTATGTTTTATACTCAACCGTGCTTCGTTTTTAACGAAATCCGAGTGTGTTAACTTACGTAAGAACTGAAAGCTGGCACTTAGATAGGGCTTGAATATTCGAGAAAAGTAAGCATTAGCCTTACTTTCGTAGTAGTGTGTCCGCGGTACATGTCTGTTTATCTTCTCTATGTCTATATTCTTAAAAAGTTGTACTGAAAAAAATCGTAATATTTCTATAAATTAAGTATTATGTAATAATATTTACAGTAAAACTAGTATTAAAACAACCAAAGACTATTAGCAATGCTAAATAACATTCCAAGTATTCCTGTTTAAGGTTCAATAAATGTAGGATACATTTTCATTATCCTTCGTTTTCAATATGCGGCCGTGATGTTCTTCTCTAGTGTCTCGCACGATTCAAATGTTTTTGATAGGTGGTGCCACTGAGAGTTTTCGCCATATTGCCCCGCTACCCGCAGCCGCCGTGAACTCTGCCTTACTTTACAGAATAATTTTTTAAAATTTGATCACGATCTTTTAAGCCATTTCACAGTGAAATCACTACAAACTGAAACACAGCTAGAGTTCCTTTTACTTTCGTATTATCTTTAAAATCTATCGTAACGCCTAAAATATTTTTTGTTAGTCCTAAATTCACAATCCCTTTTTAAGTTGTGAAGCCGTAGTATTCGAAATGTATGCTTACTCAGCCCCACTGTACCATATGTTAGGGTAAATCACACAAATAGTTTCCAGCCGGCTCACAGATGCACCCCTTCTTTAAAACTGACTTAGAAAAAAGAACGTTATCACAAATGCATAAGCTTAAAATTAGAATGAAACGAAGCTCGGAAGCTATTTAAAAAAAAGAATCCGTCAATGGCGACCAGGCGGGCTAACTCCGGCATTTTGTCGACAGTTCCTGTACGATTAATAGCTCAGAGGCACAGTGAAGAATTTTTTCGAAATACAGAAGATGTAAACATAAGGTTTGCGCAAGATTGTCGGCAGAGGGGCGCCAAGTGCAAGGTGGGATTTTTTTTCTTTATATAATTCAATACATTTGATAAACAGGATGTTCCTTACAGGTTTCATTGACCGACATGTGCCCTGGAATTTTTATTCAGTTCTTTGATTCTAAAGCACTTGCATTGAATTTATTAATGGTACTGATTTTATGTAGTATAACGAACTCGCTTATAACGAACATATATTAATATTAATATATGCTTTATTATCTTTTGTGCGATTTCTTGAAACCCTTTCATAAAGTAATATTACTCATTTCGGTGTATATGTTTTATTTTGTAAATTATTATATACAAATTAATTTTAATTAAAAACTTTAATACTAGTTATCTTTATAGTAAATTAGAGACTTAATATCGATAAATTACATTTTTTAATTCTGTAGTTAATAACTTTAGGAAACATATTTCGAAAATGCATAATAACAGATATGTTGCAATTTATTTTTTATTATGATTTAGGACATAAATAAATTTCAAAATTATATCCCAATTATAAATATTAGTAAGTACTATACCAAAAAATCTGTTCATTAATATTATTTACAAAATAAAAAATATGAATTAAATTAAACTGTTAACTACAAGAAAATTTAATATGAGATATCAAGCCAGTTAAGAGTTTCAACTCAGTGTTTTATTAAAAATGATTAGTGAGTATAGCCACAAGTGAAGCAACCAGACGTTTCATTTAGAGTTTATTAAATACCTCTCTACGTTTTGTCGATGCGGAGTTAATTCTAAGAACAGTCTTCCATTAGACGGTTTTTATAACTGTAATATAAAGCATATATAAGCGGTTTTTATAACTGTATTATATATAGTACATAGTTTTAAATTATGTATTTTTTATCTTTGCGCAATTTCCTACACTAGTGTAGGCAGAAGCCTAGACAATGAAGTTTCGACTTAACTTTGAGCTTATGGCTACAATATATTTTACACATATATATATTTAAATCGATATATATTTGAAAAAGCATATAAAAGTCTCTTGTATAACTCGAGTATAAACATTTATATTCAACACAAGTGTTTGCCCCTAGCGGGATTCAAATCTACAGCCCTTACCTTCGAAGGTAGGGTCACCCATACGACTATCGGGTTATGAATATGAGTTATGTCATAACTGTTATGAAAGTAATTTTTATTCAATTTGTGTCGTAAAAAAGTAAAATTAGAAGAAAAGGTTGTACCGGAATTCTTTGAAAGAAATCTTTACCAAGAATGTTCACCATCAAAGGATTTCATATGTCTTCTTTATATGTTTTTGTCAGGTTTCAGATTGAGATTTACAATATATAATATTAAATCGAGAAATGTTTTAAGTAGGTGCTATTTTATTGTTGTTGTCTGTTGTGATATGTATGGTGTTGGTGTAGGAATAATACCAACCATTCTCTTCCCTTGAGCGTCGTAAGAGGTGACTTAGGTAAGCCTTAGAAATACAGTTGGCTACCGACAAATGGCGGGATAACCATTTCGGAAAATGCTAGACCAAAATTCAGTAGATCAGTGACTGATAGCAGCATCAAGGTGCAAGGTGTCTGATACTGTAATCGCCAATTCACTTCCCAAGCGTGGCGATTAGGCCAACTCTCTCGTATGTGAAGGTACACTTTATATAATGTTGATGATGAGAATGGTGATAAAAAAGTTCCAATGGAGCATAAAAGTGTACAGTTATTTTAACTATTTAAAATTTAACTTAAAATTTTGTTTCAGGATGATTCCAGAGCTCTCGCCGACTCTACCACCGGTAGAGCTGCCTCCACAGGAATCAAAAATGACAGCTAAAGAGTTTCATAAAATTTTATTGAAAATGTTTCTAAGTAATGGTGAACGTTTGACAGAAAAATGCACTACAGAGGAAATCAACAAAATGTTATTGGAATACGCTTACAAAGGTCGCAATATATCGTACAGTACAAACTCATTACAATGATCTAAATTAATATCTAACTGATTTAGCTAAATGTTAATTAGATAGGCATAATTATTGTAATTACTCCACAGATCGCATATTAGTTGATCTGTTTACGTAAGCTCTCCGAGCACTAACTCTACTTGAGTTAAATTAGGATACTAGAAAAGTACAGTTTTTATTTTAAAGAGAGACAGTAGGTAAAAGAAACATTTGTCATAAAATATTTTTTAATATAATTATACATCCATAACAATAAGAAGAAAAGATCCTTCCTTGTTCTTTACTTCCTCAGTCATTATAGATTGAACAATTATTATTATATCGGTAAAGAACTAGATTTCTTAAATTGACAGTTTTTTTGTTGTAGACATAGTTTTGTATGACTTTATTACAGTGGCGATTTACATCGAGCAATCATTTGCATCACGGTTTGAAACTTATAACTAATAATAAGAGAAATTTAAATGTTCTTAATCGTACAAAATTTTATTAAGTAGGCATAATTGTTAAAGCGAAAAGTATTCTTAGTTTTATAGAAAATTATACAGAAAAAAGGATTATATTTATATGTAAATCATTATGCTTATTTGCTATTTATATGTTAAGTAAACAAGAAACATACCAAAGGTTTTGCTAGTCTAGAAAATTAATATTTCAATTAAATAAATGCAATGATGTTTTAATGATATTTTTTACACATTTCAATTGATAATAATATGGAATAAAGTTAGCGATAAAGCATGTTTTATTAATTATTTAACTATTCGAATTTTTTGTAAAGATTTGTTTATGTCACCTAAAACTATCGTTTTGGTAATATTGATAAAAAATATAATAATTGTACAGCTATCAGCTTCTATTTATAATAAACAATTCATAAACAGAGACATAAATAAAACAAATTTTTGTATTGGACGATTTTTATTTAATCAATATAATCGTATATATCAATAGATTTGCTTAACAAATATAATTCTTAAACATTGACTAGATAGCGACTAGAACGCCCTGGCGGGCCACCTGTTGCTATGAATCGCAACTTTAAACCTTATGCTTAGACATTCGAAGTAACCAGAGCCTCTGTTGTAGGATAGAAGTAAAGAGTTTTTGTTTATGAAACACTGAACGACACTGATTGATTAACACTGAATATAGAAACGTTCATAAGGGTTTAGGTTCGAGGAGGCTCTGGGCCCAGCATTGCTCAGGCTACCGCCATTTCGTCGATACCACGCAGCAGGCGCGAGCGCAAGCGGGCGAACACTGGGTGCTCGGTTGGTATACCACGTCCGTGGAGGAATCGAAGCGTCTCCTGAGCACACACCAAAAATCCCAGTTGTTCCGGATCCATATCGACGGGCACCGAGTCCAGCAAGGGATCTTCGTTTTCATCGGCGAAGCTCTGGTCATCAAATTCACGGTTGTCCATCATATCATTATGTTCTGAATCCAGCTCGACGGAGCAAATGCGCCCGAAGAGACGTTTCAGCGCCTGCCGTTTCTCCGCGCTGTCCGAATCGTTCATGAGCGGCTCGCTGCGAGAACGTTTGCGACGGCGCTGTCGCTTCTGTTTTCGCTCTACTTCAATTTCGCGTTCGCGTTTACGCTTGCTCGTCATTATCACTCGCAGTTTGCCCGCCGGCGTCGGGATACTGACTGCGAATGGGCCGTGCACAGGGAATTGAAGGGCCGCGATGCGATTACACTGAGCGTTTTTTGTCTCGCTCAGGCAAAGCGTCTAGTTATAAGTTAGAGCGAGATGGGACGGTCAGCTGCAGTAGAAACAGCTGGGCGAGCAGATGCAGGGCGCGGGGCACGCACGCTTTGTTTGATAAACTTTATTCGGGAAAATAAAACTGTTAGGCGCGATTGCGCGGGCCGGCGGGGCGCGACGCGCGGGGCATGCGGCCCGGACGACAGCTGCGCCGCATCTGCCGAGCCGAGTTCAGGTGAATTCCACCTCGGTCTTAAGATGCCAATACAAACCTATTTACCTATACCGAAGTATGAAACATGAACACTTCCCCCCCGCGACAAAACACCCGCGCGATAACACGTCTGCGGTGTTATTAAAATTTCATGGGCGCTCGAAAAGGTTCGAGTCATTGTATTTTGGCTTCGCTTGTATGTAAACTAATAGCTATCTGCGTAAATTGTAAAAATCAATACTCGGTTTATGTAGTACCGGGCTAGCTGTCGAGCTCTCCAGTTATCTATATATAACCAGTCTGTTGCTATCGTCTAACGTCTATGTCTTAATAATCCGTTCTCAAGTTGTAGGCGTTAGACTACCTGCTATATGTGAAGCTGTTTATTTTAAGATCACATAGATATATTATCACAAATACTATTTACATCGTAACTTTGTACAAATATTATTTTACTTAGTATTTCTCATTTCTTGCTTTCTACTCCACACATATCCAAACACATGAACTACATCTTTCTATCGGAAAAGAAACTATTGCATTGGATTAACGTATCAAATTTATTCGAATAAATCGATCCTACATTCCTCAAGTTACATACATAAGTTATATATATAAGTAGGCTATAATCCATAAGTCAAAAATGTATAAAATAGTCAGTATACAAAAACTAATCGCTTAAGTCTACATACTTGAGCTATACCAAATACGTTACAAAGGAGTTTCCCTGATCGGTACACATGTATCATAGAAACTAAAATCTCACCGGAAAAAGCACTTTATACCTTTGAGATAAAGATTGATAGTAACTACAAGCAATAATACGTAGAGCCGTTAGTATAGAGATCATAAGCGATTCCTGAGATAATTGCAAGTTTGCTACATTAATCCTCGACGTGTTCAGATCTTGTTGATAGTGTCAATGGGTTTTATAACAACAGTGAATGATAGTTATTATGTTGTAGCGCTGGTAAGAATCTGCCCATTGACTTGATATTGGCAGAATTCAATCTAGAGAGGCCATAAATCAAAAGAGAAGAAGAAGAATCTGCCGACCAATTGGCGAACAGATGTCAAAACCTAGTTTTTGAAATTTGATAGGCTTTCGGATTTCTAACGGCATATTTATCTGCAAAAATTTAAAGGCAGTTCTCAAAATGTCACCAAGGTCCGTAAAAGCAGTTGCTGTAGTTGCCACGCTTGGAAAGGAGATTGGCGATCCACTGGTATGATTTATTTTGGTATAGTATTTCTCGAGATGACTATATCGCCATCTTGTTTTAATCGGAAATCTCCAAAAAAATTTGCTTAATCGCCACTTACGAAGTAAAAAAAAAACATTGAATAGACTAAACAGACCAAAGACGCACAGGAGCGTTGCAGGAGCGAGATGTCACTTTTTGACAGAAAAATCACAGAAATAATGCAAAACTCCTGCAAAATTTTGTAGATTTGTGGATAAAGCCTATAGAAAAATGAAAAAAGTTAACAAACTTGAAGCACGCTTAAATAACTAGATATCTATCCCTGTTTGAAAATAAAAGGAAAATGCGGGTGCGACGTGACCATTTTTATTT
This sequence comes from Sericinus montela, assembly GCA_029286605.1. Lineage (NCBI taxonomy): Eukaryota > Metazoa > Arthropoda > Insecta > Lepidoptera > Papilionidae > Sericinus > Sericinus montela. The sequence goes on from JAGSMR010000020.1 coordinate 1,250,683, forward strand.
TGCAGGCCGCGCTGAAGCTCAAATTGAATTGAGTTACAAAGTATATACGCGCATTTTTAAACTTTATTTGGCTGGTGAACAAAAAAGTACCTTTTTGTCAATAAATAACGTTAAGTTTGTGTTACTTTTATGAGAAATTTTGCTAAATAATGTACCTTTTAGTTCTCTGTTGATTGAGTAGTAGGCCTTGTTTCTAATTAATGTGATTAACAGGGAATGAAATAAATAACTATGTTCAAATATATTCTAGATAGTTCGATAAGTCTTTGTTACAATTGTAAATATATATGACCTTCCATTTTAATGTTAATATAAAAAAAATCATATACAATTTAATTTCAATTTATTCAACTATAAAATATTATTGCACGTTCTTCTGATTTTCCACCCCACAGTCACAATTAAGTACGACTCTATTTTTACATTCGCAACGTGAAAGTGTTGCTCAAGCGGAGAAGTTGAAATTAAATCAACTTCGAATGTAAAAGTTACCGATTTTTCTTCTTAAAATAGAAGCGACAATTACTTGCTGACGTAGTTCGCTTGGCTAATACCTTTTAAGTTATTGCTGTACAATTTTCATATCTGTACTATACTAGGAACTAATTTTAGCCGAGTAAGCGTATTGAAGGTGCTCGTGGGTGATGGGTTTCTTTTCCTAGGATCACATGTGGCAGATAATGATGAATTCGATTGCTGGTTATTTACGTTGTAAATTAAGGTTATTATTATTTAAAAATATAAAAATAAATAAATAAATACATATGTACATTGTGTGTACATATAGGGACAACATATATTAACATACATTGCTCCGATCTCAATGTAAGATGCTAAAGGACTTGTGGTATGGGAATCTAAAATATCGAAGGCACCACAAACACCCACACCCGATAAAATGTATAAAAAGTGGTTTTTCTACATTGACCCGGCCGGGAGTCGAACCCGGGACCTCGAGATGTCTACATCCTGAAAACCGGTGTTTACGCCACTCGTCCATGGAGGTCGTCAATATTATATCGTCAATGTCATTTTTATATATGTAATAGTTTTTTTTGTTTAATTAATATTAATTATTGTTTAACATGTATAGTTATTTTACCTTCATGTGGATTTTTATTTTCTATTAATATGTTATATATTTGACAATAAAACACATTGTTAAGGGACAGTGTTTAGTACGTGTGTTTAGTACGCAAGTGACCCAAGTTCGATTACGAGCCGGCAGCAGTACTGCAGTTATTGTTACAGTAATTTCTATATATTATACAGTAATTTCAAGGATGTGTAAAGTCACGCAATCTACACTGAAGCATGGTTTTTCTGCTTTTATCTCTTACACTGTTTAAATGACATTAATTTTCTATTAAATAAAAAAAATACTTGAACATTCAAAAGAAATGTTCAGGTAAAAGCACTCTAATTGCATTATATTTCAAGTGAAGTTGGAAACCCGTTCAACAAGTTACTGGAAGACTTATGCAGGGGATTTAAGCTTCGAGAGAGGACACAAATGTAACCACCCTTTTCAATTAATTTCTTGAAACGAAAATGAATAGAAAAAATTAGTCTGATCATTTAACATATTTTTGCACTCAACATTTTATGTCTTTTTCTGTCAAGGGTGTCTTTTTAAAAGGGACAAGATAAGGCATTAAATTCGTCCTTTGTGACCGATACAAGCGCTCTAACGGCTTTATTATAGTGTCGTAGATAATTCTGTTGTGCTCGTCAGTATTCACGCATTCGCATAATTTTAATTGACACATGTAAATTTGTTAATCAAGACACATCCAAGTGTAATAGATTAACATAATTATTACGACATGTAAGGCGACAATGACGCAGTATTAAATTAATGTTTAAATAAGATGACGAAGTATTACTTAGAAATGCCATAATTAAACGATTTAAATGTTTCTATAAAAAGCTTCATCTAATTCTCTTGACTTATAGAATGTACTGGGATAAGAAACTTGAAATTTTTGTAATTGGTGCCGTTTATGAATTTAGCTATTGTATCTGTAATTTAACGATTAATTCCGTAATTTTCAAAGATAAGAGCACGAAATTTCATTTCAAGACTTCCAGAGCTTCTGAATTACTAAAAAAGGTAACTTTATATATATTTATATATATGGAAGATGTTCGAATTTTTAAAAAAAGCTTGAAATACAATAATGAGGCTAATTGAACCACCAGGAGGACATGACACAACCTTGTTAGCCCTTAGCAGTGAGCCATCCACACCATACCCCGGCAACAGTTACCACATCTTTTTTTATAGGAAAAGGGAGGGAAACGAGCAGGTGGCTCACGTGATGGTAAGTGATTACCGCCGCCCATGAACACCCGCAATACCATAGGCTTAGCAGATGCGTTGCCTCTCTTAGAGTGCCCCCCCCCCTCCCTCAGAATTGGGGGAGGGGGTGTGTGGGCCACCTGCACTCACCAGACGAAATGCAGAAGTTTGTTAGACTTCTACTTCACGCCGGTATTCTGTGAGGTCGTGGTACTTCCCCGGTCGAGCCGGCCCATTCATGCAACAACAAAAGCTGGTGCGTGGCTCTACCACTGTTAAAATATAATTTATTTAATAATATATAATTTTCTTCCTTACCAAATGTCTTCTAAAGATTCACAAAAGCACAGAAAGCGGAAATGTGGAGAGAAAACACTTGATCCAGGCACGTCAAAATCCGCATTGTGCCACCTCTAAAAGTCTTTGCGATTTCTCTTGCCTCCTACGTATCAAAACTTTCGTTTAAACTTTACTTGCTAACCTGGTCAAGCTGATCGCCTGATAACACCCGTAGTCAAATGTGAACCTTTACCTTTATGTACAGGCACAACGAATGCGGATCGCCAATCATCCGGTACATTCCCCGTCCGCTAGCATAAATTGAATAGCAGATGAAAGCTGTCCCTGAAGCTATGATGAGGATGATGATACTATAAAATGTGCATCACCACGACATTAAATATGAGGTGTGTGTGGTCTGCTGTCTGTGCGAAGTCGAGTCGGATCAATAAAACACAACTTTTACAAATAACTTTTTCACGAATTAAGGGCACACAAAATGACAACACCGTAGATACTTTAAGATAGCAACGAATTTGCAATTTACCGTTCTGTAAACTTATAACTGTTTTCACAACACGATTAAAAAAAGGTTTATAAAATAGATAAATGATATCTTAGTTGGTAGTGACAGTGTCACTAACTAGCTAAGCTACCGCGTCTATCCCTAAAGGTTAAAGCTAAAGACCTCGAAGCTATGGGTTGCAGGTTCGAATCCGGCAAGGGACATTTTTTCGATGAATATTCTTGTCCGCACTCGAGTTATGAATGTGCAATCTAAACATTTAATTAAAATTGACTGTTTGTAATTCCAAATTAATATCTTTTCAAAATCTAATTTTAATTATGAATATCAAATTTTTGGTTTGTCTGTTCCGGCTAAGATATGAAACGATGGGACTAACTTTAACGGAGTTAAATTGCGGCAAAGCTGTGGGGGGAAGCTTGTATGTTCATAAAAATATTGATATATGTAAAGTATATTGCAATGGGCTTACTAACTGTCACGTTGTCTCAAATAAGTTCCGCTTGATAGGACTGATTGTAACTTGTAGCTTGTGTACTTCTGTCACGTGTACTAAGTTACAAACATTTTCAAACCGACTGAAAAAAGACACAAATCTTGTTAGTGTTAAAAAATGAAATTTTACTTTTCAATTTAAAAATTTTAATTTAAGAACAAAAGTGCGCTTCCAAATATGGCTGCGGCTTAGTCCAATCTCACTATTTCAATTTCTCTTCGTACTTCTAAGCTGGAGATAAAGTGGTGTACGTGCTTCAATGAAAATAGCATCATAAAAGATAAATTAAATTCAGATTTATTTGATGTGAAAATATGACAGAGATATTATAAACTCGTAAGTATTTATAAAAAAGTCACGACAGCCGAGTGGTTGGGTGGTCGGAATTTCGAGTCGAGAGACCCGAGTTCGATGCCCTGGTGGCAGGCTTGTACCAATGGGTTTTCAAAAACTTATGTACGAATTATATCGTTGGCTTCGACATAAAGACGGCGACGGGCTCACCACTTGTCACGTTGTCCCAAAAATATTTTCGGTGGAAGGTGGGTCAAATGGACTTAATTGTCTGGACAAGACTTCTGTCTACCCCTGTTTTGGGAATGGTGTGAAGATATTTATTTATTTATTTATAGTTTATTAAAAGTGAGAGCCTGCCACCTGAGGATCGAACTCGGGTCTCTTAACTCGAAATTCCGACCAACCAACCACTCGGCTATCTTGACATTTTTGAAATATGATTGATGACATATTATTTATAAGTCATTTTATATCCAAAGGCATATTACAATTTGCCTTTAGATGTCTGATGGATGTTATTGTCAAATTTCAAAGAATAAATCCGGTTTTTCCTCTCAGAATACGAAGTTTTTGTGACATCTGTATTCAAAACGTTTGTATATACGATATATTACAAAACATACATAATAATACTTTTGTACAATACTAATATACGGATTCTTTTGCACCCGCAACTTTGCTTCCGGTCATTTATTGATAATTTTTGCCTTTCGTTCATCCCCATATTAGTGAAGACTGGCAGTCTTAATTAATATGTAAAAAAAAAGAAAATTCGAAAAGTAACAGTGCTAAATACTTCTAATCTTTCGTTACATTTCGTAAAGAAAGTTTATTTAACAAAGAATTAATAAAGAAAATCTGAAAGAAGCGAAAAAGGTACGTAAGGATCGTGACACTTCGCGATCTGTTCTCTCTGGCCACCCCGTCAGGGACTGTGCGTGAAGATAAAATAAAAGAATAAAGAAGAAATTTTTATTTTGGATCTACATACATCCACAAAAATGCAATTAATAATTAAAAATAGTAATTTTTACAGAGAACGGTTTTTTTTTTTAAATAATAATCAGTAATTAACCGATAAGATTTAAAAAGGCGTCTTTAAAGTAAGGTATTGGATAGGTTTAAATTACTTACAATTAAGCGAAGACGTATAAACTTTCTCAAGTTCTCAAGTTACTTGGAAATTATACCGTTTGTTTTGTTACCTAAGTATTGTACAGGGACGCATCGATGATCTAGGTTGTCAATTGTTCGAATAACACTGTTTAAATAGTGTAAGTTTAAATAGTGTAGACCATTTTTGGAATGATGACATTCACTAGCGCCTCGTAGGTTGTTTGCTACATATTTTTCTGAGTTAATTGATTATCATGTGGGAGAAAAAGGACGTCGCCTTCATTTACATTTAATTCATTGCTGTGTAATATCGTTGTAAGAATTCAATTTTGGAACTCACTTTTTTCATCTTATACTTATCTTTATTGTTTATCCTTAAAGTCCATTTAAGGAAATTGGGCTCACATGTATATGACCGACAGCGTCTTGGACTATTGCGAGCGTCGTTCGTGTGCTCGCAGGTGACTGACGTAACCGATTTTTGCGCTGAACATGCGAGCACATTGAGCGCAAGTCATGGGGCTCACATGTAAGGAGCCTTTGAAATAATTGCAACCCTCAATCGTATCGGCGGTCCCACAGATTACCTTGCATAGCTCTTTCCTTTTTTGTTTTATGTACACGAGTATACACCGCAGTCTGTTTGCTACAAAGTGAGTGGTTTTGAGTCTATCACCGTATTTGTTTCTTACCCAAAGGTATAACATTCTAATATAAATACATATTTATACAGATAAATAACGAGAACCTAATCACACGTTGTACCAAATAGGCTTCACAATATTGAAAATATGCGTCATATTTTATTAAATTCATATTTTATTACAAATATCGATGACTCGAGTACACACAATCACATTTATTACTTAAATGTTTGTCTCTAATGGGTTTCGAACCAGTAACCCTTAGCTTCGAGGGCAGCGGTGAAAGGAGGATCGAAAGGACTTAATTATCTAAACCATTAATCCCAAGGCTATTTAAAGATTATCAAATTGAAAATTATTTTCGATAACAGTCAAAGAAAAAATTTTGCTCATCCGATTTACAAACGAGTCTCTTTGATTTGCAAATGTTGTAGGAATAAATTTATTTTTTGTTCTAATCGTAATCGAATTAATTTGTTCAAGTGATTATAGGCCAAATATTTATACTAAAACAAAGAATATGCTTATTTTAAGTATCATTACCTTAAATTTCTCCTTACTATGATAAAATTATAATAATCTCTTTTAAATTCAAGTCTCTAAGTCTTTTTTTTTAATTCGTCTTTTTTCATTCTTAGTATTCAAAGGTTTATACTATTTAGTTTTGTCGGACTAGTTTTCATGGGCGCCTATGTAGTCCATCGTTGTAGGTAGGAAAATAAAACTTAAAAATAATAATTACATTCTCAACGATTTATTTTTAGTAATTGACTGGCAAACGTTTTATGGTTGTAGGCTCCTTTCTGCCTAAAATTGTGGGGGTCGGTACCTCATCCTCGCTTATTTCTGCCACCAAACATCAATTTAATGTGTTAGCTTAAAAGGTATACAAAGCCAGTATAAATATCGGTTTAGGGGGTTTTGTTTCCAAGTAGTTTGTAGGTTTATATCGGCGGTTGAATACCATCAGATGTTAGGTCATAAACCTTTGTCCCAATGTAATAAAGAAAAATACTATAGAACATTGTATTTGTATATAGTTTTCAGAGAGAGACTTATTTCCCTTCAGTGGACTTTAACAGGCCATTAAGTAAATGGCAACAATATTCAGACTTAACTTATAAGGTACATTTACATTCAAAGCACTTTCGTTAAATTAATTATTATTTAGCCTTCAAAATACAGTTCATTGCCACAATTAATTTCTAGAGTTCCGAAATTCATTATGAAACGGCAAACGGAGTTGATGTAATTAAAATTTTATTGTATATAAATAATAATCTTTTAGAGGCAAATGTTTACAAATTTACAGTGATTATAATGTAAAAAAATAATCATCGGCCTTAACATCTCTAACCAACATATACAATTGGGCCAGTATTTTCATTTTGATGATGACCTGGTACATATCATCATACCATATGTTCATGCAGGTAATGTCGAACTTACTTTTCCGCATCTTTTTTGTGTATGTTATACATTTAAATGCATACAAAAACCATATCCAGAAGACAAAGGTATATGAGATACTAACTCAAGACCAACAAGTATACCTCCGTTTTATTATTACCCGGTACCGACTGAGTGAGTGCTCGGAATTGGAAGCAAGAGACCCGATTTCGATCCTTGTACCAATGTGTTTTTTCAAAAACGTACGTACGATTGGCTTGGACATAAAGACGGCAACGGACTCGTCACCCGTTACGTTGTCTCAAAAAATGTCATTGGTGGAAGGTGGGTCGAAAGAACTTAATTGTAACCTCCGTATTAGGAATGCCGTGAAGATTTGTATTTGCAATGTCCATCCAGTCGTACCAATGCAAAAAAAACTGGTGTAATAAACACTTATTTTCAGAATAGGGTAGGTAAAAGCTGAAAAAGAGTTGTTTCTTAAGTACAAGTCATTCACGTAAGTTGTTAAGTTTTATTTGTTTTATTTTGTAAGAAATTATCTAGGTCAGGCATTGCTTTTATGCTTAAAAGTAATACACGTCATTGCCTACAAATACGTAATAATATTCAAGTCATTGTGATTCTATACCTTTCAACTTACTTAAATAAAGTTAAATCTATGAAAGTAATATATAATCCTAAAAACCTTTTAAGTACAAACTTAGGACTTCAAAGTACAGTCGAGATTAATGACATCATCTTTATGATATCGTCCCTTAACGTATTCTACTTTAGACTTCACCGTCAGCCACGTTTTTAAACTTTAAATCTCAAAGTATAAGACGTCGAGTTTCTTTTAATTGGTTATGCTGCAAGACACTAAAGTTACTTATTTATAGTTCCGATTCCAGATAAAATTAAATATTGTATCCGCAGATATCTTCTACAGATGGTACAAATAGATGAGGCTAGGGCAATTAGCTTAAAGTAGAAGGTATTTTGTGATCAATCTTCATAAAGACAATAAGACAATAATCAAGATAGCTGAGTGGTTGGTTGATCGAAATTAGAGTCACGAGGCCCGAGTTCGATCCCCTAGGCTCGTACCAATGGATTTTTCCAAAACTTATGTACGATTTATATCGTTGACTTGGACATAAAGATGGTGACGGGCTCACCACCCGTCACGTTGTCCCAAATAATTTCTTCGGTGGAGGGTGGGTCGAAAGGACTTCCCCTAATACAGGGAAGGTATTGGGAATGGCTTGAAGATATTTTTTATACAATACCCATAACGACAAAGAGACTTTCATGTTACTTCAATGAAAGAAAGTTTAAGTTAGCTAATTTTTAATGCATCAAGAAATGCTTTTGAAGAGTTTTTTTTAATGACAATGTAATGATTAATTCATTGACGAGAAAGTTTTCTAAAGAGGCCAGTTGTAATTTTTCATTTCTGATAGATTGGCGTGGTGAAGTAACAGTGAGAATGACAAACGATTAATTTAAATTGACGCATATTGAAATTGAGAAAATTGAGACTATCATTATAAATCAATGTAGAAAGTTATTGTAGAAAAACTACTTTTTATATATTGTCCCTGTCCAAAATACAAGTGTTTTAGCTACTTAATTGGAATCAGGACAATGTATACCATGTTGTCCAGATATATTTATATGTATATTCTAATTTATATTTATGATAATTTTTTTGCTAGCGATGATAATCACAGGTTAAGACAATTGAAACTTTTAACCCTAAATGGTTAATCTAAGAGTCCATTTACATAATGTTTATTCTGATCGGTCAGATTGTATGTTAATGAAAACGATCAGCCATGCTGTTTTGTGTGGGCTTAAAAATTTACTACACCCTTTTTTCGCGCGGGTGTCTAAAGAAGCGATTAAGAAAAATGCCTTAAAATGCAATTGACTACTGAAAGATGACGATGAAAAAGTCAGATTGAGATTGTTATCTCAAAAATACCCGACCTAATTTAAGCAGATCGTTTTACTGCAATCGCCAATTCGCTAGCCGAGCGTGGCGATTAAGGGAAATCCTATGGGAGAGGCCTATGTCTGGCCAATAGACTTACAAATGGATATGTCATAATAGTCAATACTTAGTCAAAAATGTCACGCATTTGAATTGATTTTAACCTCGACTCCAGATAGTCATGTGCATCAAATCGCTAGAATGTATATATATAATATAAAGCCAGCAGCAAAAGGCGGGCAGCTTTCATCCGCTATAAAAAGCAGAAGTAGAAGTAAATGAAGCTGCGAAGGTACGGTGGCGAGACGAATTGCATTTAATCTAAGTTTGATAATTTCTATAATTTATTCGAAGAATTAATCGTCAATTGAAGTTTTAACTAGATTAATTCGCTCCAAAGTTAATTCTAATTTAGCCATTATCCTGGGAAACATTGTATGAATTCTTAATGCTGTGCAAAAATTAAAAAAAAAATCTCAACGCTGTTCCTAATACTGTAGATACTCTTCTCCTTTGACAATGATTATTTACCGACTTCCGCAAGCTGTTTTTACATTTACTGGTAGTTTATTTATATTTACAATTGAGATTATTTTTATCACAGTTTTTTGTGTAAGTGTACAATAAATTTTCTGATGAAGCCTACAATATCATGTTTTAAACTACGATTCCTAATAATGTATAACAATTTTGTTCAAATATCCTTCTCCTTCCTTCCTTCCTGTCTACTAGAAACCTTACTAAAAATAGGTGTGAAATGTTATGTCGACAAACAACCAATTGTTTTCCCAGAAATAAATGAAATTGTTCAATATTTCGTGAAAAATTAACTTCAGACTTGTTTTTCATACAGAAAAATTTATAAATTAATCAAATCTGCTTAGTATTAACTTGTATGTGTAACTTATATTCATTGGTGTATGCAGTGTTCTGGAGTTTCATTACGTGGCTTTCAGTTAGTTTCGTTTGTAGCTACTAGATGGCACTCATCCTTTATTATGTTTCACGTTGCAAAAAAGACAACGAAATTGATCGTTTATATATACCCTAAATAAAAATGTGTACGGTATTTTTTTAATATGTCACGTTGTGCATTGCCTCAAAAGCTGAGTGATCTGCATCACAACCTGGACATCAAATCCTTTGTTCTGTAAGTTATAGTATTTTTGATTGGTACATTTTTTATTAAAAAAACTACGTTAGATATGTTATTTAACTTGAACGGATAGTTACAAAGACGTAATACTCACTTCCTGTTGTTTGAAATATGTTATGATAAAGAACGTGGAAGGGATTAAAATGTAACCTATGATCGGTTTGGCGATGCGCGGAATAAAAGCTTATTTCATACTATTTAACTCAAATAACGACCTACTTATACATTAATAGTAAATGAGACACGTAGATCAAGGGCTATAACTACAGTATATTACAGTTTCTATATTATTCTAAAGGTTTAGATAAAAAGATCTCTAAATAGCAACCAAATATTTTGATCTGTTACAGATCTTTACATGCAGATGGAGCGACTCGCGTAAGCTAAAATTTGAATAAAACTAGATTCTCAAATATACCGATAAATTATGCCATTAGGTTTTTAGCAAAAATCGTAAAATCATCTTATATTTAAAACTATAATGTTATATATCCAATACGAGTACGTATGAACTATAGTATAATAACAATCAAGTTAATAAGTACACTTTAAATGGTTATTTTTGAAATTAAATATGATGAAGCTGCAAATAATCAGTAAATTTTTATACTTTGCAATAACTACATTAATTTTTACTTTTAATCCTCCTTTTACCAAGTTGTTAAATAAGCCACCGAGAAAAAATTCTTAAATTGAAATTGAAAGTCTGTCAAGGGAATTTAATTTTGATTACACCCTTTCCTTCACGTATTTGTTATTGAAGATTTTTATGACCTAATACTGTAGATACTCTTCTCCTTTGACAATGATTATTTACCGACTTCCGCAAGCTGTTTTACATTTACTGGTAGTTTATTTATATTTACAATTGAGATTATTTTTATCACAGTTTTTTGTGTAAGTGTACAATAAATTTTCTGATGAAGCCTACAATATCATGTTTTAAACTACGATTCCTAATAATGTATAACAATTTTGTTCAAATATCCTTCTCCTTCCTTCCTTCCTGTCTACTAGAAACCTTACTAAAAATAGGTGTGAAATGTTATGTCGACAAACAACCAATTGTTTTCCCAGAAATAAATGAAATTGTTCAATATTTCGTGAAAAATTAACTTCAGACTTGTTTTTCATACAGAAAAATTTATAAATTAATCAAATCTGCTTAGTATTAACTTGTATGTGTAACTTATATTCATTGGTGTATGCAGTGTTCTGGAGTTTCATTACGTGGCTTTCAGTTAGTTTCGTTTGTAGCTACTAGATGGCACTCATCCTTTATTATGTTTCACGTTGCAAAAAAGACAACGAAATTGATCGTTTATATATACCCTAAATAAAAATGTGTACGGTATTTTTTTAATATGTCACGTTGTGCATTGCCTCAAAAGCTGAGTGATCTGCATCACAACCTGGACATCAAATCCTTTGTTCTGTAAGTTATAGTATTTTTGATTGGTACATTTTTTATTAAAAAAACTACGTTAGATATGTTATTTAACTTGAACGGATAGTTACAAAGACGTAATACTCACTTCCTGTTGTTTGAAATATGTTATGATAAAGAACGTGGAAGGGATTAAAATGTAACCTATGATCGGTTTGGCGATGCGCGGAATAAAAGCTTATTTCATACTATTTAACTCAAATAACGACCTACTTATACATTAATAGTAAATGAGACACGTAGATCAAGGGCTATAACTACAGTATATTACAGTTTCTATATTATTCTAAAGGTTTAGATAAAAAGATCTCTAAATAGCAACCAAATATTTTGATCTGTTACAGATCTTTACATGCAGATGGAGCGACTCGCGTAAGCTAAAATTTGAATAAAACTAGATTCTCAAATATACCGATAAATTATGCCATTAGGTTTTTTTTTAGCAAAAAATCGTAAAATCATCTTATATTTAAAACTATAATGTTATATATCAATACAGTACGTATGAACTATAGTATAATAACAATCAAGTTAATAAGTACACTTTAAATGGTTATTTTGAAATTAAATATGATGAAGCTGCAAATAATCAGTAAATTTTTATACTTTGCAATAACTACATTAATTTTTACTTTTAATCCTCCTTTTACCAAGTTGTTAAATAAGCCACCGAGAAAAAATTCTTAAATTGAAATTGAAAGTCTGTCAAGGGAATTTAATTTTGATTACACCCTTTCCTTCACGTATTTGTTATTGAAGATTTTATGACCTAATACTGTAGATACTCTTCTCCTTTGACAATGATTATTTACCGACTTCCGCAAGCTGTTTTACATTTACTGGTAGTTTATTTATATTTACAATTGAGATTATTTTTATCACAGTTTTTTGTGTAAGTGTACAATAAATTTTCTGATGAAGCCTACAATATCATGTTTTAAACTACGATTCCTAATAATGTATAACAATTTTGTTCAAATATCCTTCTCCTTCCTTCCTTCCTGTCTACTAGAAACCTTACTAAAAATAGGTGTGAAATGTTATGTCGACAAACAACCAATTGTTTTCCCAGAAATAAATGAAATTGTTCAATATTTCGTGAAAAATTAACTTCAGACTTGTTTTTCATACAGAAAAATTTATAAATTAATCAAATCTGCTTAGTATTAACTTGTATGTGTAACTTATATTCATTGGTGTATGCAGTGTTCTGGAGTTTCATTACGTGGCTTTCAGTTAGTTTCGTTTGTAGCTACTAGATGGCACTCATCCTTTATTATGTTTCACGTTGCAAAAAAGACAACGAAATTGATCGTTTATATATACCCTAAATAAAAATGTGTACGGTATTTTTTTTAATATGTCACGTTGTGCATTGCCTCAAAAGCTGAGTGATCTGCATCACAACCTGGACATCAAATCCTTTGTTCTGTAAGTTATAGTATTTTTGATTGGTACATTTTTTATTAAAAAAACTACGTTAGATATGTTATTTAACTTGAACGGATAGTTACAAAGACGTAATACTCACTTCCTGTTGTTTGAAATATGTTATGATAAAGAACGTGGAAGGGATTAAAATGTAACCTATGATCGGTTTGGCGATGCGCGGAATAAAAGCTTATTTCATACTATTTAACTCAAATAACGACCTACTTATACATTAATAGTAAATGAGACACGTAGATCAAGGGCTATAACTACAGTATATTACAGTTTCTATATTATTCTAAAGGTTTAGATAAAAAGATCTCTAAATAGCAACCAAATATTTTGATCTGTTACAGATCTTTACATGCAGATGGAGCGACTCGCGTAAGCTAAAATTTGAATAAAACTAGATTCTCAAATATACCGATAAATTATGCCATTAGGTTTTTTTTTAGCAAAAAATCGTAAAATCATCTTATATTTAAAACTATAATGTTATATATCCAATACGAGTACGTATGAACTATAGTATAATAACAATCAAGTTAATAAGTACACTTTAAATGGTTATTTTTGAAATTAAATATGATGAAGCTGCAAATAATCAGTAAATTTTTATACTTTGCAATAACTACATTAATTTTTACTTTTAATCCTCCTTTTACCAAGTTGTTAAATAAGCCACCGAGAAAAAATTCTTAAATTGAAATTGAAAGTCTGTCAAGGGAATTTAATTTTGATTACACCCTTTCCTTCACGTATTTGTTATTGAAGATTTTTATGACCATTTGTCTCTCCATAAGTAGTAAATTTATGCGTCTTCAGATTAATTTGATGCGTTTGTATCGGATTTATGCGTAGAACAATAACATTATTTAAGTCTGTTAGTAATGTCACTAACATTACAGTCACGATAGCCGAGTGGTTAGACCCGAATTCGATCTCCAGGTGGGAGGCTCGTTCCAATGGGTTTTTCAAAAACTTATGTACGAATTATATCGTTGGCTTAGACATAAAGACGGCGACGGCCTCACCACCTGTCACGTTGTCCCGAAAATGTCTTCGGTGGAAGGTGGGTCAAAGGGACTTCATTGTCTAGACTAGACCTCTGTCTATCCCTGTATTGAGAATTGCGTGAAGATATTTTTGACGAGTCTTTAAGATTTATGTTTTATTTATTAATTTTTTAGAAAAATTCAGATAATGTTATTGATTAACTTACCTTTCTGTAAAAATTTGATCATATTTGCCTTTGATTGATGTTTTTGAATTGTTGATTTTCCTGAAAAGTCTTTATCTTATAAAGTTGACGTCATTTTCGTAGACCTAGCGACAGGATTGGCGTGATATATGTTTTTTATCTCTACACACTGGGGAAGTCAGAGTTCTGGGCAATTTAGTCCATTAAAATTTTATATCATAGTTTATTAGGGAGAATATAACTGGTAAAGAGTCTTTCATATTAGTGTCTAAGCTAATGATACAAATTGTACATATGTTTCGAAAAAACTCATTGGTACAAGAGTTTGTCCTGGAAATTCAACTCGAATGTCTTGATTCGAACTCATTTGATCCTTCAACCACTCTATCCTGGCTAATTAAAAATAAACTTATTCATTTTGGTTTGTCTCAGAGGTGACAATGTATAAAGACTACCTAACGACAGGAAGATAAAGTATTACTTAAACTGTCATTATTAAAATCACATAAATAAAACAAATAAATGTTGGGGTATGCTGAGCTCTAGAGAATAAATCTTTTCGACCTACGTTTTACCAAACATTATTTGGGGCAATATCACCAGGTGGTGAGCCTAGTGCGGTCTTAGTGGCCAAACTAACGGTATATTATATTTACATACGTAAATATGCATATACTCATATACACATCGAGTACTTGAGTGTAAACATTCATATGCATCACACAAATATTTACCATAGCAGATTTCGAACCCGCAACCCTTAGTTTACAGTGGGATAATTATGCCACCCCGAAGTGTTTATATTTTCATGGCGTGTTCAAATCTGTCGAAAACGCTGCAAGCGTGCACTTACTACAATTGTTTCCAGTGCCTCTTAAACGCTACTCAGGCGAAGCTCGCACAGTTCGAACGCCGCAGTTTCGTTCGCTTCCATATAATTATGACTTAGACCTAGAAATTATTATATGACCTAGAAATTTTTTATCTGTTAATTCCATAATAAAATACATTAAAATTTCGGCAATAAGAAAGGAGCTCTTGTGTGTCAGCTACTCACTTTTCGCTAACGATGCGTAGGCGTGCCACTTACGTACTAGCATATTACGTACTAGGCATGCTGCTAGCGCGCTGAGAAGCACTGCCCGCATGCGATTACTGTTTTGGCTGGTTTTAGCGCGCTTCTGTAGCGCAAGGCTCGCACAGCGCGCGCGCGGCGCACGGATGTAGCCTGCGTGCAAGGGGACCTGCCGATGGTTCCATACTATATATCTCAGTTGTACATTTTCAAACGATTTTCATCTGTCCACTCCATGATAATACATGTTCAAACTTCGGCAATAAGAAGCAAAATGAGACGGTGAGCGGGCGAGATGAGATGCACGCGAGTTACGCTAGGTGCTTGCGCGCTGCTCGCGAGCGACGTTACACGCGAACTTAAAATGCACGTGTGCACGATCGCGTTCGGCGCGCGGGTGGTGCTTTTGCCAGATTTTGACTTACCCATAAATGTATTTCACCGATGACGGCCTACATCGTTTCATTGCGTGTCGGCAGAAGTGCTTCTAGTATACTACTTATTAGCTTTTAATATTATGCTATAAAGACAATGGGTATATAATGACAGACAACCACTATCAAAATTCTTAAAATTTCTTAAATCGAAACATAAAAGTAAATCAAATCATAATTTACGTTAAAAATATTTACTTCATAAGTACAGAACGAGCGAACAGCTTGCAAAAACTCGTACCTGACCATTAATGATACAAAATATTTTATTTTTTGCTTGTATTGTTTCGATAGTACTTTTACTAACTGATAGTAATTGCAATAATTGCATTTTATTTTACTTTTGGAATAATATTGCAGCAATTGTAATAAATTTATAGAGTATAACATAGACTATGTAATATTAGTTCTGCTAGCACGTACGCTCCCTTCACTATAAATCTTAGCCTCTAAGTAGCGATATGTCATATTGCGCGGCTTTGAAATGCATAGGATTATAAAATTTTCTTTTTTTTTGTTTTATTCTGAAAGATTTAACAGCAGCATCATTTTAAAATGTTATCAAGTTATATTTAAAACATTATTGTGGTCGACTTGAACAAAATATGTGAGCCTAGAATACCAATATCTATGAATTAGACTGCCATGTTATCCGTCGATCTTGTAGACGTAGTTTAGATAAAGGCTAAGTTCTACGCCTCTTTGACAGCACAAGCGAAATGAAGTTTGTTGCCTACCATCTATATCTTCGAAAGAGATGTTAAGTAAAGTTAAGACAGAGTCCAACTATTATCTCTGTACATTCCTGCACATTTATAACATTAAAAGTCATTAAGACTATCAAGAAGTATAGTTTTCTATTCTAAAGAGGTATTTCCATAATCACCACACATCACAAGACCAGTCACTTCGTATCTAAGACACTGCTGGCTGTGACCGATCTTTTGAAATTTGATTCAGTATTATTTGAGATAGTTATTTCGCCATCTGTACGCAGCTAATACCATATTAAAGGCTTTTCCCTTACGTGCCTCTTACGACACTCACGGGAATAAAGAGGGGTAGGAAATCTTTACGCATAATTCCACATAGCATAAATGACAGGAATAAATAATTGTTTACATAATTTTTAATTACGTTCGAACGTAATATATTTTGTACATACATACATACATATCATCACGCCTCTTTCCCGTAGGGGTAGGCAGAGACCACTTCTTTCCACTTGCTACGATCCTTACATACTTGTTTCGCTTCGTCCACTTTCATTATTCCCTTCATACATTCTCTTCGATTCAGGGTACTCTTGACCTGGCCTTTTTTCAGGACGTCCCTGATTTGGTCTTGAAACGTCCGCCTAGGTCTTCCCCTTCCTACACTTCCATTCACACTCGCCTTATATGCTTTTTTCGTCAATCGTTCTTCATTCATTCTCTCGACATGGCCAAACCATCTCAGCATACCTTTCTCAATTTTAGTCACTACATCTTCTTTCAGACCACAACGTTTCCTTATTTCACCATTCCTTATCCTGTCGCTCAGTTTAACTCCTAACATACTTCTTAATGCTCTCATCTCAACTGCATTTACTCTGCTTTCATGTTTCTTCTGCCATACCCAACTTTCACTTCCGTACATGAGTGTCGGAACCAAAACTTCCCTATGCACAGCCAAACGAGCCTTGTTAGACACCATCCGACTGCTCATAAAGGAGTGCAAAGCTCCATTCACCATGTTTCCTGCATTCACTCTTCTTTCAATATCACTCTCACACTTTCCATCTCTTGTGAACTTTGAACCCAGATACACAAACTCATTCACCTGTTCAATTTGTTCATCTCCAATAACTATATTGCAGTCTGTCATGACCTCATCTCTTTCAAACACCATTACTTTCGTCTTTTTTACATTCATCTTCATCCCCTTCCTAACAAAGTCTTCACTCATAGCAGTTACCATCTCCTGCATCTCCTCGGCTGAAGACGCAAGTAATACTTGATCATCAGCATAGAGAAAACATTTGACGAGTAACTCATTCATTCTCAACCCACTTTCATTCTCTTTTAAATCTGTCAAGCAATTGTCCATAAACAGATTAAACATCCATAAACAGATCAAACAGACTTTTTCGATATTAAACCATTCAGTGTACGCCCCGTTTATCCTTACACAAGCACAGGAATCCCTATAAATAGATTGCAATGCTCGTATGAGGATACTGCTGACACCTTTCACGGACAATGCTGACCACAATTCATTCCTCACCACTCTATCATAGGCCTTTTCTAAATCCACGAACGTGCAATAGACCTTCTGGTTTTTAGCCAGACACTTTTCGGCTATGCACCGCATGGAAAAGACCTGATCCGTACACCCCATTCCCTTTCTAAATCCCGCTTGTGCATCCCATACTTTTTCGTCCGTTTCATTCACAACCCTTTCAATCAACACTTTCGCATACAATTTACCGACGACGCTGAGAAGGCTTATACCGCGGTAATTTACGCAGTCCTGCCGTGACCCTTTCCCTTATATAATGGCACGATTACGGCTTTGCACCAGTCTCCCGGTACTTGCCCATTTTGCCAGCACATATTGAAAAGGCGGTACAGCTGACTAGCCACTAAGCCCTGTCCAGTCCTCAGCATCTCGACGGTAATCCTATCATATCCGGCAGCCTTACCAAATCTCATACTTTTCAACGCTTTTACTATTTCATCCACGCTTATCTCACTGTCATCAACATTTATATTAACCATGGAAGGTGCCGGGTGTTGTACCTGCACTTCCTCTCTTTCAAATAAACATTCAAAATACTCTTTCCATCTCTTTAACACATATTCTTCTCCTTTTATAATGCTCCCATCTTGACTCTGATTGTATTCAGCTCCGAGGTAGAGGTTTTTCCTCTGGCTGTATTGACGGATTTCCAGAAAACTTGATGTTTGACTGGGAATCTTCAGTGAGCCTCCTATCAAAATCATCCTTTTGTTCTTCTTTCTTTCTAGTCACAACATCTTTCGCAGCTGATTTGAATCTTTTATACTTCTTTCTCGCTTCCTTTATCTCGTCATTCGTCGCCTTTTGAAGTTTTTGGTTAGCTTTTGTTGCTAACCAATCCAACCACGCTTTCTTCTTTTCTTGCACAGCCTTTTGTACATCTTTATCCATCCACACATTATACTTCTTTCTTCCTTTCCTCCGTTTAGCTACTCCGCATACCTCAACAGCAAAATTCACGACTCCTTTCTTAAATGTCTCCCACAAATCTTCAATCACACATATCTCTTCTATGCCTTTAAAACTTTCTATCAGTTTCTCTACATACTCGTCTTTCTTATCTTTTTCTTGCAGATTTTCCACTTTTATTCTGTCCAAAACACTCGTAGGCTTAGCTCCTCGGTGTCGCCATCGTTTAAAGAGGCCATGTATTCGGGCTATGACCAGGAAGTGGTCTGTGTCAAGGCCTACACCGCGGTATGCTCGAGTGTCTAGCAGTTTCTTCTTCAATCTTTCATCCACAATAACAAAATTAATCATATTTCTAGACTCACCCTCAATTCTTGTATACAAATGGATCTTTTTGTGATCAAACATTGTATTGGCTATGCACAGATTCCATTCCAAGCGTACTTCAAGTAGGCTTCTCCCATTTTCGTTCACTCTCTCGTCCCCAAATGTACCCAGTACTCCTACATATCCATCACGCTTTACTCCAACCCACCCATTAAAGTCCCCTAACATCACGATCCGTTCATTTCTCCGCATTTATTCAAGACCTCTCTCATGCTATCCCAAAATTCCTCTCTCTCTCTTGTTGGGCTATTAATGACCCACCTCCGCGTAGATCCGTCGGTGGATAGACCCCAAGGATAAACAAGCGGGTGAGTCCAACTTTTAACCTAACCCCAGAGGAGTCTTGGGCTTACACATTCATGCTCTATCACACCTTCAACTATTCGAGAGGAAAGAATCACACCAACTCCTGACAGCCTCGGCTGGTTTGGGGACTCCCGACCAGTATGCCGTGTAGGGACCATGAACCGTGGTGTCACATCCTTTCCTCTTGGTTTCGTTCACGCACAGGATATCTATACATCGTTCGTCCATCATCTGACATACTTCATCTACCTTACCATTAACTACCATTTACTATTATTACATTACCATTAACTACCATTTACTATTATTACATTCAACGTAGCGAAGCGGCTCTCCATGGGCCGCTTTTCGCCCCGCGAGAAACGAGACGTGATGGGTGGCGAACCACATCGCCGCCATTTTGGTAAGTAAAATTCACCATTGCGTTCCCACGAGTAGCAAGGGAAAGGTTTGTCCACCTCAGCAGAGCCCCGCATGCCAGGGTAAGGCTAGCCTAATTCTGGGTCGCCCGGTCCCAGGGCAGTGTGGCACGCTAACGACTAGGCTTGCCCCTAGCCATGCATCCATCCGCACGGCAGACGTTGGATTGGCGGAGAGAATAGGAGTAAGGAAAGGGAAGTATAGGTTGTGAGAAAAGGAAGATTGGTAAGTTAAGGTGGGAATTAGGAAAGGTAGGATATTACCGCCCAGGAAGGCAAGGGATAGGACAGTAATAGCTAGGGAAGCCGGGGTCGCATACCCGTATACCATACCACAACTACCGGACAGGTAAGTTAGGATGAGTATCCCTGACTTTATATTTATATTATATTTTGTTTTGTATATTTTGTTTTATATTATATTTTGTAAGAAGATATAAATATTTTTAAGTATCATTTTGTAGTAAATAATAAGAATGAATTAGAATTTAATTTTACATGCTGCTGCTATTGAACAATATGTAATTGATTTGTAAATTTAATATGCAAGGAATAGACTGTTTTCATTACAAAATATAACATGACTTTTTGGCATATCGATTGCGAATCTGCTTAGTATCGACCAAAAGATATTCTTTTGTAAACAATAATATGCTTTTAAAAGTTAACATGTTTGTTTATGGAAAAGGGAGGCAAACGAGCTGGTGGTTCACGTCATGGTAAGTGATTACCGTCGCCCATGAACACCCGCAATACCAGAGGCATAGCAGATGCGTTGTCGGCCTTAGAGTGCCCCCACCCCCAGAATTGGGGGAGGGGAGTGTGTGGGCCTCCGGTTACCTGCACTCACCAGACGAAACGCAGAAGTTTGATAGACTTCTACTTCACGCCGGTATTCTGTGAGGTCGTGGTACTTCCCCGGTCGAGCCGGCCCGTTAATCCAACAACAAAAGCTGATGCGTGGCTCTACTACTAAATAAATAAATATAAATATCTTCACGCAATTCCCAATATAGGGGTAGACAGAGGTCTAGTCTAGACAATTAATTCCATTCGAAGATATTTTACTTCCACCGAAGATATTTTCGGATCAACGTGACAGGTGGTGAGCCCGTCGCCGCCTTTATGTCCAAGCCAACGATGTACTTCGTACATAAGTTTTTGAAAAACCCATTGGTACAAGCCTGCCACCTGGGGTTTGAACTCGGGTCTCTCGACTCGAAATCCTGACCACCTAACCACTCGGTTATCGTGACTAATTTGGAATTTTATTAAATTTGGACTACAGAATATTTTCTTTTATATTTTAATTAAGATTATTAACATGAGAGAGGTTAAGTAAAAAAATAAATAAGTTTTATCAATCAGTGAATACTCAAATTGCATATTTGATTTGCAATTAAAATATTATAACAATGAAACGCAATTTATTTTGTCGAATTACATTTAATTATTTTTTCAACTTAACTTAAGATGGTTATCACGTCATCTGTCGGTAGTTGTAGCAGGTTTTTAAGCTTTTAATTTAGTCTCCACTTACGAAAACTTCGGAAAGAAAGAGGATGGTAAATTCTTACTTCGATAGTACACGGATACGGTTTTTTTTAATTTATGAATTATATTTTATTTTGGGATTGTAGTTCTGGAAGTTATGTGGCAATGTGGTGGTAGGATTGCTGCGTTTCTTACGATATAAGGATTTTGTAGAACGTTTCATTTGAAACTTTTATTTTCGATGAAGCCTTTAGAAGTTAAAAAAAACACAAGAGTTAATTCAATAAGATCGGCTCCAGTCCATTGTGAGGTTCATTAGCAGTTCCTGTAATTTATTTTGTGAAACAATACACATCTAATTAGGTCGAAGTTAGATACAATACTTATTTTGAGTTATGTTTAAAGTAACTACACTTCATTGTGCTTACATTTAGGTTAATGTTAGAAAATAATAATGCTAAACATTTACTTTTTATAGAATAAAATTCCCGGTGCTGTGCATTTTATATAGGCATTAAAGCAATGGCTGCCGTGGATAATTTCCGGCAAAATTAAATTAAAAAATTAAACTTAAGTGCTTTCGAAATAGAATTTGTTTTTATCGGCAGCCAACCATGTTTGAATCCTCTGTACGCCACTGCTCAATACTAGAATAGACAGAGGTAAAGATATCAAAAATTATTTTCTTATATTCAGAGTATACTTCAACACTCAAGTTTTCTTATCTGTTATGCTTTTTCCGGTTTATGCCGACGAAAAGGAGAGTTGTTTATTAAATCTCTTAAAATATGTACTCATTAGTTGAAATGTTCTATATACAAGATAGAGCTGGTTTTTTTAAATCAAAAAAGCAACTTGTGATACAACAAAAATGCAATGACATATTCAAAATAAAAAAAAATAGTTATTGAAAAGTTTATTATAAATATAGAAGTAATATTATTTTTAGGATCTAAGTCACGATAGCCGAGTTGTTGGGTGGTCGGAATTTCGAGTCGAGAGACCCGAGTTCAATCCCCAGGTGGCAGTACCAATGAGTTTTTCAAAAACTTATGTACGAATTTCATCGTTGGCTTGGACATAAAGGCGGCGACGGGATCACCACCTGTCACGTTGGCCCGAAAATATCTTCGGTGGAAGGTGGGTCAAAGGGACTTAATTGTCTAGACTTGACCTCTGTCTACCCCTGTATTGGGAATTGCGTGAAGATATTTATTTATTTATTTATAGGATCTAAAAATAATATTGCTAACAATATAATAGACATATCTGCCTATACAGGTGGCAAAAGCGCTGGTTTTTAGTGCCTCCTGCCAGCAAGTTACGTAAATTAGTACAGATTATTATATTATATTCGATATTTATAACTTCATTTTAAAAGTAAGAAATGACACTCTCGGAAGTGTTTCTCCCGATGGTGTCTTCGTGGTAGAGCAGACTAGATGCTACTGCTGCTACATAAATGAATCGGCTAAAATTTAACTCAAGGTGTTAAAAATGTTCTATAGAAGTGATTATTTAACGTGCGCTGACATTTTATCATTTGTTAAAAAATTTAATTACAATGGTGGTAGATAACTTTGACAGTTTATTTGACATGCGCTACCATCTTATTATTTGTTTGATAAATTTAGGTAACTATGAAGATCGCCTGTCAATTGTCAAGTTACGAGTAATATTCAGTTGAATGTATAGTTATATATAAGAGTAAAAATTTAAAAACGAAGTTCTAACATCTGCAGTCAGCTCTCTATTTAAATAAATATATCATCAGCTGTTTCCGTTTGTTTGAGGAATAAAATGATTGATGATCATGATTTCTATCGATAATAAAACAAATTATAAATATAAATATCATCACGCGATTCCCAATACAGAGGTCTAGTCTAGACAATTAAGTCCCTTTGACCCATCTTCCATCGAAGATATTTTCGGGACAACGTGATCACCGTCTTATGTCCAAGCTAACGATATAATTCGTACATATTTTTTTAAACAGCCATTGGTTCGAGCCCGCCGTCTGGGGATCGAACTCGGGCCTCTCGAAACGAAATTCCGACCACCCAACCACACGGCTATCGTGACGATAATGATTATAACTTTAACAGTTCTTTAAGCACATCATCGCGAGCGAAGTCGCAGGTAAAAGCTAGTATAATATAATGCTCGAATGTAAAAGAAAATGTAAGAGATAAATAGAATAAAATATTTCCACATTTATTAAGATTTGTTTGAAAATAAATTAGAAAATGCTATTAGACTTATAGTAAAATACTATCCTCACTTTTATCAAGCCATATTAAAGGACACGTTATTGACGTGTTAAAAATCCTTCTTAATTAAATGTAAGTCTATTTGTCTACTTCTAATTAATCTTACCTTGTCTCTCGCTGAAGGATATTCTTTTATAGTTCAAAGAAGAGGGCTTATTTTAGAAAATTAACTTGGGACTTAATGAAAACCATAAAGCTATGGCATAAAATTGGATTAAAGATATATTTTCGGTTTCATTTTCAAAATTATTTTTAATCTTTACGCGATTTCCTTAGATTTCAAGAAATCTGAATTTTGTAACAAAGTAAGTTATACATATATACAGGTAAGTTTAATTCAATATAAACTTTGCATAGGCTTAATATAGTCTTCAAAATAATAAACCAGTAATATAATTTCCTCTTATAGATTGTGCCCTAACCTTTGAAGTTTCATAAACTTCCCAATCAAATATAATGGAATAGGAACTCGTAACTAATTACCAATTTCTAATAATAACGAACATTTACAGTCTTGTACTTTTCCTTTAAAGCTTTGTTGTTGTTGTTTAAATATTAAATAACTTTATTAAAAGCCTCTGCATAAGCCTTTTTTAAATAACTACGAGTGTAATTTAATGTCATTGTGTATATGTTATCTAGATTTAAATGATTGGCAACGTATAGAAAGAAATACATACATAGACAGGGACATCATCTTACACATTGCTGTGGTCCCAAAGTAAGTAGCAAAAGCACTTGTGTTATGAAACAACGAAGGTACCAGAAACACCAAGATAAAACTGTAGGTTTTCTACATTTTCCCAGGAATCGACCTCGAAATCAAGTCGAATCGACTATGAAAACCAGAGTCTAAGGCACTCGTCCACGGAGGTCGTTATTATTTTACATCCTAATGTTAAGTACTAATAGTGTAATTATAGATAATAATAATAATAATAATAATAATATTCTTTATTGTACACCAAATTAGAAAAGAACAAAAAAAAATACAAAACACAATTAACAAAAATTGGATAACAAAAGGCGACCTTATTGCTATATAGCAATTTCTTCCAGGCAACCTCAGGAATTTACCAAAAAGAAAAC
This sequence comes from Sericinus montela, assembly GCA_029286605.1. Taxonomy (NCBI): domain Eukaryota; kingdom Metazoa; phylum Arthropoda; class Insecta; order Lepidoptera; family Papilionidae; genus Sericinus; species Sericinus montela. The sequence continues at coordinate 1,275,632 of JAGSMR010000020.1, forward strand.
AATTAAATATATATTAGATAATAGCCTGTTAAAAATCCCTGCAGAATTAAGCTCTGATTTGTAAAGGATATCTGTTATCTGTTGAAGTTCACTGCTGGACTTACTAGTAGGCCTCTCCCATAGGGAGGATTTGCCATAATCGCCACGCTCGGCAAGTGGATTTGCGATCGCATACCAGCCACCTCTCCTTAGACGGTGCTGCCCGCCACCAGTTTGCTTATTTTGGTCTGGTATTTTTTCCAGATGGTGATCCTGCCATCATGTGTTTTTGATACTTTCTTTGGGATTAAAGTAATGTTTGTGATGCAGTGCCTTTCTATTTATTTATTTATTTTTTAAAAAAATTGTGAGGATGTATATAGGATTATACATACAAATAGAAATTAATAAGATACACTGTTTTTTATGGAACTGTAGTGCCTTATTTTTAATTGTTACATTGTTAACATGTTATAACATTACATTAGTGAAGATATGTATATAGGCGACCACGTGTCTGTACGCAGGCCTGCTTTAGCGTTACTTTACTTAAGTAATCTGGCATTCAACCCACAGCTTTAAGTGTTTCACTATATATTTAAATTAATACAAATCATTTCAGACCCATAGATATCGAGGACATTAGCTCTTTACAATTTGCATAGGGCCCTTGATTTGCAAATACAATTATGTTATAAATCCATTCACAGTCCTCCATCAAAATTAAAGGCATTCATTTGCATTGTATATTTTAGTCACCAAAAAAATATGATTTCACTATTTCACTATTCAAAATAAAGAGTCAAAGAGCACTATATGTCCTAAGTAGTATAGTTTTCTCGTTATTATGTTATATGTCTTATGTATATGTATGTAGATGTTTGTGTATATTTTATATGTATTTTTTGTATATATGTGTATGGATATATTTTTATATGCATTATCTGTATTAGTACATATATTAGTACGCGCACAATATACCTTTTTATTTATCCATACTCCAATCTCAGGTCTGCTGGAAGAAATTTCTTAAGAAATAAGGAATACCTTTGTATGGACTTTTCCTCTTATTATATTACTCTTTCATTAATATTGTGCGTACACAAATCAATAATAAGAAAATAAATATATGATAGTAGAAGAATAGAAACACGTAATTCCGATAAAATGTTGTGTAGTTGTAAAGTTCTATACAATTCTACAACTACTAGGCGACGGATATTGCTGTTGCAAGAAAGGGCCAGTCTTATCAAGATTTGCTGAATATCAGCATCGAATTGAGGTATCTTATGCCTCTGCGGTTCGTTCGACTAGTAACCAGGCAATTCTTAAAAAATTAAACAGTGGTTTCTGTAGCTACATTCAATGATACTTTTGAAGTGGAAACTTAGCGCACCATGTACTTTTTTTCTTGGGACTGAAGAACCGACAGGCTCTGCTATACGAGTATAACGCCCGTTCAGGTCTGACCAAGTTTGCTTAAATCGATTTAAGCGAGAAAAATATAGAACGAAAATGTAAAATCCCGTTGGTTGGTCACGTTGTCCCGAAGATATCTTCGGTGGAAGGTACGGTGGGTCGAAGGGACTTAATTGTCTAGACTAGACCTCTGTCTACCCCTGTATTGGGAATTGCTTGAAGATCTTTGTTTTTTTTAAATATAAAATGTAAATGTAAAAGAATATGTAGAACAAAATAAGTTCGTATTATTAACCTTTCCTTGCTCTAATTTTTTTTACTTCTGTCGTGTAGTCTTAAGCTCGCACCTTTTTTTGTTGCTATGTTGCACTAATTCATCAGATTAAAAAAAAAAAACTAACCCATTCTTACGTAATAAATAATTCTTATGCAACATCCAAAAAAATTTTTCATATTTCCAAATGATTATAATATTTTATTTATACTTTTATGTTACAAATAGTAAAATTATATTATAAATATTAAAAAAATACATTAATATTAAAAGACCTCAGGTTCTATGTCGCAATCCTTCGAGGAGGTATAGATTCAGCAGTGGATTTTAGATAGGCTGTAATGATGATGTTGCTCATAATTTTATTGACGTATACGGTACGGATGTCAAAAACTTATGTACGAATTACATCGTTGGCTTGGACATAAAGCGGCGACGGGCTCACCACATGTCACGTTGTCCCGAAAATATCTTCGTTGATAGGTGGGTCAAAAGTACTTAATTGTCTAGACCTCTGTCTACCACTGTATTTGGAATTTCGTGAAGGCATTTATATTTCTATTTTTTATTTATACGGTTCATTAAGGCAGAGGCCCGTACCGGCGTAGTATGGATTGAATGCATGTATATATATGGGCACATTATAAAACTTATCACTCCCATGAATTGGATGACATTGCTCGAATTCTTCTGAGAGGCACAACAAAGACAGAGCAAGAAGAAAACAAGAAATGCTGTCTTAACTTTTCTTTACAATATAATAAAAATAATCATGTGGCCCTACGTTACTACAAACATAAGAAAACTTTTTTGAATTGTCATTGTTTGTTCAACAAAAGCCTCGTCGTCGTTCTAATTGAATTAAGTATTCTTGAAAACGACCACAGTGAAAATGTAAGAAAACAATTTGTTTGCTTTACTTCCTTAATCCAGAGCTAAGGATAGGGCAAGGGTACATGTGTTAGGGTACTTGATGTACAAGGCTACAAGTTGCGCCATATTCTTATATTTACAAAGGCATCTAAGAAATTAATCATTAAATATATAAATAAAAATACATATGTAATGGTTTGTAATAGCTGTGGACTATTCTCTCGTGTGTGGGTTTGCATCTTGCATCTTAGACGCTTCTACCAGTCAACAGTTTGTTTAATTTGGTCTGGAATTTTTTCGAAATGGTAATCCCGCCATCTATCGGTAGTAATTGATTGTCAAAGCACTTTTTTTGAGTCGCTTCTCTCTCGCAATTCCCGCGAGAAGAAATTCTAAAGCAGATATGAACACGTTTGCATATTAATGTTACTTATGTGAATGTAATGTCTTTCTGTAACCTCTTTCTATTTGTCTGTATTTATGCTTTGACTATTTAACGATTTTGGTGAAATTTGGAAGAAAATTCGATAAAAGATAAATAGGGCCGAAGGGGCCTAGAATTTCTTCTCCTTCCTCCTTCTCCTATATTATGCATAACTATTAGAGTCCAGATCGCAACCCAATCTTTTTGAATTCAGTAATTTCGGAGTTTTGAAAATCAACTATTATTGAAGGCTAACAAAAAAAAAAGGAAGATTCGAAACAAAGTAAATAAAGTTTTCTGTTTCTGTTTACGTTCACTTTACGACACGGTTGATTTATAAAACACGTCTTTCAAATCACACTAAAACTGAACTATAAATTTTCTTCGAGGTGCTTGCGTTTTGATGCTTTTGAATTTTAAAGAAGTGAAAAATTTATCACTACTTTAAAATTCTAGACATTCCGGTAATTTTTCAAAATATAAATAATACTTCTCCTTCACTTGCAACTTTTATGCCCTTAATAACATCCTATTACAATTACAAATAAATTTTCTTTGTAAATTTAATTCTTCTTCAGACATTTTTTATTTTTTAACACATTTTTTTATTATTTAACAGTACCGTCTAAAGTGTAATTTCGTAATATAAACAAATAAAAGTTGCTATGAGAATTGATGAAATTGATTTAAATAACGATGTCGGTAACAGGTAAAAAGGTGTTTATGCAATATTATAAAATGCGGCAGAAAAGGATATGCAGGAAGTGGAAAATATTAAGAAACGTACAAATGTCTTCTTTGAGATCTACACCTTATACTAGAACTGCCTGGATTCAACTTTTTCCATGACGAGTATGTTTGTTAAAGCGCCTGCAATGTGTCTTGCGGCAGGATTACTGAGTGTATCAGTGCTATCATATTTTGTGACTTTTTTATTGTACATATTAGTGTGAGGTAGTTGCAACTTTATGTCTCCAAAAATTCAACTCTAAGACTAAAATACATATTTTATTATATTCCACGAGTTTTATTGTTAAAACTCCAATTAATTGCCTAAATTATGTATATTATTCAAATTGAATTATTTAAACAGGTATGCGTTACTGTGGTAAGTATAGATCGTCGTACTATACTTAGAACAGTGGTAGAGCCACGCATCAGCTTTTGCTGTTGCGTGAATGGGCCAGCTCGACCGGGGAAGTACCACGACCTCACAGAATACCGGCGTGAAGTAGAAGTCTAACAAACTTCTGCGTTTCGTCTGGTGAGTGCAGGTAACCGGTGGCTCACATACCCCCCCTCCCCCAATTCTGAGGGAGGGGGGGGCACTCTAAGGGAGGCAACGCATCTGCTAACCCTCTGGTATTGCGGGTGTTCATGGGCGGCGGTAATCACTTATCATCACGTGAGCCACCTGCTCGTTTGCCTCCCTTTTCTATAAAAAAAAAAATATAATATGGTTAATTAATTAATCATATTATATTTTTGTGAATTAGTTATGAACTGTGGGATGGTTCCCACAGTTCATAACTGAAATTGTCATGCCATACTTATACTGTCAAATGTGCGTAATAAAAATTTAAAATTACTTATTATTACTTTTTAGTTGTCTTGTGAATTTAGTATAAAACTCAAATTGTAGTACCTATACGTCTAAAAATAGTCTCTGGGCCCGGAAGCAGATAAATAAATAATAAATTTCTTGTGTTAGAAAAATGCTTTCAAAATTTTTCTGGTCACTTTTAGCGAATCACATTTGTCTAGTATTAATATTGTCCGGTCGTGAAATTGTCTATAACTGCTAATATTTTAACAGGACGAAGCATCTATCTTCTAAGATCTAAGTGACAGCAACCGCTGCAGTGTGAATGAATAGGGCAGGATCCTGATCTGACAGAATACTGACGTTAATTAGAGGCATCATGCATCTGCATTTCGTCTGGTGAGTGAGATCCCTGGCTTCCCCCTTCTTCTTTCCCAATTCCTTTCCTAAAAGTAGGCCACGCACCGGTACGGCAACCGTCGGTAATAACATATCACCAGATGAACCGATTACTCAAGTGTTACATAAACTTACTTACTTACTTGTCTTCACGCACAATCCCTGACGGGGTAGCCAGAGAGAACAGATCGCCAAGTGTCACGATTCCTACATACTTCTTTCGCTTCTTTCAGATTTATCATCTTCTTCATACATCTAGGTATCCGAGTACTCTTGACCCTCCCCTCTTCGAGCAATTTGCTCACATGGTCTTCGAAAGTTAGTCTCGGTCTGCCTCGACACCTTTAAATATTAACTTTCGCGCTATATATTTTCTTGAACATTCGGTCTTCACTCATTCGCTCAACGTGCGCAAACCATCGAAGCACGCCCTTATCCATTTTTTTGACAAGTTCATCTTTCAAACCTGCCATACTGCGAATCTCTTCGTTTCACTTTCGGTCGGCCATGGTAAGGCCGCACATTTTACGAAGAGATCGCATCTCCACTGCATGCAACCTGCTTTTATGCTTCTTCTGGCATACCCAGGTTTCGCTGCCATATAACAAAGTCGGTACCAACACTGCATTATGTATTGCAAGGCGTGCACTTTTCACTACGCCTTCCTTTTAACTAATGCAGTCAGGGCACCATTGACTTTGTTCCCGGCAGCAACACGCCTGTCCACATCTAAATCACATATACCATCCCGGCTAAACGCACTCCCCAAGTATACAAATTCATTCACCTATTCTAGACATTCCTGATTTACCCAAATTTCGCACTTCGTTCTATCTTCGTCACTTTCAAATACCAGTTTTATTAGCATTCAAACGGAGACCTTTAATTTCACATTCTTTCTTAAACGTGACTAATGTCTGCAGTTCTGCCTCTGATGGTGCAATAAGCACTGCATCATCAGCATACAGCAGACAATTTACTTTAATATCACCCAATTTCACACCCAAACAACTATCTTTCAGCTTCTATAAACAGCTGTCGAGATACAGTATGAACAGCCAGGAAGACATGACGCAACCCTGTTTTACGCCCGTTCGGACGCTATACATGGGTGACAGGTCATGCCCTACCCGCACACAGGCTTTACAGTCACAGTAAAGTGACTGCACAGCCCTTACCAATCGACCATCCACACCATACCCCGGCAACAGTTCCCACATTTTCTTCCTTACAACCTCATCAAATGCTTTCTCAAGATTCACAAAAGCACAGAAAATCCTCTGGTTAGCAGCCAGAAGCTTCTCCGTGATCATGCGGAGAGAAAACATTTGATCCGTGCATCCTCTTCCTGGTCTAAATCCGCATTGTGCCTCCCATAGAAATCTTTTCGATTTCTCTTGCATCCTACGTGTCAAAACCTTCGAGCAAACATTACTTGCTAAACTGGTCAAGCTGATCGCCCGATAGCACCCGCAGTCATAATGTGAACCTTTACCTTTATATAAAGGCACAATGACCGCGGATCGCCAATCATTCGGGACAGTCCCCGTTCGCCAGCACAAATTGCACAGCAGATGAAAGCTGTCCCAGACGCGAGGCCCACCATACTTGACCATTTCAGCAGTAACTCTGTCTAGTACCGCAGCCTTACCACATTTCAAACTTCGAATCGCACATTCAATCTCTTTCATACTGATGATCTCAGTGTTATGGACGTCCGAGTCTGGCGTACCAGTCACGGTGTCACCCCCGGATCCCACACTAAGATCATCACATAAAATTCGCTCCATGGCTGCATGACGACCGATTTTTCAGAGAGGACGTCATTAGTTTCCGAAAACACTTTGTTCATTCTTAAGGCCGTCGCACCACTCCGGATCTGGAGTTTGGAGTTCTCCTTGAAGTTGTGCGACAACCTTTCGTCCGTTTCCATTCTTCACCTTTCACGCACTTCCTCAATCAATGCTTTCGTGTAAACTTTCTGCAGCTTATATTTTTCTTTCATCTTCTCTCTCATATCCTTATCATAACTAGAGGCCAAGTAGTCTAACCATGCTTTCTTCTTCTTATTTACTCCTTCTTTCACTTCGTTATTCCACCATGCATCACCCTTTTTACTACTACCTCTTTTCACAGTTCCACACACGTCTTCCGCTGCGCTAACCATTCCATCTCTAAGGCTCTGCCATATTTCTTCCTCACATTCTTTCCTGACATCGAGGATGTCCAGCTCTTCGGCTACCCTTGCTTTATATTTATCCCTAGTGACCGCTTCCTGAAGCTTCCAGCTTCGGAGGATACCGACCGACTATGGTTCTGGTATCGCCGTCCGGACCAACCCGCGAACAGACCCCTAAATCTAGTAATCACTAGATAGTATCCGTTCCCAGGTCAGCACCCCGGAGCACTTGCGTATCCATCAACTGTTTTCGCAGTCAGTCATCCACCTGGAATAAATCGATCATACTTCTCTCATTCACTCTTGTTCTAGTATACATATGGATTTTCTTGTGACTAAACATAGTGTTTGTCACAAGAAGACCCTTTTCCTTGCATAAAGTCAGTATGAGCTTGCCAGCATCGTTAACCCTTTTATCACCAAATATTCTAAGCACCGACTCGTACCCTGGCCGAACGGTACCAACCCATCCATTCAAATCATCACATACAACAATTCTTTCGTTTCCCCTAACCAAATCTAGAACTTCTCTTATATTCTCCCAAAACTCCTCCAGCTCAGCTCTGGACGACGAAGCTACCGGCGCATAGACAGCCAAAAGGAATAACTTCGTCAGTCCCAATTTAAAGCGAACCTAGAGAAGTCTTGAGTTCACAACCTTATATTCAGTCATAACATCGACCAACCGAGACGACAGCAGCACCCCCACTCCTTGGTAGGCGCTCTCGCTCTCCAGGACTCCGGACCATAGAGCTAACGCCCCGCCAGGGAGCTCTTCAGTACCGCTGCCCTTCCCGTTGGTCTCCGACAAACACACGACATCTAATTCTCTTTCATTCATTATTTCGATCAACTCATTCGTCTTATCTCTCATGCCTCTAACATTCCACGTGCCAACTCTACACTCCGTCCTCCACCTTCCGCGGTGTCGGGCTGTGCGTGACGGGTGTTGGTCCCCATCGCCGCTTTGCGCACTGCATTCCACATCAACGGGGCAGAACTGGTGTGCGTCGCCTTGGGGGGACGCCCTAACCCTCGTTGACATGGGTGCGCATCTGTGTAGAATTGCAGCCCGGAAAAGGGCTAGCAGGGGTGGTGACGAGCACACTTCTACAATGACCCTCAATGTTATATAAACATAAATAAATATCTTTACGCAATTCCCAATACAAGGGTAGACAGAGGTCTAGTCTAGACAATTAAGTCCCTTCGACCCACCTTCCACCGCAGATATTTTCGGGACAACGTGACAGGTGGTCTTTATGCCCAAGCCAACGATTTTATTCGTATACAAGTTTTTTTGAAAAACCCATTGTTACGAGCCTGCCACCTGGAGATCGAACTCGGGTCTCTCGACTCGAAATCCCAACCACCCAACCACTTGGCTACCGTGACGTTATATAAACATACTTTTCCCATATCTGAATACTGGGTACTATACATTATCCTTACATCCTTAAAATATCCTTATGGCTCTATTTTATATTCGTCTACGTCTGGTCTATATAGTATGGGGTAAATGTATCTATATTGAATAATATGAATTATATTATTCAATATAGTTACGTTTACCCAAGACTGATATTGCTTCACTTACAGAAAATGTAAATAAAATTCTTCAAAAGATTTCAGTTTACTTACATATCATTATAAAGCTTTAACCACAATATCTCTAAAAAGGCAAAAATAGACTTGGCAAAAAAAAAGTTATAGCCACCTTACTGATCTTATAACTTATTAAGTTTACGTAGTTGGGGGCACATAATATAAAGGCAAGGTTGAAAATTGGGCTTTATGAACGACGGATCCGAAAATTTAATAACCTCATACCAACTTCTTGTACTTATTTTCGATATTTTCATGTACGAAATATCTTCTAATACTTTATATTCAAAATAAATAGTGTAAAAGCTGTATTCTAAAACAGTTCAATTACCAGCTATTATTTAATTACACAATCTGGCTCCCAAACCAAGTGTCAGCACCATAAACAAAAAAAAAACAAATAAACAAGCTTAAGGCCACATATCAATAGTCCTTTCAACAGAGGATAGTTTAGTCTACCTTCTTTTTCTTCACCACAAATATAAGTTATATTTCACCAAAGCTTACTTGCTAAAGCCTGGAACATGATGTACGGACTGTCACGTTCTGTAGTAGTTTATTTGTAACAATACAAAATCCTATAAAAAAGACATGCTTTTGAAGCGAAGGATCGCGGGTTCGAGTTCCTATAGGGGTGCATATACATTTGCGTGGTGAACATGAATGTTAGTGCAAGGAGTCATGGATGCTAAGATAAATATTTATTTATGTTTGTAACCTATGTCAACACATAGTAACGTTTCTTTGAACGGTTTTAGGATCGTCACATTACACGTTGTTGGTGAAAAGTGAGAAGAAAGTACTATATGTTTCGATCTCTGTCTATCCAAGTATTGAGAAATGCGTGAGAGACAATTTACTAATGACGTCATCTTTTTGTATTTCAAGGAGAATATTATATGATAAATAGATTAGGAGAGACACTGTTTACTTAAGAAATATAAAAAAAACAAAGCAATATCTCAAGCAAAGACTTCATAGAGCATAGTATACATATGTACAGTTTTTAATTTTTACTTCCTTTGTGAGTTTTTTTTGGACCACTTTTCCCCCCAGTTTTCTGAAAAAATAAAATGCACTGCTATATATAAAGTAATATACATACTACAGGAAACATTATTATCTACACTAATGTAATAAATAAGTTATGATATCGTTGGCTTGGATATAAAGACGGCGATGGGCTCACCTCCTGTCACGTTGTTCCGAAAAATGTCTTCGGTGGAAGGTGGGTCTAAGGTACTTAATTGTCTAGAATAGACTTCTGTCTACCTCTATATCGGGAATGGCGTCAAGATGTTTTTTTATATAATAAAGAAGTTTATCTGTCGTGTGGTATCGGCATAAAAATTTACCAAGGCTTCGAAAAATTTTTTCTCTTGATGTCGCAGAAAGTGGCTAAAAATTAAGTCTTAAAAATAGTAGTCTGTCGACAAACAGCGAGAGAGCTAACTCAAAAATTTGGTCGATGAAGGTATCACTGAATACGTCAACATAGCAAAAAAGGCCTCTATCTTATAGTGAAGTGTAAGATTAATAAAGAAAAAAATGTCATACAGACCTATAAATATATCAGCATCGACCTCAGCTTGCAAATTCATAAACCAAATTGTCTAGCACTGTCAAGTACTATGACCTCAACTTGTAATTCTCATAATAAAAGATTACCACAATTACAATGCGTTATAATTGTGGTAATTTTTTTATATGAGAAGTAAAATGTGCAATTTTATTAGTCTGGTACTTTCCGAGATGATCATCAATGATGGGTTAGCAGTTTCCATTATTATGTCTTTCCTTTGTCGACTTTTGCGACAACCACGGGAAAATGATCAGTGATCGATTATAACTTATGATTATTATAAAACAAAAAATCAGAACTACCTCATCTGTACCAGCCAATCCATTTCCCGAATCTATATCATTTAAAAAATCACTTGGTACTGCAAAATTGTTGACAGTCTCTGGTTGGGGCCATACGGAAGCATGATCAGTAGTTGCGTCTGCATCTGTCGCTTCATTATTTACTCGTGTTTTATGTTTATTGTTATGTCGAGCTATAACAAGAAGTAATGGTTTATTTGTCAGAATAGTTAAAATGCTTTGTAAGTGTGATAGTTTAGAGAGCCAAATCACGAGCTGTGAGGCTCCGAATTAGTTCTCAGCAGTCACACAAACACATCTATATCCGTATTGTTTTTAAGTTGTACACTTAATATGAGATACAGTGATCAGTACCAGTGACAGTCAGTTGATTTGTCACCTATAAAATAAAAAAAAATTGGAACTGTAAAATGAAAAAATCCCATACAATACCAACTTTATTTATCTGTAGGTGACTAGTCCCTCGTGAACACTATGCTGGCAACCTTGGTTTTGTAAAAGGTATATTCTCCATTATCGATTTAGGTTCGTCGATGTTGGAATAAATGCCTTTTAGCTTGTATATTGTACAATAACGAAATATACGCGATCGAAATATACAATAACGAAATATATCTTATTATTTTAAATGAGCTAATCAAAATTACAATGAATACAGTAAAATATAATGCTAAATTACATTGTTATCTCGAAAATATTTCAAATATTTATACTATTTTTGTATTTGGATACTGTTTTAGGTCCTACGTTTATCTGGCTATGTAATGTCTGATAATATGCGTTTACGTGCTCAAAAAATAGATTTATTAATAATGGATATAAGCGCCATTTATATCCAACCAATGCAAAATTGTTCATTGTGATTTTGATATTTTAATATTCACAAATCGGGTGCGATGTAATAATTTATATTTTTACATATTTTTTAAACATTTACATGACATATTTGAGTACTTACCAGATTCGCAATAAACTGCAAATGCTATTAAGGAAATAATAACAATTCCTGTCTTCATTTTTCGAACAACGTTGAATAGGTTTCGAGTTTTGTGACGTTTGTGTGTATGTTCAACTTATATATCATAGTTAACGGATGTACGAAGAAAATTATAACGATAAGATAAATTACAATTGTTTTTTTTAGTCTATTATTATTCATTTAAGTCTTATCTATGAACGACTAATATCTTTTTTTTCAGTGCAATAATAATTATGAGTCCTCTTTAAATATATACCTAATGACGATGAAATATATAGGCGATAGCATAGTTGGTGGTGACCCTGATTTCGAAGCTAAGGGTTGATGATTCGAATCCCGCTAGGGGTAAATATTTATGTGCTAAATATAAATTTTTGTATTCCAGTCATTGTTATATGTACCGGTGAATAATAATCTATGTAAATTTATATTTATGTAAGAATATTCGACCATTATCTTGGACATTTAGACGGACATGTGCTGCATGCACTACCACCGGTCTGCGATCCTTCTTTCTTTGCAATAAGGTCATCGCGTCGACGTGAGCGCCTGACCCGTCCCTTTCCGAAGTTCTTTCATCCTTTGAATTTGTTTTATTTAAGCGAGTACGGACGGAGTGTAAATGTCCATTGCAGCACACAGGCTTAATCGCAACGCTTGTTAGGCACGTTGTCGAAAGCAGTATCAGACATCTTTCACCTTAAACGGTGCTGCTCGTCACCGGTCTGATTTATTTTACTTGGTATTTCGGGAGATAGTTATACTGCAACATGCTGGTACCATTACTGTCTTAAAGACTTTTCCCTTAGTCGTTTTTCATAACACCCACGGGGTACAAGTGTAGTTAACTCCGACGTTGATACCACTCTACTTAAAAAAATATCTTCACGCCATTCCTAATACAAGGATAGATAGAGGTCAAGACAATAAATACGTTTCGACCCACCTTCCACCGAAGATATTTTGGCATAACGTGAGAGGTAGTGAATCCGTCGTCGTCTTTATGTCCAAGCCAAAGATATAATTCGCATATAAGTTTTTAGAAAAAACACATTGTTACGAGCCTGCCAACCGAATCGAACTCGGATCTCCTGACTCGACATTCCGACCACCCTACTATTCAGCTATCGTGACTTAATCATTCGTTTTATTAAAAACCTTCTAACCTCCTCATACATTGTTTTCCTTACATTAAGAAGCTTTCAATCAACATATTCGATTTTATTTACCGCAAGGTCTAATATGACAGCTTGTCCCACTTCCAATATACTCGTATACCTGACATATTAACGGTAAGTAAACGTAGTGGTTGTCTAGGACGCGTGTCACAGCAAAGAACCTATTTTCCTGAAATATTTCATATTAACGCTGAATCTTATTTTGCAAGGTTGTCATGATTTTATTGACAATGATTTGTATGAAGAAAACAATAATAATAATTATATGAATTTGACAGTGACAGATTTTCATGCAAATGTTTTCCAATGTATTTTATGAGGGATAAATTACTGTTACAATTATTAAATGAACTCTCGTACCATATTTCACGATTCATAAACTGTGCATAGATCAATTATTCATTCCTCCTTTTATTCATGTAGATTGGTCTATCACAAAATGGAGGTAAAGTTTTAATTTGTTTTCGATTGTATAACTTTTAATTAATCATTTAACAAAACTTAAATGGTTCTTGTCATCGGTGTTAGTTTTAAATTTGTTAGCGTCGACGAAACTTAATAATTGAATTCAAAGGCTTCTATAGAAAGGTAATTGTAGAATAATAAATAACAATGCTATTTAAAATATCTTCAAATCTTACTTAAAGACTAAACACTTTGTTAGGTAGGTTTAACAGTTCCACTTCATTATTCGTAATAACAATAAGATTTTCAAATAAAATTTACGTATTACATACTCTGTAAATACAATCATGCGTAAGACACGGTATTGAAGTCAAGTGACCGAGTTCGATCCCGAGGCTCGTTTGTTTTTTTTTTCCAAAAAATAAACCTATGTACGATTTATATATCGGTGGCTTGAATATAAAGATGTCGACGCAAATCAATTGTCACGTTGTTCCAAAACAAGTCTACGGTTAGTTATAGGACTTAATTTTCTAGACTTCTGTTCACCACAGTATAGGAAATGACGTGAAGATATTCTTTATAGGTTTTTGTTTATATATAATTGTATACTGCCCTGTGGTTACGGAGTAAGAATGTATCAACCCCTATCTTCCCGTAGGAATCATAAGAGGCGTTTAAGGGAAGAAAGAAAGAAAAAAGAAAAAGAAGAAGGATTGAAAGTGCCATTGGCAACCGATAGATGGAGAGATAGCCATCTCGAAATATTCTAGACTAAATGTCAGCATACCGGTAGCGGGCAGCAGCGTCTAAGATCTAAGGTACCGCGATCTTCAATCCGCTTGCTAAGCTGACTTGCTGAGCCACAAGACTTTTACAGCCTGTTATGATAATAATACAGGGTGGGCCAAGAATTCGTTAACATTTAAATGTAACTTACCGCGCAAGCTATTGCCGCGCGAAGCGCGGGCGCGGGCGGGGGCACTAGCTCGCTTCTTGGAAATTTAGTTTAAACAGTAGAAAAAAATTTAGGTTAAACAGTAGAAACAGTTTTATTTAAACGACTTTTCGCTCATTACTGTGAGACGCTTGTTTCGCATGGTTTACACGACTTAAGTCAGTGTCCAAGTACTCCTTTAATAAAGAAATGGGTGAAGAAGTTCGAAGAGACGGGATCTACACCAAATGTGAAACAAACCGGCGGCCCACGGACTTCTCGGAGCGAAGAGAACGTGCAGCAAGTTTCCGCTTCTGTTCGACGTGATCCAGATTTATCGACACGCAAACGTTCGGCTGAATTAGGATTATCCCGCAGATCATTACGCCGCATTTTGAAATAAGATTTGAAATAACATCCATATAAGATCCAGCTAGTGCAAGAACTAAACCCTAATGATTTAAAAGACATATACCGAAACAATGTTAACTCGTTTCAGTAATTTTCACAACATCTTATTTTCTGACGAAGCCCATTTCCACTTAAATGGACATGTAAACAAACAGAATTGCAGGTATTGGAGCAGCGAAAATCCTAAAGCTAAACATGAGAGGCCACTTCACTCTCCTAAGGTAACTGTATGGGCTGCAATTTCAGGAAAAGGAATCATCCAAAGGAGGCCGTTCAGTTACTGTTAATTCTGCCGAGTATGTGAAAATGTTACGGGAGTTCTTAGCTCCGATGCTACTGGAATTTGCTGGCTATAATCGTAACACATGGTTTCAACAAGATGGAGCCACGTGTCACATATCGAACGAGTCCTTGCCGGTGGTCAAAGACATGTTTTCAGAAAATATGATATCCAGACGGGGTGACATCCCATTGCAACCCAGAAGTCTAGATCTATCCCCAGCAGACTTCTTTTTATGGGGTTATTTAAAGAGTCGTGTCTACATTGATAAACCGAATACACTGCGTCAACTTAAAGAAAAAATCATCGAAGAGATGTCGGCGATCTCGCGCTCTTTGCAGAAGAGTATTCAAAAACTTCTTAACTTTTTATACAATTTTTTCAAATGTTAACTAATTCATGGCCCAACCTGTATAATATTTTTTTTTGTTTTGATTTGGTTTTAAAGTATACGCAGGTCATCTATACCCATGTCCATATAATTAACAATGTATGTTAAGTATAAGAAAATACAAAGCTCTTATTCTCTAGTAATAGCACTCAATCAGCTAAACGTCAAACACTCCACCGAGTAATGTAAGTTTCGGGTTTATGTCAAATCACTTTCCACAACGTCAGATCCATGTTAGCGATATATCCCAAAAATAAACTACCGAAGATTATTATCGTGCTCTTTTTAGACAAGCAGCGGACTATTGAGAGGCTGTAAAGAAGAAAGAAGAAGAAGAACAACATATGTCCGTGTATGTATATTTCTGAACATGTTCACGGCATCAAAATTTTAAGTCCTCTCTTTTTTAACACTTTTGTTTTGAGCTGATTAGAAAGCACCAAATAGCTTAAAAACGTATTATTTAACGGCGATTTGTAATTATTTTATTATTAACGATGATCTCCGTGGACGTGAGGCCAACACATCAGTTTGGCGTCGGTCATGGTGTCGCCAGCTCCAAGGTCCCGGGTTCGATTCCCGGTCGGGTCAATTCAGAAAATTTTTTTACACTTTTTCTACATTTTCTTGGGTATGCTGGTTTGGTGCAATTTCATTGTTTCTGATTCCATAACACAAGTGTTTAAGCTACTTTTAATACAAAGTAATGTAAGTGAGTATGTTGTCCCTTTCTTTGTATTTATTTATTTATCATTATTTATTAAATTAACAAAAAATCCATTGAACTATGAATCGGGCTGGAAATCCCAAACAGAGTGAAAGTACAACAATATTCATTTATATTCAAATATGCACTAAATTACCCTACAGGTAATTTCAAGTCATTCCAGGTCCACATGAAGACTTTAAACATTCAGGTTAAAGTACACAAACAGCTACTTTTATATTTTCTACCAAAAGTCCTATGCATACAATCCAATTCTCTTCGAGTAAACAACTCCCGAAGTAGGGAATCTCTTATAAAGTAGGGTCTATTTAGCGTGAATAAATTGACATTACTTTTCTTCCACAAACATCTACAACAAAGCTTTTGCAATTGCTTGAACACTCACGTCCGTTGAAGTTTTTCACTGTCGCTTATCGTAATAGGGGCAGGTCTTTTACAAATGTTCCCATATAAGTATTCGTATTGTTCAAAGATCATTTATTTATATCTCCTCATCGTATTTCATACATGCGATTTAAAACTGTTAAAACTTCACAATTTTAAATCTATTTTTGTAGGCTGTGAAAAAAGTACAATTTAATAAAATTCTAAATACATTATGTTAATTATTTTACAGACAATACTACCAACCACTTTTCTTATTAAACAATTCAGCTAAGTTATTGAAGTTTATATGTGATTCACAATGATATTTTACCTATCTGCTTCAACTTGCGAGATACTGCTTCGTTTTCTGTATTGAATCTGACTGCATTGAATCCTGGTTTATTAATTGCTAACCACCCCTTTACAAAAGATTTTTTTACTTAGATTTTGTTTGGTTTTCCTCTTACATTGAACAGTTTAACTGGTACTCATATGATCATAATTTTGAAGGATAGTTGCTATGAGATCCCATTTTATTGTATAGATGTGGCAATAATCCTTACTTGTTTTTATTACTTCACGCATCGTCTCTGGTGGGATATGCAGAGGTCTTGACAATTTACATCTTCACACATTTCACCGGAGCTCATTGGGATAATTTAAAAGTTACTGAGTCTTTCACCGTCTTCCTATCAGAGCCATGCAAATCGTGCAAAGTTTCAAAAAACTCGTGGTATCATCCTTACCAAATTCCACTTATCAAATCTTGTAATTTTCAAAATCTACCATCGTTTATTTGAGATTTTCATGAAAACGTCAGTGAAGAAAAACCGTAGACATATTCTACCTTGTTAATGACATTTTATAGGTACCGAGGTTATTTATCAAGTAGGGTATAGTAAAAAAATAGCCGCACAAGCAATTAAAACATAACTAAGGTCAAACATAAAAACAACGAAGAGAATAAGAATAGTTAAAGATTGCAGATTCGAGTTGACTAGCCTCTGCACTCCACACTCAAGGGTCAATATTATGAATATGTGGCTATTACGAGTGTTTAGTTTCCCTAAATTACGTAAATTGTGCAATACAATAAGGTATTTAAGACGTGATAACCATAGAAGCGAGTAGTAAAATCTTGATCCTCACTAAATTACACGACGAATCCTTTCTAGGGATTACTTTCTCGTAAAACGAGACGCTGATAACAATAAAAACAGCTAATAAAAACAATAGCTTGGATCTCCTGTTTGAGGTTATTGCAAACTTTAGAAAATATACGACTTATTCTGAAGTGGTTTCTTTGAAGAATAATCTATTCTTAACATGAAATGGCTTTTTTAAACATTACTATTTAGCCATTACTTTTAAAAAACTCTTAATTATTAAATTGCGATGTAGGTTCCTGAAAAACTTACAAATATTATCGCCGACTGGACGTGATTACCGGAGTCCTTAAATATTACAAACGTTGTGATATTCCGCCGAATCTGAACAAACTCTAGTCGGTGTATCCCTTTCATAAAGGGCCGCCGTGTATTGGTATCAGTTGAATTTTACTACAGAGCTTTGCTCCCTATCAAATAACAAAATACATGGTGTCGGGCTTATTCTATATATAACAATTAACAAATGATTTATTTTTATCGAATTTGAGACCCGATTATACCCCCATAGAACCTCAGATTGTGGCAATAGCCTAATGGTTAAGGATGCGGACTCCGAAACATGACGTCGCAGGTTCGGGCCCCGCCATTCGACTATTGACGTAAACCAACTCCAGACAGCATTGCAGCTTACTTGGAGTGGTTAACAGGAATATTAGTAATGTTATTCGGCATTGCCAATTTTCTTTTTTTAATAAAATATACAAATACGCTATCTAGACGCGGTTATTGCAAGGAAAAATCATTAACTGATATCATTTATTCTATTCCGTATATGGATTCTTAGATATATCTCATTAATGTTATCCAAGCACTCAAAGTGAAACAATTTCTATAAACAAGTATTTAATATAACTAGCTTACTAGGCAATTAACTATAAGGAAATAAGCAAAAGTGAGAGTTGCACATTTGCATTTTATCAGTAAATTCTTGTTTTACAAGTTTGTAAATATGATTATGCAAGGAAGCCATGTTTATAAACAGGTCACAGGACTATTTTAAATTATGCTTATGTGGAAGATTAAAGCGTGTTTGTCTTCACGAATGAAAGGCTGGAATTCAATTAGATTTCGCTTGGAGTTTGTTAAGTCATAAATTAGGATATTGTCTACTTTTAACATGAAAGTTGTCTGTTACTGTTAATTATGAAACCGGTTTCTGTGATAATAAACTTTTAACTAGCTTTATACATATTCTTATTATTATTTTATATATATATATATATATATATATATATATATATATATATATATATATATATATATATATATATATATATATATATATATATATATATATATATATATATATATATATATATATATATATATATATATATATATATATATAATAAGAATATGTACGGATACAATTTGTGCACCAAAAAATTATATCGCGCTATCTATTTCTCGGCAAGCAGAGCTTGGGTACTTAGTTACTACATTATAATATATAAAAATAACTCCTTTTATATAGCTATAACATATATTTAGATGTCTTGTCTCCTCATGGCTTTGTAGTTAGTTTTAGTAATTTTGTCATTTGTCATAAACAATTAACTTTGTATCTCACAGTATGAAATTGTATCCGTGACTGTCCAAAAGGGCTTAAATAACCAGTAAACGTAGAAAGAAAAAAAATTTAAATTAATTAAATAATTTAAATTACCATCAAAATCTATCTAACAAAGAGAGAGATGGTTTTATGATAATGAGCATTTTTACTTTGTAAGAGAAAAGTATGTATGTATGTAATAAATGTTATACTATTCGTAAGTAAAACTTGTAAGACAAATGTACTATAAAATAACTCAATAATATTATGCGCTACATTGCCTAAAAGCGAAAGTTCGTTGTAAAACAATAGAATACAAAACTCATTACGGTAAAGAATGCATCGTAAATTTTGTGTGTCACTAATGCTTTTATCTTCAGGTTTTATTATTTTGAGTATAACCAACGGAGGCTAAGCTCAGTTATCAGTTTTTATTCGTTATTAAATTTCTTTTTAGTAGTTACTAATACCGAAATATAATAAATAGTAAATGTTCAATGCAGGGAATATGCCTCTCCAGTCAGGAGCATCCTCTATAATTGCCTCGATTACTGCGAGGTATATTTCATTAAAATCGGCTAAGTAGTTTCGGAAATTAGTTTGGACGAATATCGTGACCCAGGATTTTATATGTAAAGAAAAGCTTTTGTAGCCGGCTCTGCCCGGGTTATGTTTCTATTTTAATATTAATATTCCTTTTGAATTATATAAAAAATGAAGTAACTTAGGCATCTGTACGAAAACATACTTAATTTTTATATGACTAGAGGGCTACACGCCCGTACCTCTTTAGTCATATTTTTTATTTTTGCATAAAAATTCCGATAAAAATAAACACATATAAACCAATTAAAATACATAAAATACATTAAAAAATGGAACTTGACAGCGTCTATCGAGTTTAATAATATTCAAATTTATTACAAATAATATTTATTTAATGAAAGTATTTTACATTAATTATTAACAAACACAAATATTTTGAAATGGAGACTTATTAAATTTCTTTTAATTAAGAGATTTAATAAGTATTTTGAAAGCTCCGAAACATTTCGATCACGCCGGATTAAAATGTTTCGGAGTGACTCTGGATGGAAATATTAAAATAAAACAAAAACTCTCGTATATTATGTAATTTATATTACCGCTATTAACAAGTATTTACATATTTTGCTTCCAATGTAATATCCATCTATTACATCAATTTTCAAAAATAGAATTTATTTATTTTTTAAACTGCTGCATTTTTTCATGCACACCATACAAATCCAAGTAGGTTCTTCTGTTGTGGTGGTCATCGTAGTTGTCGGTTGGGGTGTAGTTGTAGTTGGTTTAGATTTAGGAGGTTTACAGAAGAAATGATAAGGTATGAATTCTTCGGGTTCTTCGTGTATTATTGAGCTATAATCATCGTCCCAGTATATGAGAGATGAAGCATCTAAAAATACAATAATAATTAAAAACACTAAGTATAACTATTTTGCACGAAAAGTATCGATTTATTAAAATAAATAAATTTGCGTCCAGTATTTTTCCAGATGGTTATCCCGCCATGTATCGGTAGCAACTATTCCTAGGCTTTTCCTCAGTCGCTGCTTATGACACCCAAGGTAAGAACGAGGGTGGTATATCAGCTAACATTTGAACCGAAGGCTTAATTAACTCTAAGCCAATTACAATATTAACCTTTAAGCATCCGATTTTCAGATTTAAATTTATTACATTTTGTTTAATCTCACACAGCCGTGCTATAATACAGGGAAAATCCATTAAAGTTTATTAAATTGTTTTGATGAAGCAAGGCGAAAATAAACTTAATAGGAAATAAGCAATACTAAGGCCCAAGTATCATTTTTGCCACAATACGTATTATGTCGATTTCTGCGGGGTGGTTACGCTTCGTCGAACTGTGTTATTGATGTGCTAATATCCTATATTGAATAATTCCGTTGAATAGTTAGTAATAATATTGCGTCTCTATTTCTTCTTCTTGAGGGCATCAAAAAATTGCCATAAGGGTGAAACCGAAAAGTAAAAAACCGGTTATTAAAGAAAAATAAATTAAATTGTTGAATTAGTAAGAATGAATTTGAACTAATTAATTATTATATAAATATTCAAGACTACAGTCAGGAATTTTGACCCGCCCGGGAAGCGAACTCAGGAACTCAGAGCTGAACGTAATTCGTGAAATATACTCGTATGATGTTCTGATAATTGTAAGCGTTAAGATGCCAGTAAACTACACGCTATACTTACACTATGAAAACTTAATACTAAGCATCTGATTACAGATTTAAACCTAGAACAGTCAGGTATATTTAACAATACGAGTATAGCATGATAGTCAATTTTTTATACATAATCATTTCTGAATACATTTTTGCGAAAGAGATTTCAAATACAACTAATTAAATAATTCCAAAATCTTTCATGATTTTGTTTTACATGATTTTATTGGCGTTAGTATTAAACTCCACCTCTTAATTCGTTGACATACTATTTTAAAAATATATTAAATTACTTTTTACCTTCATCATGCCTCCGTCGAGTACAATAAAGTGGACATACTTTTAGACAAAACCATATTGGCTCGTTCTTTTCTGAAATAATATATTATATTGTGTTATATGTAAAGAATTACCTTAACAATATAAATACTTTGGGAAAATGTTCAATAACGTATATTATAATAGTACTTTCCACGTGGTCATATATAATATCTAGTTATTGAAGCTTGTCACGATAGCCGAGTGATTGGGTAATAGGGATTAGAGGCAAGAGGCCCGAGTTCGATTTCCAAGTGGCAGGCTGTTACCAATGGGTTTTTTCAAAAATCTAAGTACGAATTATATCGTTGTTTTGGACAAAAATATGGCGGTGGAATCACCACCTGTCACGTTGTCTCAAAAAATGTCTTTGGTGGAACGTGGGTTGAAGGGACAATATTTTGTTAGTAAAAATATCTTCACGCCATTTCCAATACGTCTGTTTAAGATAGAGGTGTAAACAATTAAGTCCTTTCGACCCACCTTTCACCGAAAACATTTTTTGGGACAACGTGATTGGTGAAGAGGCCATCGCCGTTTTTATGTCCTAGCCAACTATATACATAAATAATATTTTGAAAAAAACCCATTGGTACGAGCCTACAATCTAGGGATCGAAGTCGGGTCTCTTGACCCGAAATCCGATCACCCAACCACACGGCTACCGTGACTATTAGTAGAATGTCATTAAAAAGTTTTTTCTGAAATTTGTAGTATGTTCTTTTTATTGTGCGAAATACCGGGGACTTTTCCGTAATAAATAAAAAAGAAAACAAAAACAATGTTCCAAATTAAATCACATCATTTATTCATCGAATTAAGAATGCGCATTTTTTACAGTGATTTAAGAAGTAATTTATCATTAGTATTTTTTATACATACCACCATTTCGTGAAGAGGTTTTCATAACGGAGATGAAACTGTCGAAAGAGGTATGATTCATACCTTTTTTAAACCTTTTTTTTTAATTTTAGAAAATGTTTACCAAAGGAAAACACTTTTTAAATATTTAGATAAATATTAATCTAAATATAGTTACAAATTATTTGAGTTTAATTTTTTGACCTAGAAACTAAAAATAGTAATAGCAATTCTTACCTGCAAAAAGAAAGAACGCTTCGACTACGTAGAAGTAAAAGATTAAAAACGAAATACAATTAACTATATCCATATTATAGAATAAACATTAAACAATTTAGAAAAACGTTCCAGAGTTCTTATTCCTTTCACTTCACAACAGAAATAGCTTTTCTTTAATACTTTCCATGAACTTTATACTTGCATTACCTTGTGTAAGCAACATGTCCAGCCATCTAGACGTAATAGAACAGACAATCATAAATACGTTCTTGACTGTCTAAGTGTCTTTTCGGATATTTAATAATTTGAATGTTTGTTTCTTGACATGGGTTTTGTTATTTTGAGTATTATGACGGCCCCTTCTTAGCATGGCATTTTAATATTTAGATGCCAAGCTGAGCAAGCTGGAAATAGTCTTTAACTATGTGGTGCACTATTTTCAAAAAGATGATTTGACCAATCTTTAAGAAGTCATCGCTTGGTGTCAAGTTGTTGGCGCTTTGATACACATTTAATTAATATTTCATTTAATTTTATTTCGTTTTTAATGTACTTAAATTAATTTTCTTAATCATGATACCTATTCAGATTAAGATAAAACGTAAAACACTATCTATAAACAAGAAAATGGCTCAAATCATTAGAGTAGTTTTAAAGATACTTATGTATAAATTTGTGGAATATTAATATATTAAGAGATCCTACACCTCTGACTTGGTTACATTATGAAAATCGGTGTGTACCGACGCTATTAAAAAATAAAATCTTACTGTACATAGTCTCCGAGCAAACGCTTTATCTGAGCGTTTAATTTTCTATTTAATCTCAACAGAAAAGGAGAAAATTTTAAATTAAATATATTATTTTTATAAATATTAATTCACAATTGAATTTAAATATTAAACTAATTGAGAGCCAAGAAAAATAAATACTTCTCTAAGATCTTAACATTTGATACCCAACTTTTATGAAGTTCTTCAATAACTCTCCTAGGAATATCTGAAAACAAAACTACGGCTTCATAAAAAAATTTATGGAATTTAAAATTTAAAGAAGCCCTTGTTGAAATTTGATTAATTAAGAGGAAAACAAGTACCTTAGCGACTATCAAAAGATTTAAATGATCACAGCAAGTGAAGAGAATTGGACTTCTTTTGATTTTCATATATTTCATCATATTAATTCCTCTTGTTGACGATCAGATCTTCTATAATTTACATCCAGTCAAACAAAATATACATGAAAATTTCATACATATAAATGAACATAGAGGCATCTTCAAAAAGGAGATATTCTTTATGAAATCTTTAATAAAATATGAAATAAGACAATATCATTGATAACAACAGAAATGTAAGTCTGTAAAGTATGAATATTTATGAAAATGTAATTTGTAGAATTGAATACTCCGAACCGTAAAACTGTCACCTTATATATTCTATTGTCTATTTAAATTAAAAATCATCCTTCCTAAGCTCTCGTGAGATTTGTTTGTTGTAAATAATTTGCATATGGCGGAATTTTTTTTATGACCGCTTGGGTCCATATCAGATCAAAATAAAAATATTTCATTTCAAATCTGCTTCAACCAGGACGAAAAAGTAATTTCGAACAGTCATAAAAGTTTGTTGATTTGGTTTTTATTATAAAAATAACACTCTACTGGCATACAACATACATAACTAATGTGATTTTTATTGAAAATGGAAGTTTTTACTATTTACTCTTTTTTATGACTATTTAAGAATATTTTCAGAGATAAAATATAGTTATAAAGATTCTTAAAACAGGATTTTTTTTTCAAATTATGTATGCAAGAAGCTAAGACAGAAGCAAGTAGAAATCTTTAAAAAACACTGTATTTATATTTAAAAATACCACACAGAAATAAAATTACTGTAGGATTAAAATCTTTGAAAAAATTTTTCCGAAATTTAATATATTTTTTTTTAAAGAAAAGGGAGGCAAACAAACAGGTGGCACACGTGATGGTAAGTGAATACCGCCGCCCATGAACATCTGCAATACCGGAGGAATAGCGGATGCGTTGCCGGCCTTTGAGAAAGGTATAGACTCTTTTCTTGAAGGTCCCAAAGTCGCATCGGTCCGGAAAAACCGCAGACGGCAGCTCATTCCACAAAGTGCAAGTGCGTGGCAGAAAATTCCGCGAAAAACGCACTGTGGTGGAATGCCAAGCATCCAGGTGGTGTTGATGAAATTTTTGATAATGCCGTAAGGTACGATGTTGAAATTCAGCGGCTGGAATTAATTCGAACAACTCCTTGGAGCACTCCCCGTAGTAGATCTTGTAGAAAATACAAAGAGATGCAACATCTCTTCGAAAAGCCAGGGGATTTAGCCGATCGGATAGAGTATGGTCGTCGACAACTTGAGCCGCTCTTCTTTGGATACGGTCAAATGGAGGAGCTGACACTGGGGTGCCCACGACCAGAGATGACAACAGTACTCCATGTGCGGCCGAATCTGTGCCTTATAAAGTTGCAAGCGGTGGGCCGGAACGAAGTACTATCGCGCTCTACTGAGCACGCCAAGCTTTTTAGAGGCCAATTTGGCCTTCCCTTCCAAATGATCGCGAAACTGAACGTTGCTCGATATGTCGACGCCAAGGATTCCGATGCTGACTGAGGCAACTAGGGGAGTGCTTTCTAAACGAGGTGATACGACGAAGGGTATCTTTTTAGCAGTAAACGCGCAAACTTGTGTCTTTTTAGGGTGGAACTGGACTAAATTAAGTCGGCCCCAGTCCGAGATTTTGTCGGCCGGTATAGAGGGCAGACCAGTGCTGTCATAGATGATGTAGCAGATGTCATCTGTATAGATGTTACTAACTTGTAACAAATCATTGATAAAAAATAAAAAATAAATATAAATATCACGCAATTCCCAATACAGGGGCAGACAGAGGTCTAGTCTAGACAATTAAGTCTCTTTGACCCACCTACCACCGAAGATATTTTCGGGACAGCGGACAGGTGGTGAGCCCATCGCCCTCTTTATGTCCAAGCCAACGATAAAATTCGTACATAAGTTTTTGAAAAACCCATTGGTACGAGGTTGCTACCTGGGGATCGAACTCCGGTCTCTTGACTCGAAATTCCGACCACCCTTCCATTCGGCTATCGTGATATGCAGAAGAAACAGGGTTGGCAATATCACACAGCCTTGTGGGACACCAGCGTTCACAGACTTGGAGTCCCAGCATGCACCGTCAACTACGACCTTGATGCTCCGGTCTGTGAGAAAACAAGTGTCCCAATTGCAAAATTTCTCGGGAGGTCCATATGACGGAAGCTTTGAGAGAAGCGCTTGCCTTGGAAATAAAGACGGCTACGGGCTCACCATCTGTCACGTTATCCCGAAAATATCTTCGGTGGAAGGTGTGTCGGAGGGACTTAATTATCTAGACTAGACCTCTGTCTACCCCTGTATTGGGAATTTCGTGAAGATATTTATTTATTTTATTTATTTATTACTTTAAAATTTAACACTTACAATCAGTCATCTCTCTTACTTCTTGCGTCTTGGCAACTAGATAATGATAAGATAGTTTTACTTACCATGCTGTCATTACGTTTTTCTCCGTTTATTCTGTTGTTTTTCTTTCGGTTTGGCTCTAAGGATCGTTGTAGGATGTTAAATATTAAATAGCTTACAACCTTCCTCACAGTCTTTGATTGTCTTGATTTTCTTGTCAGTCCAGTCTGTCCTGTCCTGGTACAGTCCTGATCTTAAATGAAATTAATAATAACTGTTCACATGTGACTCAGCAAAAGCTTTACTGTATTCTTCATGCTGGTCAGCAGATCCATATCTTTTTTGCCGTCACATTTGTATTATAGGTAAAGATAGAATTCCCAAGACTGGTAGAATTTTTCATTAGATCTAATAATAATTTTGAATAAATTTGAAAGTAAATACTATATTTTTGGTATATAAAATTTAGTGAAAACATTTATAAATCTTATAATGTTTATGTCTCACAAATAAATTGTTAACAAATTAACTTACAGTATATTTAGATGAAGTAATTATTAATGTTTATATCTATTTTTTTTTATTTTTTTATTTCATTTATTATAAAAACATAATATTTTCGAAAGTTCCGCTTGCACATTATAACAGCTCACTACATATCAAGTCTGATAATAATTGAGCTGTAATAACTAAAAAAACCTTGCATTTTGTACATTCCAGAAAATATGAAGACGGTTGAGAGAGTTTATTTATTTTAAACGTTTTGTATCATGTGTACAATACAGAGATATCACAAAGGAAAGCGGTCTTCCTATGTAATTTATTTGAACATGTCTAGAGTAAATGAACTTCGTACATTTTGGTCGACTTTGAGATTTTCCCCGCACAGTCTTGACGAGTTTTATTATGAAACTGTATACAAGTTAAAGTGAGTTATTCTCCATCGAAAACAAAGAACTGTATTCATATCATTCGTCCATATTTAGAAGAAAACTTTTTACATTTTTATGCCTTAAAAATTACTATGAATGTTGTTAACATTGAATATTTTATATTTTTCAAGTAACAAATGACTTTTTGAAATATTAGCGAAGCGAAAACATGCTCCGTCAGCTTCACTAGCGAGTTATTTCCGTTTTCATGTTTACGTTGTCATATATTTTATCACCGTATTTAGTATCATGAGCCATTGTTTTATATTGAATATTATATGCTCGCCATAAAAAGAAGAAACTTAATACCTTCACGTCACTCTCGATACTGGGAAAGACAGAGGTTTAGACAATTAAGTCCTTTCGACCCACTTTCCATCGAAGTAATTTTTGGGACAACGTGACAGGCGGGGAGCCTGTCGCCGTCTTTAAATCCAAGCCAACGATGTTAATTGTGCTTTAGTTTTTGAAGAAGAAAAAAACCCATTGGTACATGCCTACCACCTGAGGATCAAAATCGGGGCTCTTCCCCGCACTCGGCTATCGTGTCTAAAGAAGAAATTTTCTTCTAAAAATTCTTATTAATACAAAAACACATCGATAAAGTTTAGAAGAACAACTACAGCCCAGGTATATGACGATTCACAGAATTGTTAAAAACTACAGAATAGTGTTAATAATTACATCGGGGAACTTTGTGAATTAGTCTGCGTAGCTGAAAAAAATATGATGGGGTGAAATAAAATGAAAAATTTCAAGTCTTTTGGAGGACATGGGAAGTCCACTAATCCGCACTGGCGCTTCAACTTTTAACTTCAAAGCTTTCTTATAAAATTTGTTTACGTAATTAAGGTGAATAAAGTATTCGTAGCAAAAACAGTGTATTCATGCTATTTATGATGTTACCGCGTGAACTTCTTGCAAGCCATTGTTCAAAGATCTATAAATACTGACTGTCCCGAGTTTTTACATTTTTGAATTTTTTAATTTTATTAAAACACAAACATATTTATTTACCGCAACAAGATGCAGGTAGTCTAAATTAAATATTTCCCTACAGCTTAAGATTGACCCCATGAAAAACTGAGATGTGCATTAAAACTAGTTATACAATGACGGTTCAAATTTACCACAATCCAGAGGTTCAACAGCTTAATATTAAAAATTCAGATATGTGCTTAAGACTTGCCTGATTGAATAATTTTTTTACTCTGTAGATGATTTTTTTTACACTTGAAATGTAAATAATAAGTAAAAAAAGATTGACAAATAGATAATTTTGTTTTATGAGACAAATAACAAAATGTATGATAAAATAACATATAATAGTCACTTGTAAAGTAAAATGAATAATATGAAAGATTGTCATGAAATATAATTAATTTGGTTTCATTTATTATGATCATGTTCATTATGGTTTTGGTATTATTATGAATTTTATTAACTGTTATTTACTTACTTTATTGACTATTTTTTTCTTTACAAAAATATTTGCACGCCAGCAACGGCTAATGTTTGCAATGGATATTTTAATTGTAATAACATCTCTGTACCACATTATTGCAAATACAAAAATACGAATTATGAATTATTTTTTCTACGATCGATCATGACATGACATGGGGATAAAACTCGGGTTCGATCCCCATGAACTTTGGCTTTGAACGAGTCTATTTTCAGCAGCTTTAGTTAGGCTGTTAAGATTCTTAAATACAATATTTCAAAGCGGATTACATTAAGGTGGAGTACATTAGTAAACATATGATTGTTTATCGAGATAAATATTTGGAATAATTTTTAGTTGTCACAACCCACAATACTTGAAGCAATTAACATAACAATGTACACGAATAACGAGAAGAAGTAAGCTTTAATAAAGTTTGATAAAAATTGTTGCGCTGCAGTGAGTGTACGAAATGAATGCTCTAGCAATTTATCGACGGCTTCAGCTACAGTCACGCTGAAATTTCTTTTTATCTGAACAAAGCGACGTGGAAATATGACAACGAGTTTCCAGGTTTATCATTTTAAAATTGAATTCTTTTGTAAGTTTTATATTCTAACATGTGGAAGAAAAAACAAAATCACCTAGTAAATATTCTATATTTATTAAGATAATGTTTACGTAGTCAGTTACTTGACTACGTCTTGTAGATACTGGTATCGTACCATCTTCTGCTTCTTCGTCTGCTACAGTGAATTAACACACCACTAGTTTTCTTTATCTTCCTCTTTTTCTATCCTCAATAGTTTTTTTAAAGTTGGTCAGGCATCAAATATGCGGTGGTGGTGATCAATGGTCAAAAAAAGTGGTCGAAGTTACTCATTCATTATTATACAATCCGCTTTTTTTAATTTGATGCATTATTTTTTAAAAGCACAAACACCTAATTTATAATTGTGAATTTTCAAGCATGTTAGACGGGTTATTGTTTTCAATTAAAATAAAAAGCAAGTAACCATTGACACCTATAAGCAATCTAATTTATAAACAAATAAATATCATTCACAATACAGGGGTAGACAGAGGTTTTGTCCAGACAATCAAGATCCTTCGAACCACCTTCCAGAGAAGACATTTTTCGAGACAATGTGATAGGCGGTGAGCCCATCGCCGTCTTTATGTCTAAGCCAACGATATAAATCGTACGCAAGTTTTTGAAAAAAACAATTGGAACGAGGCGGCCACCTTGGGATCGAACTCGAGTCTATTGACTTGATTCCAATCACAAGGCTATCGTGAATTTTTAAAAATCTAAATTACATAGCATTTTATGTTAAGGCGCTTAAACCACCATAGCTGAGGGATTAAGTGATTGGAATTCGTATTTAAAATTCGTGAAAATTAAATAAATGGCTGTGAAGTTATGGACAATGGAGTAAGAAGTTGTAGTGTCACAGAAGTCGACGGCGTTTTATTATTTCTGATAGAGATTTAATATTTCAACTGATGCCACGATATGGCACGGATCGCGGGTTTGCATTTGTTTAATAAAGCACAATATAAAAGCACAATTTTAAAGCACAATTTTAAAGCACAATTTTATAAGGTTGAGGCGACAAATGTCCTGCCAAGTAGTCTTGATTCTTGGCCACCTTTTTATAAACCCCGACGCAAGAAGTATATTTATATCTACTTGTCTGTCTATGGCATTGTAGCTCCAAAATTAAGGTTTTTTTGGTTTGAAAGCTGATGTGATCAAGATGTCCTTAGATTTAAGAAAATTCGATCAGACGTTTTAAGATTATCAGGGTTTTTAACCTATCACTTTGACATTGTTTTATTTTTCAGGTGGTCAGTTATTTACTTACTTACTTATCTTCACGCACATTTCCTAACGGGGTAGTCAGAGAGAGTGGATCGCCAGGTATCACGATCTTTACATATCTCTTTCCTTTCTTATACATGCACGTTGGCACCCCTGGGAATTAAGACATTAAGCTTCGTAACTCTCATTTTATTCTAGATTAATGTCACAATTACAATAAGACCTATTTTTACACTTTTAATACATACATACATAACTGCCTTTTAAAGTCCACTGCAGGACACAGGCGTCTCCCTAGGAGAGATTTTGCTATAATCACCACGCTTGTCAGGCGGATTAGCAGTCGCAGTACCAGACCACTCGCACCTCAGACGCTGCTGCCCATCCTCGGTCTGATTATTTTGTTCTGACATTTTTAGAGATGGTTATCCTGCCATCTATCGGTTGCCATTGGGATATTCTAGGCTCTTTCCCTTAATTGCCTCTTACGACAAGCACGGGAAGAAAGGGAGTGGCAACATTCTTAAACCGTTACCACACGGTCGACACTTTTAATACATCGATTAAATAGTTACGAATACCTCGTCCAATATTCGGATTCATTGTTTATGTTGGAAATAATATTAAAAATCCATTAATAATGACAGTCTTGACCTTTTATATCTCAAGCGTCCTTTAGTAAAAGCTATTTGTCAAATGATTAGTGAGAAGCGATCCTTTGTGTATTCTTGGGTACAATATATTTGACATTTGCTTGTGAATAAAGAGTAAAGACATTTGCTAAAAAGAAAATTGACTAATGAATATAAGTTAACTTTATGCGTTCAATCCCGATATTTGTTTTTTTTTTTAATTTATTACATACATATTCTAATAGAAAATAGTAAAACGGTTATAGGTATAATTAAATTCTTATTTGAGCATTCTTTTCAATGTTATATTTTACTATTACGTTATATATTGAGTGTTATAATATTGCCCGGACAAAATTATTGTATAATTGTCATAATATTTCTAAGCGCACGAATTGAACTTATCTAACTAAATAACACTTATTCTCTAGCACTTCTGAGATAATTTTGCTGGAAATCCCAATCAAATGATTTTAGTGTAAGCTTCAACGAGATTTATGTCCCAATCTATGAAACCAATCAATCATTTAAATTTTAATTATAGGTAAGAGCCAAAGGATCACCTGAAATTAACTGATTACTAAAGCTCTCGTATATCTATAGCAATAGACGAGCTATTATCTTAATTCATTACTTAAGGAAGGCATTGGTAGATAGTGAAGTAGAGTAAATGTGCCATAAGACAGGTTTTTGAGGACAGACTGACAAACATATTGAAGGCAGATAAGCAATAAGTAACACAATAAGTTGGAAGTTTTAATGTTATGCAATAAACATAAGGAGTTTTTTGCAACACTAACAAGGCTTCTACGGTTCGAACCTAAAATACTTTGGCAAAAGAGTACTAAAAGTAAGCATTATCTATAAATTTTTCCAAACTACTTATGAGACAGACTATTACATATAATTTTGTTTGCGATAAAAATGAATTATGGTACTAAACACTGAGCTAAGGTGCAATTTTCTAGGTTATTATGATGATATGAAAAAATACTGAAGTAATTTGTTTCCGAGACTATGAATTTTTTCTCACATGGAAGCTTTTCATGAGTGTAATTGTGCTAAAATGAAAAGGTACAATTATGACTTATGTAATTTCCTTCATTACATAAATTCAGTACAATTTAAATGAAGTCGACAAGTTACAATAGCTTAGTGGTTCGGTAATCGAGAGACCCAAGTTCGAACTCCAGGTAGGGTCGTACCAATGAGTTTCAAACTTAGGTAAAATTTATATCGTTGCTTTGGACATAAAGAAGGCGACGGGCTTACTACCTGTTTTGTTGTCTCAATCTTCAGTGAATGGTGGGCCGAAGGAACTTAATTGCCTGGAACTCTGCCTACCTCAGCGTTGAGGTTAGCGTGAAGATATTAATTTTTTATATTTTTTTATAGCAAAGAGAGCAAACGAGCAGTTGGCACACGTGATGGCAGATGCGTTGCCGGCCTTATAGTGCCCTCCCCCCCAGAATTGGGGGAGGGGGGTGTGTGGGCCTCCGATTACCTGCACTCACTAGACGAAACGCAGAAGTTAGACTTCTACTTCACGTGAGGTGGTGGTACTTCCCCGGTCGAGCCGGCCCATTCATGCAACAACAAAAGCTGATGCGTGGCTCTACCACTGTAAAAAAATAAAATTTTTAAATTAAAAGAAAATTAATAGTTTTGCATCTACAGTCTTGGGTATCTGTCGTAATCTTCAATTTGAATGTCTTTGTTATTTGACTACATTTATATTTTTGCAAAATTTTATTAGAAAAAATTTTTGTCATCCATGAAAGTATAAAAAAATACAATTGATTTATTTTTCTAGGTTCTTTGTTGTTGTTCTACTGAGACTCTTTTTGGATAAGCGTCTACAAAAATCTAACAACAGATATTTATACATCCTAGATTGATGACTACAATACATAGAAAATACATATTTTTCCATTTTCAGTCTAGTTTTCTTTAGAGCCAGACAATAATGAAATGTTACAAAAGACGTTTTAAACCGCTTTGTGATCTATAATAGAAATCATAACACTAAAACTGGAAAAAAATATTGCCAATATTTGCGCAAAATAAGCGACCATTTCTATATTGGAGTATTGTAGTGTACAAGTTGCCCTTTTTATCTTGTAACGAGTCATGTATTTAGTGTCCTCAGAAATATTAATATTACCGATAATCTTACCGAGATTTTCACGATATCTCAGAATACATAAGTTCAATGGCAATATACCCAAAACAGTTTCTGAGAGAGTTAAGAATATCTTAAGAATTTTATTTGAATTTTAAGACAATGTAAATAAAATAATATAATAAAAATGATAATGAGCACAGAACTTGTTATAATGTAAGCGAAGTAAAATAACTGTTTCGCTTGTTTGGAGAAACATTGAATGAACGGAACGTAGAACACAATTAATTTTCTTTGAAACATCTTCCACTGAATTTTTTACTTCGTAGCAAAGGACAAAGTCATACAAAAATTTCAACTAGCAAAATTTATATCAAGTTTCACCGAGTTTTCTTAGAAGGTAAAATGAAAATCTATACATATAATAAAGTGGTAAATGAGTTGTGTCTATATATTGAATATTTGAAAACAACCTATTCACATTATGCTTATATTACCGAGGGTTAATAAAGGTTTTTTGGAATTTTATTAGTTTGTCTGTGAGTTATACAATGTTATCATAAAACGGCCCAACTTTTCCTAACATTTCGTTTGTTTTATTCCAAATCGGCTTACAAGCAAGAAATGGTAATTTGAAATAATATGCGCTATTTTGAAACGCGCTTTGGTAATTTTAGCTGAAACTTGCACGGATTTTGAGTGATGTTTTTAAAACCACAATGGAAATTTATAATTATGAACGCAATCAATTAATTTCACCCCTAACCGAACGCCCATGCGAACGGAGTCGGGGACAATGCTAGTTTCTTATATATTTGAAGATATTCGAGCTTATTAGGGTCTCACTTTATAGGGTTGATAGTCATCCAGGCTGTTTAATCAAGTTCTCACTCATGTAAGAAACTTTGGCTTCTAAGAAAATCTTAGAATCACTTTGGCAGTTTCAAATCAACTAAAAGCTATATATTAATAGTAATTTTGCGTATTTTGAGACAAACGAATTCATAATATCCGTTTGAGAATATTCTAGAATATTATAAAACTTATTACAATTTTGCACTTGAGCAGGATTGAGTGCGCTGGCAGTGATTCGGAGGATAGTTTCAAGGTAAATAGAAGAAGCATAAAGTGAAAATAAAGTAGAGGAAATACATGAATAGAACAAGAAGTTGAAGAGGATCTAGCAAGAGAACATCTAGCAAAAAGGCCATTGTCAGGACTAAATTCATCACCTCGTTTGAAGAAGTGAAATAAAAAAAAACTTATAGCCATAGATTGCTACAATCCATACGTTAACATTTTTTCATCTTTTATAATCATTGCTATTCTTAAAACCGTATAACGAATTCTACGAAAGTCTGAAAATTGAGAGCCAGCATTATTAGTTAAAACAAAAATCTAAATTCCGTTCTGAGACTAAACTTAATTTGCTTTTGTGTGATTTTATTTGTGTTCGGGTTGTCGTGCATTCAGATTCAATCAAACTTAAACGTCAAGCACAATAAAAAAAATCTTTGCATACGAATAAGTCGATCATTGAACTTTGCAGAAAGTTAATATAAAAAAAGTACATTTACGTTCACGTCATCACTGGTTGACTAGTTTTCTGCCTAGGAGTTGTCTGGGTTAGTATAACAGTATTACCATTTCTGCAAAATAGCTGTATAAGAGCTGTTGTGTTCCAGACGGAAAGGTATAGAGCGCTTGTATAATTACGTGCAATACCTCGTTACATCTTGGTACTCGGGTTAACAACTCATCTGTAATCTTCGATTGAAGGTGACACGTGGTCATGGGCTCCAGTAGTAACTTCACATCGGGCGCTTTGTTAACTAATTTTAAAACTTAATCCAATAAAATAATATTGTAAAATTGTCTGACAAAGTTATTTACTTACTATTATTTATTCTACAATATACACTATACGCTCATACTACTAAGTATACACATAGAAATACTTATAAGCGTATAGTTTATTGTGTAAAATAGAAACTTTAAGAAACACGTTTTTTCACAGACTAATTAGAGTTCTTTGTAAACACAGATACACGCTTTACGCTTTTGTGGCAATTTTTTTGTGGCCGAACAAGTTGCGAAGGATTTTTTTTATCTTCAGGCTATTTCCTTTAGTGGGCAGAGGCCTAGATAATGAAGCTCTTTCGACATAATTTTAACCAAAGCTCATTTGGGACAACGTGACAGGTGGTGAGCCTATCGCCATTTTTATGTCCGAGCTAACGATACAATATACTTACTAGGGATTGAGCTATGTTTTTTTCTATTGAGAAATTATCCCAATCTTGATAATTTGATGGTGTGAACTAATTTAACTTGTTGTTCAAACAAAACTTTGGAATTAGGTGCTCAAAGTGGTTAGTTTGTAGAATTGTGGCCGTATTATTTGTTACCGTATAATATAGTAGTGTACGTAAACACGATACATTTTTTAAATTTTAGAGTAATTGTTTAGAATTTTAGTATCACATTTAAATTATTATTGTTTTATTTAAAACTTAATACAATATTCTGGTAAAGTGAACATGTAACGCTTTGCGAGCGAATTAATTTAAAACACAGAAAGGTACTTAATAAAATTAAATTTAGTTTTTTACAGTGATTTTTATTTAATATTTTTGTGAGCCTGGGATACAGGCCCGTGACACAGTCTCAAATTTAACAGAACGTTCTGTTTTATGTAAAAATTATCCAAGAAGTCGACGCCGAGTTGAACCTATTCATTAGGTACATTATTATAAAATCAGTATCCATTAGATCTTTAAGCTATTATATTTATTTATTTATCATCACGCACAGTCCCTGACGAAGTAGCCAGAGAGAACAGATCGCCAAGTGTCACGATCCTTACACATTTCTTTCCCTTCTTTCAGATTCATCATTTCATACATGCACGTAGGTATTCGAGTATTCATAACCCTCCCCTCTTGGAGTAATTTGCTCACATGTCCTTCGAAAGTTAGTTTCGCCCTACCTGGTGGAGGTAGGCCGAACCATTTAATATTAACTTTCGCGCCATATATATTCTTCACCATTCAGTCTTCGCTCATTCGCTCAAAGTGTCCAAACCATCGAAGCACGCCCTTATCAATTTTAGTAATATTTATATCGTATTGCGAATCTCTTCGTTTTGTCTTTCTCGACCTTTCTCGATCTTTAAGTCGACCATGGTAACGCCGAACATTTTACGAAGAGATCGCATCTTCACTGAATTTAACTTGCTTTTGTGCTTCTTCTGGCATATCCAGGTTTCGCTGCCATATAACAAAGTCGGTACCAGTAATGCGTTATGTATCACGAGGCGTGCATTTTTCACTACGCCTTGCCTGTGGACTAACGTAGTCAGGGCACCATTGACCTTGTTTCCGGCAGCGACACGCCTGTCCACATCTATACAAACTCCTCCATCCCGGCTAAAAGCAGTCCCCAAGTATACAATCTCATTCCCATGTTCTAGACATTCCTGAATTATCTATTAAACTATTATATCAAATTAAGCTATTATATAAATATATAATTGTTTTTTTTAGCACTCTAAACTTCGAACTCACTGGGATTAGAGTTGGTTATACATAACTTTTGGAACGGCGTTGGCTCAAATTTTAAATTATTTTTTTAATAAAATTTTACCGAGTTACTCGACTCGAAATTCTGACCATCCAATGGTCGGAATTTCGAGTCGAGAGACCCGGTGTCGAATTACAAGTCCCCAGGTGGTCAGCTCGTACCAATGTTTTAACTTATGAAACTTATGAACGAATCATATCGTTGGCTTGGATATAAAGAAGGCGACCGGCTCACCTACAGTCACGTTATCCCAAAAATATCTTCAGTGGACGGTGGGTCGAAGGGACTTAATTGTCTAGACTGGACCTCTGTCTACCCCGTATTGGGAATTGCGTGAAGATATTTTTTTATTTATAATAAAATTTTGCAATATTCTAATTTGGAAAATAGCTTGATAAAAGAAATATATATTTATCAAAAAGTAACAGGATTTGTTTCAAATGGTATTTTTTGAGATTAATGCCATCAAATGAAAACTTGTTTAATGTTTATAATTCGTAGCTGACATCGTGCATATTAAGTATTTATTACAAATTGTGTCCCAATGGAACTTTTATTGCCTTGCCTACAACAACTCTTTTTTTATTTACAACAACTGTTTGATATTAAGGAACATTTGCAAATAAGAATAATCAGATACTTGTTGGACATCGTTTATTATGGATATATATGGGTTGATGCTACTAAAGGTTACTGAAAAGTGTTCAAAGTGTTTCTTTTTAAATTTTTTAAGCATAAAAGTTATGCTGACGTTTGTGTTATTAATTATTCCTTTCTTAAATGTACGCAATGCACCTGGAACGATTCTGGTGATGCTGAGTGTACATGTTGGTAGTGACTTGCCATTAGGTGAATCTTAAAATAATTATAGTCATTAAAGTAATTATTAAATATATGACTTTAAAATATTAGTAATAACAGCTTAAAAGATACGTAATAGGGCAATGTACGTCAATTTTTAAGACAACACCTAATAGAGATAATCTAAAACTAATATTTATTTTTTAATACACAAATTAATAATTTTTTTTACATTACTTTGTAAACTTTAAATAATGCTACCTAATCTAAAAAAATATTACGCGATAGATCGGAAAAAATACACAAAATCTGGTTTGGAATCAAGATCTATACCGGATCATACAATTATACTCAACTCAACAACTGACTACGATCTGTAATTTATTTCGTCGAAGATAAATACAGTGACAATAGTTGCTGCCCTTTTACGGCTTTAGGTATAGTATAGTTTGAAATGTGGATCACATTATTTGAGTCACGATAGCCGAGTGGTCGGGTGATTGGAATTTGAGTGAAGAAATCGGAGTTCAATCTTCAGAATATAGGCTTGTACTACCATATGTACCAGTTTGTTCAAAAGTACGATTTTGTCGTTGGCTTGGAAATAAAGACGGCGACAGGCTCACCACTTGCCACGTGGTCAAAAAATTGTCTTCGGTGAAAGGTGGGTTGAAATTACTATATTGTCTGGACCTCTGTCGGTTAAAGAGACGGTATTTAGGTTCTTAATTATATATCATAATTTAAATCTGCAACTATACTCGTATATCGAAAATTCAAAGTCACGATGGCCGAGTGGTTGGGTGGTCGGAATTTCAAGACAAGAGACCCCAGTTCGATCCCCAGGTGTCAGGCTCGTACCAATGCGTTTATGAAAAACTTATGTACGAATTATATCGTTGGATTGGACATAAAGACGGCGGCGGGCTCACCACCTGTCACGTCGTCTCGTAAATATCTTCGGTGGAAGGTGGGTCGAAGGTTGACTTAATTATACAATTAAGTAGACTAAGACCTCTGTCTATTCTGTGTATTGGGAATTGCGTGAAGATAATTTATTTTATCTTACTTTTTTAAAGAAGTGCTTTTTATAAAAGAAGAAATATCCTCCTTTTTTTGCATGACGAAGTCTAAAGTGGAAAATCGAACGTGCCTTTTCAATTATCTGTCAAGATCTTGTGTACACCAAAGGACACTTGAAAGCTTAAATCTTCTCAAGCGTTATTCTATAGTAACTTCTTTTATAGTTTAGTAATTTTACATTACTGTTCAGGGTCTTTTTTTTTTACACAAGAAGTATTATGTTTTTATTAAAAATAGTTGTTTTGTTATTTTTAAATATAGTTGAAGACTTTTTGATTCACATTTTTTACAGAATTCGGCAATTATACTTCTCTATTACAATAAAATCAGAATACAACAGTTATAATGCAGTTTTATGGTAAAAATAGCCAACATTGTGGTACAAAGTCGGAAGATTCCTTGGTAGGCAAGGAATAGAATAAATAAATAAATTCATATACAGGGATAACATCACATACATTGTTCTGATACCAAAGTAAGTAGTTTAAACAGTTGTGTTATGGAATCAGAAACACCGAAGGTAACACAAAAACCCAGACCCGAGACAATGTAGGGATTTCTGGATTGACCCGACCGGAAATTGAACCAGGTACCACAGAGCTGGCTACGAAGTTAAATTTTACAAGAATTTCATATTGAAAGATAACATTATATGATCAATGTCATTTGTGTTATTTGCCATATTTGGCAAATAGAAAGAAAGATAGAAGATAAGTTATGACATGACAATACAACGTCTAATAAAACTATACGTCTAGTAAAAATACCAAAAAATATTGTGGGAAAATAATGCGCTGCAGTGTTATTTATGTATGTTACACATATTCGTAGTATCTTACATAAATAATTAAATAAATATCTTCACAGATCTCATACACACAGAGACTTAACAGGTCTTAATTTTATTAGTCTAGACAATTAAGTCCCTTCGACCCACCTTCCACCGAAGATATTTACGAGACAACGTGACAGGTGGTGAGGCCGTTGCCGTCTTTATGTCCAAGCCAACGATATAATTCGTACATAAGTTTTTGAAAAACCCCATTGGTACGGGCCTGCCAACTGGGGATCGAACTCGGGTCTCTTGACTCGAAATGACGACTACCCAACCACTCGGCTATCGTGACTTTTAACTAATAACATAAATATGCTATACCTAAATATCTCTTTATATGCTGTAGCTTATGGATTACCAAAAGAAATGTTTTCAGCGCAGCCTCTATGATTTCCAAATAATTCGCCTTAATGATTCTGTTCTCCGTCATGATTCTATTACAAAATTTCAAGAAGGTTATTGCACGATTATTTGGTAGCTATTGCGAGATTTAATGCATTATCAATGAGTAACAGTTACAGCAAATCTCCTTAATCTATATCTATTTTTAAAAATACAAGTAATTACAGTTCTAGTGTAATCGTCCTATATATTCCATCCATGAAGAGGGACTAGATTTTATTAGATTGGCGTGCTTGTGAAGATATAAGGTCTGGAAGTTTCATACCTATTCCTTACACATTCCATAACATACGAGAGCACTTGAGACCATTCTTCAATATTTCAGAACATCTCGGATTATGCTGCAAATTTCGGGAACATTCTGGAACATCCCAGCTTGATTTGAAACATTCCAAAAGATTCGATGGTTGAGGAATGATCCGAAATATTGTGGTCTATTCGAAGCCTTTTTTGTACATAATATTGCCTTTTCCATCATAAATTTTACATTATTTATTCACTCGATAAATAGAATTGGACAATCTTTCCAATCTAAACTACTTGAAGCCCTACTATACAGCGAATAGCAGTCTTAGCAGAATGCTTCATAAGGTATTAACGCAATCAAACCCATCTTAATTCACTACTTGGGCTGGCCAGGTAAACCTCTTGTTTTTCCATGCGGGTCAAAAACATCGTGGCTAAATCCCATCGTCACGATAAGGCAAGTCCTTACTCCAACTCAGGTACCAAAATCTGCTTGGATTTGGAAACCTGAATTGGCATTCAAATATCACAAAATTCTGAAAGTACAAAACGCCATTGTTGAAAGAGAACCGTTACATGATATTACTGTTATAATTTTGTCGCAAATGTGTTCATAAAAGACTATAAAGGTTTATGCTTGTGTGTATTCTTCGTTGAGAATGTTTACAATACAAACATTTCTCGTAGTTGCAACAGGATGTTAACTTTTAGTACTACGAGTATAACGTGAACAATATATTTAAAACAAAATTAATTTCTGCAAAGTTTAGACCATATACGTACGTACAAACATAACGCTCTGTAAAATTGGACTGCAGAACATGGAACTCTATTCATAAAGAGTATATTACCTCTACCATAATCGCTCAAAATAAGTCACGATAGCCGAGTGGTTGGGTGGTCGCAATTTCGAATAAAGAGACCCGTGTTCGATCCCCAGATGGCAGTACCAATGAGTTTTTCAAAAACTTATGTACGAATTACATCGTTGGCTTAGACATAAAGAGGGCGACGGGCTCACCACCTGTCACGATGCCCTGAAAATATCATCGGTGGAAGGTGGGTCAAAGGGGCTTAATTGTCTAGACAAGACCTCTGTCTACCCCTCTATTGGGAATTGCGTGAAGATATTTATATTTATTTATTTTATTTACCGTAATCGTTATACTTCAATTCCCTCGAACCTTAGACGCTTCTGCTTGTCACGTGGCAGCTTATTTTTGCTGTGATATATCACATCAAAAAAGTTGCAGTAAACAACACCGCAAAATATATTTCGCAGAGTTTATTCCGCCATTTTCCTGCAACCATTACGGTATGAAAAAATACGAAACGGAAATGCGGTGGTACATTGTCATATTGTAAACGAGTAAGAATATAGGCGTATAGAAAAGGCTATGGTTCTATTCTCTTTGAGAATATGCAATTTACAAAGTTTTTTTTTAAATAACAGAATATTGGTCACATTGAAACATAGTAGAAAAGAAGTGGTTTCATTAATTTGTTCATAAACAATCCCATATACGCACAATAAATACGTAAGTATTTACATTAACAAATCAAGTAAATATTATTACAAATTAACAAATCATACATGCCAACGACCACGTAGTAAGTATCTTATTTAAATCAGTAAGCCCAGCGTGTTAGTGTTCTACACCACACTGTCTTCTGTAAAACAACTATTTTTATTCCGAAGTGAACGATTTCCGACAGGAGAACGGATGTTTGTTATTTCAGCAATTAAGTTCTCTCTGAATTTATTTTGATTCAACGTTTATATTTTTATATTGCTTAAAATTGTATATTTAACAAACTAATTATTGTAGGATTGCTTGAAGTTCATAAATAATTACTGAACATATATAGGTAAGTGTTTTAAATAAAATGAAGAATTATATGTCGAATAAATGAAATCAAACCGTTTCCTGATATCCGAGTGGGTAGTGATCCCGCCTTCGAAGCTAAGGGTTGCAAGTTCGAGTTTGCATATTTGTGTAATGAAAATGGATGATTGTACGCGAGTCATGGATGTTCATATGCGTAAATGAATATTTATCTATGGAAATATACATGTCTTAGCTTGAACTCTAAGACGGTGATAGACTCACCATCTGTCACGTTGTCCTAAATAAGCTTTGGTGAAAAGTAAGGATTTCATTGCCTAACCTTTGCCTACCACAGTATGGGAAATTGCGAAATTAAAAAAATGTTTTCGCTAAGTGATTCCGGTAGTGTATTACCATGATAACGTTTAGTAGTATGAGGCAGTAAAAACATTTTCAAAAAGGTAGGCGATGCAGTCTCTCTGGGGTATGTGTATATTCAGAAAAAAGTGTAAGTGGGTGTTCGAAAGATAATTATTATCAGACAAACCGATTATCTGATTTATAAGAAGCAACTTGACCATAGCCGTGACCACCGTTAAATTTCTATAATAACGAATATTTATTATTATATTATATTTGTTACTTCCAAATGTATACGAGTAGATAAGATCTTACTGCTACTGCAGCTATTCTTGGCTAGACCTCTGTCTACCCCAGTATAAGGAATGGTGGGAAGATATATATGAAAAATTAATTCAATAATAGAAAGAACATCACTGTAATAGAAATAACACAGTAATCTGTGTTTTTTGTTAGCCATTTCGGACTACTATGGAAAGGTCATATATTGATGAAGTTTCTATACGATTATTTTTTCAGTTGTTAACTTCTGTTTCTCTTTGATAATAAAATTATATAAAGTTTGCTGCAGAATGTCTATAATTAAATAATGAATATAAGAAACGACTCACATCGTCTTTTAGCACGTCATTTATTTGCGTATATTGCGTAAGTATGCAAATAGGATGTTCACATTTATACTCTTGGGAAAAAGACACCTCTTGAAACAAAATATATTGATTTTTTTTTATATGGTTAAAGTTATTGTTTGATATGGTTAAAGCTACAAGTACGGAACTTTTTTTATATATATTGTATTATATTAAAGTTGGTTTTATAAATTTTACAGTGGTAGAGCCACGCATCAGCTTTTGTTGATGCATGAATGAGCCGGCTCGACCGGGGAAGTACCACGACCTCACAGAATACCGGCGTGAAGTAGAAGTAACTAACTTCTGCGTTTCGTCTGGTGAGTGCAGGTAACCGGTGGCCCACTCACAACCCTCCCCCAATTCTGGGGGAGGGGGGCACTCTAAGGGAGGCAACGCATCTGCTAAGCCTCTGGTATTGCGGGTGTTCATGGGCGGCGGTAAATACTTACCATCACGTGAGCCACCTGCTCGTTTGCCACCCTTTTCTATAAAAAAATATAGTGTGACAAAAACAGCATAAAAATAGTTTGTGAAAAACATTTGTGTCGTGGTTTATTAAAATGGAATACCTGCGAACTGGCGTTTTATGTTTTGCAGTCCGTATTCTAAACCATTTTGATGGAGAAAATTATTCAATCAGCTAATAATGAATAATAATTCATAAAAAAAATAAAATTTAAAAGTGGTCCACAGTGCTTTGGTAGCTTAATGGCCAGAGTGCAATCAAATGTTTACTAGTTCGCGTTTTACCCATGTTCAATATCCATTTTAGATATCCAGATTCAATACCTTGTGCCAACACCACTTATATTTTAAATGTTGCGTTTACTTCGTGTCCGGTGCAGTCAAGGAAAACGTAAGGTAATCAGAAATTATTGTGATGTTTCGAGATATAATATTTCGAAACTATAAAATATCGTCAATGTGAGAAATCGAC
This sequence comes from Sericinus montela, assembly GCA_029286605.1. Classification (NCBI taxonomy): domain Eukaryota; kingdom Metazoa; phylum Arthropoda; class Insecta; order Lepidoptera; family Papilionidae; genus Sericinus; species Sericinus montela. The sequence continues at coordinate 1,319,392 of JAGSMR010000020.1, forward strand.
CAACCTCTACGGACCTAGCTTGGACCGATTTCGGACTCTTATACCTCTCAAAGAATATTAGAGAAAATGTGTTTTTTTACTAATAGGGAGGATTTAATGTTATCTATTTTACTACTTAGTTTTTTTACTTATTTTTATTCTTTTAATTTATTATTATTAATTTATTTTCTACCTCCCGACCAACCTTTACGGACCTAGCTTGGACCGACTTCGGACTCTTATACCTCTTAAAGAATATTAGAGAAATTGTGTTTTTTTACTAATAGGGAGGATTCAATGTTATCTATTTTACTACTTAATTTTTTTATTTATTTTTATTCTTTTAATTTATTATTATTAATTTATTTTCGACCTCCCGACCAACCTCTACGGACCTAGCTTGGACCGATTTCGGACTCTTATACCTCTCAAAGAATATTCGAGAAATTGTGTTTTTTTACTAATAGGGAGGATTTAATGTTATCTATTTTACTACTTAATTTTTTTACGTATTTTTATTTTTATTCTTTTAATTTATTTTTTATTAATTTATTTTTAATTTTTATTAATTAGGAATTATCAATAAGGTAACGCCAAATAATTTTTTATTACGCAATTTTATTGATTTTTAATGCATATTTATGCTGAAGTATAATGTGATTAAATTAAAGAGAAAAATGTTAGAAAATGTTTGAAAATTATTTGGCGTTATCTTAATGATAATCCCTAGCCGAAAAGATAGGAAAGTCAAATTTTCACTTGTAAAAAGGGATAATAGATGGCGCCGATACCAACAAATTCCAGCTCTACAGTTTTGGGATTAGCCTTGGGGATCGAACTCGGGTCTCGACTCGAATTCCGATCAATGACTTGGCTATGGTGATTTTACTATATCAAAACATTTTATAATATCAACAAATATAAAGAAAAAGAAAACGGATTTCATTATATGAAAAGCATGCATGTATCTATCTTTATTTATATAAGTCTGTGGCAGGAGAAAAGCCTTTTAATTAAAGTGTAATTCGAAGATGAGATGAGAGCAGTATCAAATGTTAAGCAGGTCAGGCTTTTTCAAAATAAGCATTACTTATTCGACCTGTACAAAAAGATACACAAAAGCGCTTGCCAAAAATTATAGACCTGAGAGTATTAAACTTTCAAGATTAAGTGAGTTGGCATACGCTACCCTTATCACTGTCATTTTGTTCAGCTTTCGTTTCGTTTACCAACTGGATCTCATTTGCAGGAAGGTTCACCACAGTTGGTTCTTTTATAAAAGGATACGTTAGAAGATAAAAATAGACATACGTTTATTTGTTCACCTCGGAATATATGAAATATTTTGTAGAGGTTTCTGGCTGCGACATTGTCCATGCGTTATCTAAAAATTCCCACAGGATCCTTAAATTATGAAAATCCTTGAGCAAAACCAGATTTCGGGTCTCTCCCACAGGAATCATACATTTTTGCAAAAAGTGTCGTGCGTGCGTGCGTGCGTGCGTGTGTGTGTGTGTGTGCATATATTTGTAAGTATTTGCTTTTAACATACGTAGGTAGGTATACGATTTTACTGAACCTCTTTTAATACTTGCAATAATAAAGGGATATTTCTTAAAAATATTTTATAAATATTGTCGTAAATTGTAAGCAAAAATATTAGTCAAATTTATTTTGCTCTACACATCAAAGGTTATTTCGCTTTTGATACATTTTGTATTCGTACATGGAGTAATACGTTACAGAAAGATATTCCCAAAGAGTTAGTATACTCTGGGTTACCTTTACATTCTTATAAATAATAAATGTATGAACATTTACATAAAATGTTCATACATTTGGTATTTATTTTGTCATCATTACACATTTATTTAGAATTATATATATTAAATTATTAAAACATTCGAGAGACATTATTAATCAAATAATTAAAAAGCGGCTAAACACTCGTCTGAACATCCTATACCGATTGTGTAGCCATGAATTTTGCCGATTTTAATTATTTAATAACACAATTTTTATTGATTCTTAAGCATTTAAGTTACGCTGAACTTTATATTATTAAATTAAAGAGAAAAAATGCTGACACGGGCGGGATTCGAATACGCGACCTCTGCCATACCGAGGCAACGCTCTTACCTCCGAGTCACAGTGTCTTATACGCATCAGTTGAAATTTTAAATCTGTTATCTCTTTGCTTTTAATTCTGTCCGCTTGTGGCATCGGCGCCTATTGTCCCTTTTGCAAGTGACAATTTGACATCTCTGATGTTTAAGTTAGGAATTATCAATAAGATAACGCCAACAATTTTTTTTATTACGCAATTTTATTGATTCTTAAGCATTTAAGTTACGCTGAACTTTATATTATTAAATTAAAGAGAAAAATGTTAGAAAATGTTTGAAAATTATTTGGCGTTATCTTAATGATAATCCCTAGCCGAAAAGATAGGAAAGTCAAATTTTCACTTGTAAAAAGGGATAATAGATGGCGCCGATACCAACAAATTCCAGCTCTACAGTTTTGGGATTAGCCTTGGGGATCGAACTCGGGTCTCGACTCGAATTCCGATCAATGACTTGGCTATGGTGATTTTACTATATCAAAACATTTTATAATATCAACAAATATAAAGAAAAAGAAAACGGATTTCATTATATGAAAAGCATGCATGTATCTATCTTTATTTATATAAGTCTGTGGCAGGAGAAAAGCCTTTTAATTAAAGTGTAATTCGAAGATGAGATGAGAGCAGTATCAAATGTTAAGCAGGTCAGGCTTTTTTCAAAATAAGCATTACTTATTCGACCTGTACAAAAAGATACACAAAAGCGCTTGCCAAAAATTATAGACCTGAGAGTATTAAACTTTCAAGATTAAGTGAGTTGGCATACGCTACCCTTATCACTGTCATTTTGTTCAGCTTTCGTTTCGTTTACCAACTGGATCTCATTTGCAGGAAGGTTCACCACAGTTGGTTCTTTTATAAAAGGATACGTTAGAAGATAAAAATAGACATACGTTTATTTGTTCACCTCGGAATATATGAAATATTTTGTAGAGGTTTCTGGCTGCGACATTGTCCATGCGTTATCTAAAAATTCCCACAGGATCCTTAAATTATGAAAATCCTTGAGCAAAACCAGATTTCGGGTCTCTCCCACAGGAATCATACATTTTTGCAAAAAGTGTCGTGCGTGCGTGCGTGCGTGCGTGTGTGTGTGTGTGTGTGCATATATTTGTAAGTATTTGCTTTTAACATACGTAGGTAGGTATACGATTTTACTGAACCTCTTTTAATACTTGCAATAAAAAAGGGATATTTCTTAAAAATATTTTATAAATATTGTCGTAAATTGTAAGCAAAAATATTAGTCAAATTTATTTTGCTCTACACATCAAAGGTTATTTCGCTTTTGATACATTTTGTATTCGTACATGGAGTAATACGTTACAGAAAGATATTCCCAAAAGAGTTAGTATACTCTGGGTTACCTTTACATTCTTATAAATAATAAATGTATGAACATTTACATAAAATGTTCATACATTTGGTATTTATTTTGTCATCATTACACATTTATTTAGAATTATATATATTAAATTATTAAAACATTCGAGAGACATTATTAATCAAATAATTAAAAAGCGGCTAAACACTCGTCTGAACATCCTATACCGATTGTGTAGCCATGAATTTTGCCGATTTTAATTATTTAATAACACAATTTTTATTGATTCTTAAGCATTTAAGTTACGCTGAACTTTATATTATTAAATTAAAGAGAAAAATGCTGACACGGGCGGGATTCGAATACGCGACCTCTGCCATACCGAGGCAACGCTCTTACCTCCGAGTCACAGTGTCTTATACGCATCAGTTGAAATTTTAAATCTGTTATCTCTTTGCTTTTAATTCTGTCCGCTTGTGGCATCGGCGCCTATTGTCCCTTTTGCAAGTGACAATTTGACATCTCTGATGTTTAAGTTAGGAATTATCAATAAGATAACGCCAAGAATTTTTTTTATTACGCAATTTTTATTGATAAAAACATTTTTTGCTTTAATTTAATATTTAATAACATTTATGTGAAATAATATTAAATAAAATAACCTCAACACTGTCTAATGCTCTGAAAATTTTAATAATACTTGTTTATTTTATATTATTACAAAAATAATATGTGATTTTTTATCACGTTGTTGGCGGTCAATGTACCTACTTCAAGAATTATTTTCACATTGTTGAAATGTTTTTGTATACTTTTCTGAAAATTGTTCCTCTCGAATATTATTAAATAACTGTTTGTTTTTAATTTCGTTATTTTTATAGGAAAAGGAACACTCGATTCATCTGAAGACATATGACTAAAGTTCATGCTCACTTGAAATATTAAAGGGGATCCGAAGGTTCGCTGAAACGAAATAAAACTGGAAAAATGAAGAAGGAGAGGGAAAGGATGAAGGCCTTCGTTTACCTCATTATCCACGAAACTCATGAAGTATTAGATGCTTTACGTCACACTGGTGTTCTGCAGGGCCAAGGTGAGACAGCCCATTCGTGCAGTGACAACAAACCGAATTTCATTTAAAAAAAAAGCTAATTTAGAAATATTTCTAATAAATGAAGTATAATGAGCACATCCACCGTGTGTTTATGGCGTCAGAATATACCACCTTACGCAGACAGACGTATCCTTGTTGTAAGTGTCGAAGTGGCAATTAGGGTGGAAAGTGCAATTGGTTACCCACAGATGTCAGAATACATACACATATGTATATCGTACGTATATACATAACGGCTTTTTACAGTCTTCTGTAAGACCTAAGCCTTGCCAATAGGGAGGATTTGCCATAATGGCTACGCATGGCAAGCGGATTGGCGATCGCAGTACCAGACCACTTTAACCTATGACGCTGCTGCCCATCTTCAATCTGATTATTTTGGTCTGATATTTTTAGATATCCCGTCATGTATTTGTTTTTGTCTGTATTTTTATCTGTTTCCCTCAGTCTCCGCCAAAATTCAGCAGACCGGTGAGGGGTAGTAGCGTCTACAAATGGCAAACATTCCCGTACGGGATTGGCCTATGTTCTGCAGTGGATTTTAATAAGCCGAGATAATTATGATGATAATAAATATATTTTAATACAGTCTCTCCAAAAAAAATATCAGTTTAAAGAAAATGTTAAGTTGACCGATCCTGCCTCACATTCTAAATTAATTAAAAGAAGTCTGAAAGTTCCATCCATCACTGAAACTAAAACAAAGTGCCCAGTCGCGCCTAGCCTCGCATTTGGAGAAAGCTGTAACGGATTACAGTTATATATTATGTATTCAAGTAATTAATTTGTACTAACATCCAAAAAAACACCTTGCACTGAGCAATTTATGACTTTTTGTAGAAAATTATGGTATTTAAAGAGGCATCGTCTAAAGTGTAAGGTTTTTGGTATTACGATCGCCAATTAGTGTCACTTAACTCATGGTGTTACTTAAATCAGCTATGGAATTCTTCCAAGCGACGACAATCGTTAAGTGTTCCAAATTAGTTTATTCTTATTATCTACTTTTTAATAATTATTACTTTTTATACTGAATTAAAATGTCTCAATCAGTACAGTTGGCTATAAATTGATTATGTTTAAATATTGTAGTCTCATACTTTACGTAATAATTTTAGTCATTCTTAATCCAAAATAAACTGCAATTGTTGGTACACCGAAGGTTATTCGATTTCATATAAAAAATGTTGGGGGTCATTGTAGAAGCGTGCACGTCGCGACCCCTGCCAGCCTTTTTCAGGGCTGCAATTCTACTCAGCTGCGCACCCATGCCAACGAGGGTTAGGGCGTCCCTCCAAGGCGACGCACACCAGTTCGTCACCGTTGGTGTGGAATGCAGCGCGCAAAGCGGAGATGGGGACCGCCACCCGTCACGCACAGCCCGACACGGTGAAAGGTGGAGGATGGAGTGCGGAGTTGGCACGCGGAATGTTAGAGGAGGCATGAGAGATAAGACGAATGAATTGATCGAAATAATGCAAGAAAGAGAACTAGATGTTGTGCGTTTGTCGGAGATCAAACAAAAAGGCAGTGGTACTGAAGAGGTCCCTGGCGGGGCGTTAGCTCTATGGTTCGGAGTCCCGGAGAGCGAGAGCGCCTGCCTGGGAGTGAAGGTGCTGCTTTCGTCTCGGTTGGTCGATGTTATGGCTGTGAACTCAAGACTTCTTTGGGTTCACTTTAAATTGGGACTGACGAAGTTATTCCTTTTGGCTGTTTATGCGCCGGTAGCTTCGTCGTCCAGGGCAAAGTTGGAGGAGTTTTGGGAGATGTAAGAGAAGTTCTAGATTTGGTTAGGGGAAACGAAAAAATTGTTGTTTGTGATGATTTGAATGGATGGGTTGGTACCTCTCGACCAGGGTACGAGTCGGTGCTTGGAATTTTTGGTGATAAAAGGCTTAACGATGCTGGTAAGCTTATACTGGCTGTATGCAAGGAAAAGGGTCTTCTTGTGACAATTACTATGTTTAATCACAAGAGGATCCATATGTACATTGTGTGTATTCCTGGTGGATGACCGACTGCGAAAACAGGTGATGACTACGCTAGTATTCTGGGGTGCTTACCTGGGAACGGATCATTATCTAGTGATTACTAGATTTAGGCGCCTGTTCGCGGGTGGGAGCCACCGGGCGGCGATACCAGAACCACAGTCGGTCAATAGCATCCGAAGCTGGCAGCTTCAGGAAGCAGACACTAAGATGAATATCAAGCAAGGGAAGTCGAAAAGCTGGACATCATCGATGTCAGGAAAGAATGTGTGGAAGAAATATGGCAGAGCCTTAGAGATGGAATGGTTAGTGCAACGGAAGACGTGTGTGGAACTGTGAAAAAAGGTAGTAGTAAAAAGGGTGATGCATGGTGGAATGACGAAGTGAAAGAAGCAGTAAATAAGAAGAAGAAAGCATGGTTAGACTACTTGGCCTCTAGTAATGATAAGGATATGAGAGAGAAGATGAAAGAAAAATATAAGGTGCAGAAAGTTCACACAAAAGCATTGAATTAGGAAGAAGGCGTGAAAGGTGAATGGAAACGGACGAAAGGTTATCGCACAGTTGTGCGACACCGTTGTGTGCAAGGAGAATTCCAAAATCTTCTGGAAAGTGGTTGGAAGGACTCAACAACGAAAGTGGTGCGACAGCCTTAAAGTGCTTTCGTTCACTCACAACAGAAAAATCGGACGTCATGCAGCGATGGAGCGAATTTTATAGAGAGATGTATGCGTGTGATGATCTTAGTGGGGGATCCGGGGGTGAAGTCGTGACTAGTACGCCAAACTCGGACCTCGATGACGCTGAGGTCATCAGTATGAAAGAGATTCGAAGTTTGAAATGTGGTAAGGCTGCGGTACTAGACAGAGTTACTGCTGAAATGGTCAAGTATGGTGGGCCTCGCGTCTGGGACAGCTTCCATCTGCTGTGCAATTTGTGCTGGCGAACGGGGGCTGTCCCGGATGATTGGCGATTCGCGGTCTTTGTGCCTTTATATAAAGGCACAGGTTCACATTATGATTGCGGGTGCTATCGGGCGATCAGCTTGACCAGTTTAGCAAGTAAAGTTTACTCGAAGGTTTTGACACGTAGGATGCAAGAGAAATCGAAAAGATTTCTGTGGGAGGCACAATGCGGATTTAGACCTGGAAGAGGATGCACGGATCAAATGTTTTCTCTCCGCATGATCACGGAGAAGCTTATGGCTGCTAACCAGAGGATTTTCTGTGCTTTTGTGAAACTTGAGAAAGCAGTTGATAAGGTTCTAAGGCAGAAAATGTGGTGAATATGAATATGTGTGTGAAAACGAAGTGTGAATTATGAGTAAATCAGGAATGTCTAGAACAGGTGAATGAAATTGTATACTTGGGGAGTGCGTTTAGCCGGGATGGAAGATGTGATTTAGATGTGGACAGGCGTGTCGCTGCCGGGAACAAAGTCAATGGTGCCCTGACTGCGTAAATCAAAAAGCAAGGCGGAGTGAAAAGTGCACGCCTTGCAATACATAACGCAGTGTTGGTACTGACTTTGTTATATGGCAGTGAAACCTGGGTATGCCAGAAGAAGCATAAGCGTGCTTCAATGGTTTGGGCACGTTGAGCGAATGAGTGAAGACCGAATGGTGAAGAAAATATATAGCGCGAAAGTTAACATTAAAAGTGGTCGAGGTAGACCGAGACTAACTTAGCGAAAGAGGTATATAGGGATCGTGACACTTGGCGATCTGTTCTCTGTGGCTACCCCGTCAGGGATTGTGCATGAAGGTAAATAAGTGAGTATATAAAAAATATTGATCCCTGTTGTCTCACAATTTTACAGCCTCGTTACAGGTTTCGGTTGTTTTATATTTTGTTAGACAAAAAGAAAAAGTAAAGTCGTCTCAATAAAGCATAATGAACGGTTTGACGTGACGGATAGAATCGTTGAAATTGTGGCGTCTATTGCGCTGCCGGCGGCGGTAAAAATAACATCTTATTTTAACAGAACCATTAATCTTTTACAAAGAAAATGTTTATTTATAACTTCTTTACTGATGTTAGATTATAATAATTTGATATATTAGTGTTTGCACATGGAATATGCCCACATTACATATATTCTTCTTTATATTCTATTAAGCACCAATCGTTAATATCAATTTAAGTCATTTAATGTAACTCCTATAAAGACACTCCTTACTTCTTAAGAGAGAGGCCTATGTTCTATAGTAGACTTTGATAGACCGTTTCGTTGCAAAGTCATTGTCATTCCCAATACAGGGGTAGACAGAGGTCTAGTCAGGACAAGTCCTTTCGACATTTATCAAGACAAGACAAATCACATTAGTTATATATAGCAATAATTAAAAGTAATAGGATTTCTAGACAGAAATATGTATCAAATCTTATAAAACATTTAGTGTTTTATAAGATTTGTTACATAAGCTTTATTTCAAATATTCCAAGCATTCCATTAGATGAGTTATAATTAACAAGGTACATTTTCGTGTCAACTATGCCAACAATCTTCGCATATCTTGATGGAAGTACATTTTCTTTTCTCCGAACATAATATTTCTAGTGGAAAATTGGAAATAACAAACTTTGTGCATACTTCAGTAATAACTTTCTTCGAAATTGGAAGGAAAAAATAAATACTACTAAAGAAACCAATTAGCACAGATGGCTACACATTCCATTAGTGAAACGTCAGGAAAAACACTTCATAGTACAAAAGAAAGCCCAACGCCATGTCTGTTTGTTTACACGTGATAAAATGAAAAATACGAAACGGATTTTCATAGGGGTTTTATTGATAAATTCTAAATTCATGCGGATCGCTGTACACACTCCGCATCTTAAAAGCTCATCCCCGTCATTAGTTTGATAAATTTTAGTCCGGTTTTTTTAGAGATTGTTATCACGATATCTATCGGTTACCAATGATTCATTTTTTATATATTACCAAGTTTTCGCTGCGATACATACTGGAAGAAATATTCTTATAACAAATAATCTTTTAAAGAATATTCTTACGACAATATGTCGAGGCTATTATATAATATTACTTACAACATTGAATATTAAGTACTATATTTAAACCTAATTTTCATTCTTTTATTTTCATTATATATGTATAATATATGGGTATACAGCGCTGCAGCAGTAGTGTTACACCATATTGCTGAATCAAATGTTGTAATTGTTGCTGTAATTTAGTAGAAGATTGCATATATGTTTAAGTAACTATGTTTGATACCATTTATTCTTTCTTTTTTTTTTCAAAAATTTGCAACGCGCAACTCTGAGCTTCAAAAGTAGAGTTATAAACAACAAAGCTTCAGCTAGAATTGCTACTTACAGAACTACATAATGGGACTATAAAATCACATTAAAGTAAGTACGATAGGCGAGTCGTTGGGTGATCGTAATTCGAGTCAGAAGACCCAAGTTCGATTCCCAAGGCTTGATATTATTTATTATTTATAACGTTATAAGTCACGTCATAAGTCACGATAGCCGAGTTGTTGGATGGTCGGAATTTCGAGTCGAGAGACCCGAGTTCGATCCAGGTGGCAGTACCAATGAGTTTTTCAAAAACTTATGTACGAATTTCATCGTTGGCTTGGACATAAAGGCGGCGACGGGCTCACCACCTGTCACGTTTTCCCGAAAATATCTTCGGTGGAAGGTGGGTCAAAGGGACTTAATTGTCTAGACTTGACCTCTGTCTACCCCTGTATTGGGAATTGCGTGAAGATATTTTATATTTTATTTTATTTATAACGTTGGCTGGGTTATGAAGATGGCGACGGGCTCACCACCTGTCACGTTGTCACAAAAATGTCTTCGATGGAAGGTGGGACGAAACGACTTAATTGTTTAGACCTTAGTCTACCTCTGCATTGAGAATGACGTGAAAATATTTTTTATATATACATTATATAATAAAGTTAATACAAATTACTTGAAATGTTATGAGAATTTACTTTGTATAATTTTAAACATTAATTGAATAAAGAGTTTGAATTGCAATAAGAAGTAAAATATTATACATATATTATCAAATCATAACTGCCTATTAAAGTTTACTGGAGGACATAGGCCTCTCCCTTACAGGAGGGTTTGTCGTTATCACCATGCTTAGCAAGGGGATTGGCGATCGCAGTACTAGACACTTCGCATCGTAGACGCTGTACCCCACCACTGGTCTAGTCTGGTTATTTCGAGATAGTCATCTCATCATCATCGAGACAATCATGAATGGAGATTCAGCCATTTGTAGGTAGCCAAATGTATTTAAGAGGCTTTTCCCTTCCTCTTGAGACACCGACTGGAAGTAATAGGGTTGCTATATTACGTCATAACCAGAAATAAAATATTTATTTTTACCATATATTTGGATTATATATATATATGCCAATTTTATCATTAAACCTGTACTACTATATGCTTAAACGTATTCTCGTTATACACAACGATACTTCAAGTGAATACTCAAATGGAATTTCATTGCACTCAAATCCAGGAGTTGCTTATTTGACTCAGACAATTCTACGAAACCAGTTTAACGGTAAATTGAGTTTCAGTTAGCTTTGGTAATAATATCTTTATAAACATAAGGTTCATAAGATTTGATTACAAATTTTCTTGAGTAAACGTTTCCTTCATCGTTTGGTAAGAAAACAAACATTCGTATACTCTTATAAGAGTATTATATTTAATAGGTTTTTAGTATAATATATGTAATATTTTTGTTTGTATATATATCCATTTTTTGTTGATTTACTTATCACTGCACCGCCTCCTACCTATGGTTGACTGGGAAAAAAGACCTACAGGCATTGAGTCCGCCATCATGTACTTTGTGCAAAACGCTTTAAATGAATAAATATTAATTAGTGTAAATTTATTTCTTGTTTTTTCTAAGCTAAATAATAATAATATAATAACATATATATGTATATCACAAAATTCATTTCATGGGAATTTTTGTTAGGTTTCTAATTTCTCTGTCTTCTGTCTAATTTTCTGCTCCTGTAAAAGAGCTGCCGACGGCGGCCATCCGAAATACGCCATCAATAATAAATTGTAGTGTCGTTTTGCGATATCGTTAGCATCAATTTTTTGTCTCTTAGAAAATATTAGTTTATTTTTATATAATTAATAACGTTAATATTTAGAATATATAACTAAATAAATTATAAAAATATTATATCGACTTTAATGAACGACTTTTGTTATGAAGTTATGGCAATAAACATGAATTGTTATTTCAATTTATATTTAATTTTATATATCACATGAGAAAGAGCAAATTTAATGAAAATTAAATATGAGACACTATATACGTATATAATGTCTTGTAATCTTATTATCTGCACTTAGCTGCGATACGTTTCTTAGGTGCTTCTCATATAAGGGAGTAATTTTATAGAGAGTACTTAAGTTTAGTTCATACTTTAGTTTTCATAACCACCGCGCTGAGCGGATGTTGGCGATTACAATTATACCTTTGTTATTACCTTAACGAAAATTTTTGTCAGGCACGTTTGGATTTAACTCGTGATACAAATGAATTGTTAATTCAACACGTATATTGTGTTGAATTTATCCATTATTAAATTATTTTTATACGAAATAAATATCATTAAAAATAGTCTCTATTACAAATAATTCCACCACAGTGCGTTTTTCGCGGAATTTTCTGCCACGCACTTGCACTTTGTAAAATGAGCTGCCATCAGCGGTTTTTCCGGACCGATACGACTTAAGAATCTTCAAGAAAAGAGTTATACCTTTCTCAAAGGCCGGCAACGCATCCGCTATTCCTCCGGTATTGCAGATGTTTATGGGCGGCGGTAATCACTTACCATCACGTGAGCCACCTGCTCATTTGCCTCCCTTTTCTATAAAAAAAAACAAATAATTTTCACACATCAGAAATTCTAAATATATAAAAATCTGTTATTTCCTCGAATTTTCCGCTCGCTATTGTTTTCAAAAATTGTTTCTTGTAACAAGGTAAACAAGTATCATCTTCGCGGAATATAAATAGCATCTTTGTGTAGGTATTCATTCCGCGATCTTTGAATTCATTTGTTTTGTTGGGTAACGCCGAAGTTTATTTTCTTTATTAAATTTTATTTTCATAATATAATAAAGGCTCAATTTAATAATATAACAGAAGCTCTCACAACCTTAGGCCGAAACATGTACCTCTGGTCGATGATCTGGTCTGGTCTTATTTGCTGATGTAAACGAAAGCCTTACCTTTATACTAACAATAAGCGACCATTGGGTCTTTGATGGTGTGGGCTCGACATAACCTGGCAGGTATAAATTAGGCCATCGTATTGTTGGCACTAAAACTAAACGGAGCCATACTGAAGTAGGCCCTGAAAAAATTTAGGTTGAAATGACAAAACTGTTTTAGCGAAACAAAGCACGTACCGTCTCAGTTAAGGATATGAGATCGTGACAGCTATTTCATTAAATGATATTAAAAGACATAAGCAGCTAGTCAATACTCAACTAGTCGTGAGATATTGGCGTAAGAGTAATGTCATCCCGTTCTTCTAGTGGGTATTGTAAGAGGCGACTAAGGAACCTAATCTCGAATATCTCAATGGCTGCTGACAGATGGTACGAGGACTTATTAACAAGACCACAAATAAGCAGCCCGGTGACAGGTAATACAGGTTTTGATGAGGTGCAACTGCTTGCCAAGTGAAGCGAGTTTCCTCAACATCAACTTATTAAAATCCTTCAAATCCTATTTGTGGAAGGGGCTAATATTCTGCTGTGGGATTTTCATAGGTCATTAAAAAGTTAAGAAATGACAATCGTTGAGCCTTCATCTAACTGAATAAGATTGATATTTAAGATGATACGTCATGTTGTTGTGAATGTAAACTCCACTACAATACGTTCATAAAAGCTTGCAAAGGTCTTCTTCTAACGCTAGAACCACAAGGTAGAGTAAACTAATTTACTACGGGATTATTTCACAGTTAAACAGTTTTAAAGAAGATTTGATTATATCAAATCAAATCAAATCCTTTATTCACCAACATAAAAATGTACATTCGTTTATCGATAATCATTTTTAATCTATCACCGTTTCGTAATGAGTTTCCTCTAACAGAGAAGAAACAGGCGAAAGAAACTCCGTAGGTATCCTCTTTTTTGGTCATTTTTTTTACAATACAATGTCTTATGCAATGTGATATGATATTTTCTAGAAATAGCTTGGGAGCGATCACCTCCTATACCTTGGGAGCGATCACCACCTATATATATATATATATATATATATATATATATATATATATATATATATATATATATATATATATATATATATATATATATATATATATATATATATATATATATATATATATATATATATATATATATATATATATATATATATATAAATATATATATATATATATATATATATATATATATATATATATATATATATATATATATATATATATGTATATATATATATAAATATATATATATATATATAAATATATATATATAAATATATATATATAAATATATATATATATATATATGTATATATATATATATATAAATATATATATATATATAAATATATATATATATATATGTATATATATATATATGTATATATATATATGTATATATATATATGTATATATATATATGTATATATATATATGTATATATATATATAAATATATATATATAAATATATATATATAAATATATATATATAAATATATATATATATATATGTATATATATATATATGTATATATATATATAAATATATATATATATGTATATATATATATAAATATATATATATATGTATATATATATATGTATATATATATATAAAATTTAAGTACCTTCTTGGTGCACAACGTAAGGCCTGAAATAAATTGCGCCACTTTTACACGGAAGCACGACCAATAGCGATAAGAGAATCGATATTTCATTCCAAGCATCGTGATGTTTTTCTTGTTTAAGAAAATCTCTAAGACAATAAAATTGAATGGCTACTCTCAAGTACACAACATTAAATAAATCTGTTCACGTACAGAGTTATCTTTTAAAAAATATCATCAGTCTTTCAAATATCTTACTATCAGGCTGTCAGACAATTTATAAATTTATTTTTTTCAAAGCTGGGTGTAATCTTTGGCAAATCTTTTGTGTTACAATATTTATAAATAAACACATAGATAGGAACAACATAACATTTCTCTGATCCGATAGTAAGAAACTAAAATACTTATGTTATGGAATCAGAAATAAACAAATTACCATAAACACCCAGATCCAAGACAATATATATAAAATTTAGTATTTTTTTGTTCTGTAAGCCTACAGTCCACTTGAAGGAACTGGACGAAATGCTTGCAGTCCACTCATTAATGTTTAGTTAAATATTTATTAATGTAGGTAACTACTATGTTACTGTATGTATGTATGGACACAACTGTATATTACGTACATTCAGTTGTGTCCACCATGATTTTTACCAAAAAGTCACGATAGCCGAGTGGTTGGGTGGTGGGAATTTTGAGTCAAGACACCCGAGTTTGATCAGGTGGCAGGCCCGTACCAAAGGGTTTTTCAAAAACTTATGTATGAATTACATCGTTGGCTTGGATATAAAGATGGCGACGGGCTCACCACCTGTCACGTTGTCCCGAAAATATCTTCGGTGGAAGGTGGGTCAAACGGACTTAATTATCTAGATTAGATCTCTATTTACCCCTGTATTGGGAAGTACGTGAAGATATTTTTTTTTTACCAATCAGTCGTGAAGGCATAGGACACTTTTAGGGCTGGATGATTTATTTATTTATTTTTTCTTTATATTTATGGCAGTATTGTACTGCTGATGTGTGCCGTTCGAAATTATAATAATAATAAATAATTTCATTTCATTTTTAAAATTAGAAAAAATATGATAGTAAGTCTAGGATAGAGTAGTCCTTGTAAGGAAAATACTTCAATCAAGTCGGCCATTTCTCGTTAAATCAACGAGAACGAATTTCGTGTGTGTCATACAAAACCACTATGTTTGAACATCGTTAGTTCAGGAGTTTCGGTGACACTACCTGAAGCTAATGGTAAAGTAAATACAGACAATTGTTAGTAGTAAAGACGAGTCTACTAACATAAAGTAGTATAATATTTAGTAAACATGGATTTTAATACTTCGTTCTATTCATCAAAAATTTAGTTTATTAATAACGAACAACCAACACGCAAAATACACAAATTTTAAGTATTGTAATCATCAAACCGCATGTAAACGGATGATGATAGAATAGTTTTTACAGTTGTAGGTAAATTACAGTAAATAAAAATAAATAAATAAATATCTTCACGCAATTCCCAATACAGGGGTAGACAGAGGTCTAGTCTAGACAATTAAGTCCCTTCGACCCACCTTCCACCGAAGATATTTTCGGGACAACGTGACAGGTGGTGAGCCCGTCGCCGACTTTTTGTCCAAGCCAACGATATAATTCGTACATAAGTTTTTGAAAAACTCATTGGTACGAGCCTGCCACCTGGGGATCGAACTCGGGTTTCTCGAACCGAAATTCCGACCACCCAAAAACTCGGCTATCGTGACTTTTTATGTAAATTACAGTAAATATAAATATTACAGAATACATAAAGACAAGTGATGATTTTTGATGCTGCAGGAACGATTGCAGACGGCGTGAAGTAGAAGAATCTTACGGTTTGTCAGTTTCAATTAAGTGAGTAAAAGTTAAGTAACTGGTGGCTCCCGTGTACTCTCTTTCTTTTCCCCACATTTTTCACAAATGAATGTTTTTCATGAAATAAAATTGATTCAACAAAGTATAAATTTAAATTGTATAATTGTTTATACAATTTAAAAACCATATCGTCGAAACAAATATATCAACTTTAGTGTATGGTTTCCTTATAAACACTAATTGTGAGTTTTATTAAAAGCGTTCTCATATTGTGCATATTTTTTTTTGAGTCAGTGGAAAGGGCAAGCGCAAGAATACCACAAGATACCACAGAAGGTATGAGTCTATATATGAAACGCTATGGAATATAGAAAAAGGTTGAAAACATGGGGAATAAGGCAACTGTTTATTTAACCGACAATGTGACTGACAGTTATCAAATTATAAACTAAATCTTCTTCTTTCTCGATCGAAATCGATTCTTTCATTCTGCAGTAGACTTTTGCAGGCTGTTAAAAAAGTAATTAATAATAAGTACAAAATAGATATCATAAAACATGTTTATTAATATTTATATAAAATCTTATTTGTCGTGGCTACACCATCCCTCTAATAACTAGATATTAAAAATTAAGAGGTCGGCCATAACTTCAGTTGGTTGAAAAAATTACCGCATCTTCTTAAGATTATAAGAACCTTTTCCAGATCCTGGCTTACCTTTAATCAAATTTCATAACGATCGGTTCAGTGGTTAATATAGATGATAATAAACAGACTTGACAGAAGCTATTCTTATATCCTATCGTTTTTGTTGTAAGAAAAATCGGTTACTAATATTTGTAACAATGATATTTATTTTTTGACAATATAAATTACATTTTTATCAATAATTTTTCCAATACTGTGGTGGGCAAAAGTCAAAGCTTATGAGTGACAACGTGACCGGTGGTGTATCTACACATTGTCAAATACTATTTTTATGTCTACCACTTCCGTAATACGGTTCTATTGACGGAGAACCTAAAAAAATATTTGAAATCGAAATTTAACATTAAAAAATTAAAATTAGTCTGAAGAAATGACTATCAACTTTCAAGATTTTTTATGTTCAATGCAATATTAAAAATAGCGTGTCTTTGTTCACAGTGAAAGTGTAAAAGCCTCCAGACGTGACTCTTATTCGCACCTGGACAAGTTTTTATTTAACAGTAATTTATTTAGATGACAGGTGCAGAGTTTTGATTATGATAATGAGCGCTTTAAGAAAAACATCACGCACGAATTGCTTGAATACAAATGTTCAAAAAAGTGTAGTGTATACTTTCTACATTTAAATTTTTAAGTATTTTGTTTAAATAATTGTATACATTTTCGTTTGGGTGATGATTCCATCATGATGATGATTTCAAACAACGTAGGACTATGGCATAGCAGAATACTTCTTCGTTTTATACAGTAACTGAAATAACCGATGACCGCTACACTTCTCCTCCTTTTCCCATAAGATGGCAACATACTTGCAGCTCTATTGGTGCAACAAGTAAACATAAGCATCAGTAATCGCATACCGATAGTTCCACAAAATAAAAAAAATTGCGAAGGCATTACTAAGGAATTTTATTCGGATTGGTTGTTTTCCTTCGTTCTTGTATTATTTTGGTAATATTAAAGTTATCAAAATAATAATTATAACCATTTGATAAGTTACTACTGTGCTTTTTTTTTATCATAATTTGCGACAAATAAACGTACAATTATAAAAATAAGTATCTTCGAAAATGAACAAAACGATGATAGGCAATAGCGTTTAATCTGTTTACCGAGCGTGCCGATTTTGGTAACCCCGCCATATGTGCTGATCAAGAGATACAAGAGTAACATACGAGTCCTTAAAAATTTTCAAATTGTGTGTATTATTTTCATGGGAAATATCCAGTCAGCTTTAAAATTAAACTCACACAACATATGATGCAAAATTAACGGAAATTTACAATATAGAAAAGGGAGGCAAACGAGCAGGTGGCTCACGTGATGGTAAGTTATTACCGCCACCCTTGAATACCCGCAATGCCAGAGGCTTAGCAGATGAGTTGCCTCTCTTAGAGTGCCCCCTCCCCCAGAATTGGAGGAGGGGGGTATGTGGGCCACCGGTTACCTGCACTCACCAGACGAAACGCAGAAGTTTGTTAGACTTCTACTTCACGCCGGTATTCTGTGAGGTCGTGGTACTTCCCCGGTCGAGCCGGCCCATTAATGCAACAACAAAAGCTGCTGCGTGGCTACAACTGTTAAAATTTCAATATCCATAAAACGGTTCTTTTTAGTAATATCGCTTTGAACAATAAACTATCCAGAATATTTCCGTTTCCGTTATATCAAAATCTAAACAGAAAGAAAAAAAATGGATTTAACTTCAGAACCCATTGCCCAAACAATTTTATATTTAGGCATCAACCTAGCGGACACAGACTAAGAAATTCGATTTATATATTATATAAGATTCTTTCTCACAATAGAACAATTGATTTAACATATATAATTTTAAATTCATTAGAAACCAAAATTTTTCAATAAATTTTTAAATAAAAAATATAAATATCTTCTCGTAATTCCCAATACACGGGTAGACAGAGGTCTAGTCTAGACATTTAAGTCCCTTCGACCCACCTTCAACCGAAGACATTTTCCGGACAACGTGACAGGTGGTGAGTCCGTCGCCGTCTTTATGTCCAAGCCGACGATGTAATTCGTATTCGAAGAAATTCCGACCACCCAAACACTTGGCTATCGTGACTTCTTTATTCAATATTTTTTAATTATTAATACGAAAGATAATGAAATAAAAAATATCTTCACTCTATTCCCAATATTGGGGTAGAGAGAGGTTCAGACAATTCCCTCCTTTCGACCCACATTTCACCGAAGAATTTTGTGTCAACGTGACAGGTGGTGACCTTGTCGCCGTCTTTATGTCCAAAATAATGATGTTAATTGTACATAAGTTTTTAAATAAACTCATTGGTACGAGCCTACGACGTAGGGTTCGAACTCTGGTCTCTTGACTCGAATTTCGATTACTCATCCACGTGGCTTTCGTGACTACAACTAATTTGTAAAAATTTTATAAATAGGTATTAAATTAAAATCCACTAGAAACGTAGTAAAAAGGAATTAAATTATTTTATAAATTAATTTAATTCAATAACGCTATAGAATGATAATTTCTCATATATTCTGAAACGTGTTGTTGTACTATTAAAAAGAATGATTGGTTAAAGAAAAAAACATATTTTTCCATCCTTGTAGAGATTTAGTTGCAGGCGACGGTCAAAACCATGTCAAATATTATTTATTTCAGTGTAATGGATGTTAAAGATTATCTGTTTGTAATTTATCGAAAGATTTCAAATATCATATTAAAAAGTAAATGTTTACGATTAATGTCCGTCAATAGTCCGCCAAGTGCAGCGAGTGAAATTGCTGGATTATTTTAAACTTTCAATAAAACCGAATGGAATGGGTTTGGCTGTAAAATGTTCAGAAATCTTTGAAATCTTATTGAAAGACAATTCATGAACGTACTTAAAGGCATTTAATACGAGTATAAAGAAAATGAAAGCAATATCTTATTTTCTAAATATATTTTGGTCGTGTGGTTACGGCGTAAAAATATACAACGCTCTCTCTTCCCTTCCACGCTCTTTCTTTTCTTTCCTTCTCTATGATGAGAGGTGAGAGGCGATTATGGGAAAAGATTTAAAAATGCAATTAGCTACCGACAGATGGCGGGACAATATTAAACAGATCGGTGATGAGAATCAGCGTATATGATGCAAAGTGTCTCGTACTGTGATCGCTATTCCGTTTGTCAAGTGTGGCGATTATGACAAACTCTCCGTACGGGAGAGGTACATGTCCAGCAGTGGACTTTTATAGACTGTTGTGATAATTATGAGGTATTTTTATATTTGTAAATGACTTCTTTTGTGACTTTCTCTCATAGGACGCACAACGTGAAAGAAAGCATGGGATCTTGTATGCTGACGAATGTTCTGGGAATGTACCACACTTTTACTGTCTTTTACTATCTGTAACTAATAAGCAGGTTTGAGATGATGAGCTGTTTCTCATTTTCCATTCAATAATAAAAAAAATGTCTCACTTAGTTCAAAAAAAATCTTAAGAAACGTAACTACTGATTAGTTATCCAATAAAGACTAAAACAGGTGATAGAAATGATAATAATATTTCATTCATTAACTCAGTGCTAGGCACTGATTTCTTTTAAAAATCAGTGTATGGATTTTTATTGATTGATAGTAAAATGGTGCAAACATAAGTAAGTTCGCAGGCATGAGGGGTCTTGGTACTGTTATTGCCGATTTTCTGTTAAAGTTGTGTTGTGAAAAAACTGATGTGTTTTGATTTTAATTTAACATTTACAAGTATTGCAATTCATTGTTCACGCAAAGACTAAATAAATTTCTTACAATGAGAATTATAGAATTTAATCTATATGACAAGCTACTGGAAAGTGCGTGACACTAAATTACAGGTACGCTCAAATTTTGAAATTCCAGATACAACAATTTTATGGAGACCTGTGTTATAAGGCATTCGAGTGAATAAGGTAAAGTGAATCCTGAGTTCACAGTAGTCTGGTTAAAACATTGTAGCAATCAATTTTACTGCCAATAACCAAAGGGACGTAAAACAGATAACAGTGAAATGTTTTGTATTTAAAAATATTGTAGGGAAAGAAATAATGCGACAAGATTATTACTGATTTAGATGTCTACTATTATAATATAGTAATAACATACAATAAAAGTCACGATAGCCGTGTGGTTAGGTGATCCGATTTCAAGTCAAGAGACCCAATTCGATACAAAGGTAAGTGGGCTGCTACTAATGGGTGTTTCAAAACTTATGTACGATTTATATCGTTGGCTTGGACATATAGACGGCGACAGGTTCGCTACCCGTCACGTTTTCCCGAAAATATCTTCGGTGGAAGGTGGATTGAAGGGACTTAATTGTATAGACTAGACCTCTGTCTACTTTTGTATTGGGAATTGCGTGAATATATTTATTAGATATTTTAGATATTTTTAATGCACATACAAATCAGCATAATAATATAATGCCATTTTTTTCATGAATAAACAAGTAAAAAGCCTTAATGACTGCAGTGCCTAAGAGCCATAATAATAATCTTAAAATACGGCCAAAATTAAACAATCCTAGTCTTCGTCTTCATGTATGTGGTATTTTTTAGAGGTTTTCTGACTTTTTACTTGTGATCAAGTTCGCTTCCGAATGCACGCCTATAATTTGAATTAGATTCGAAGAAAGTCATGCGACATGCAGCATGACAGTTGTCATTAAGATAACGGTAGAGCGTCAATACGCTCTTATTACATTAATCTCGATATTTACCTATTAAATAATTGGTAAAGTTTTTCCATATAAATACATATGTAAATAGGGATAACATCACAAAAATTACTCCGTTCCCAATGTAAGAAGCTAAAGCACTAAAGGTATGGGAATCGGAAACAACGAAGGCACCAAACACCCAGACCCGAGATAATGTAGAAAAAGTGGTTTTTCTTCATTGATCCGTCCGGGAATCGTACCCAGGACCTCCAGATGGCGACACCTTGAAAACCGATGTATACGCTACTCGTCAACAGTTTACAGACATATCGCTATATAGACGTACAGTTTCAAATTTTGTGTTTGTGAGACCATAAGCCATAAGACCATAAGTTTAATACTTCACGCCATTTCAAATACTGAAGTAGACATAGGTCTAGACAATTAAGTACTTTCAACTCGCCTTTCTCCGAAAACATTATTCGGAACAACGTGACAGGTGGTGAGACCGCCGCCGTCTTTATGTCCAAGCCAACGATATAATTCGTATATAAGTTTTTTTTTTGAAAAAACCTGCCACCTGGTGATCGAACTCGGGTCTCTCGACTCGAAATTCCGACGACCCAACCACGCGGCTACAATGACTTAAGTAATTACTATAAGTACTGATTTTACATAGATGTCTTATCCTTGCTTTTTTAGCGTGTATCTATGTGGTGAAGTATAAAATATAAAACGCAGCTTTACAAAATTGTTGTCATTCCTTGTGTCGCAGTCCTTTAGTTCCAAGTTCCAATATGTCCTTTTTGTCAAGAATTTCATTTTGTTACATACTAATATTTTTATTTTTGTTATCCACATGTAGTAGCTTCAAAGAGAAAAGAGGTAAGATATCTTACTTTAAAGTATTTGTTGACAAAATTTTGATTTACCGTGGCACTGACGTAAGAATAAAGTGACATAGCTTATAAGCTATGTTATGTCTAGTTGTATACAGTTAGAACATAACTCTCTTCCCGTGGGCGTCATTTGAGGCGAGTACGAGAAAAGCCTTTACAATTCCATTGGCTACCGACAAAATGCGGGATAACCATCTCGCAAAAAACCAGTCCGAAATTCAGCAATTATGGCAATCCCTACCCTACGGGAGAGGCAGACTTCGACATTAAATCCAAATTTGAATAGGTAGTAATGATTTTATGGATTACTACATTTAATTTATAAATGACGAATATTATAAACGTAGTAACATTTTTTAAATTAAATATTGTTCATTAAATTTTAATTTAATATAAAACCTTTCAGACCTACGTATTGCTGAACCTAATTTCAACAGACTTTGCGAATCGCATTCGAAACACTTCTATACCAAAAGTCGTAAAGTAAGTATTATTTAATTTGGATCTTTCTTGTTTTAATGCTTAAATAGTTAAATTAATTTACTAAAATTATTCAAGGTTCTCATGGTATCGCCAGCTTTGAGATCCCGGTTTCAATTCCCAGGCTTGTTAATGTAGACAACCACATTTTCTACATTGTCGGGTCTAGTTCATTGTGAACCCTTCGTTGTTTCTGATTCAGTTCCGCAAGAGCTTTACGATGGGATGAGAGCAATGTATATGATCTTAAGTGTACTAAATATATTATTGTTGTGGAGGATCGATGGATTTAGGTAAATTGAATCCACCAAAATTGTACGTAGTTAACGTAGCACTAGGATCGTGCTTTTTGAGGAGGTTATACTTTTTCGTCGAATCTAAAAACCAAACTTTACTGTCATTGAATTGCCTTTAGAACTTAGACGGATTATTTCACTGCATTCCACATGAGTCGCCTTTTCCGGCAATCTTTGGGGAAAGTCTATTTTCAGCAATTGCCTTTTAATAGAGTGTAAAGAAGAGAATGCGACAAGAGGAATGAATAAGAAGAGTATTTTAAATCTACTATTTTCATTCCTTTACAACCTATCAAGAGCCCACAGCTGACCAAAGACCTCCCCCAAAGTAATCATACAGGGATTTGCTATAGTTTTTTTGTTTTTAATATTTTATGCAGGATTTTTTATGCAGTCCCGCTGTCGACTTCTACGACATCCACGGGATGTCGTGGGATAGCAAATTCTCTGGATGGCAAATTTTTATATTGCTCTGCCAAGATAGCCTAGTGATTTTAATAATAATGAAAAAAATTGTCTCTTAACAAACTGTTTTTCGAATTGTTATTTAAAATTTCTATTAGTCGTTCGGACATTAAAGTAGCAACATGCTCGCAACTGGTCACTTTGTTTTAAAAAGCTCTTGTAAAATGCATGTTACTGCTTAGAATTGTGACCACCTAAGAAAGAAAGAAAGAAAAATATTTCTTTTCTTAGCATATATTCAACTTAAAGCCCTGCCTGTGATATTAAAACTGTAGTGCAGATTGCAATGGTATTTATTTCTTTGATATATGTATTAAATAGATCTTATTGTGTCACATTAGCCTAATTTTTTAATTTTTGTATTTCTTTTAGATCATTTGTTTACTTTGTAATGGGTTCGACGTTTCATGTTTTTCGACAACCAAGCCAACTTCTACAACAACGACTGTGAAAACAATTCTATCATCTTCAGAAAGATCAACAATTTCATCTTTACCAGAATTAAGTACAACAACTTCAACAACAACAACAACAACTGAAATTCCAGCAACTGAAACATAATCATGAATTAATAAATGTACAAAATATAGTGTTGTAATTACGAAATAAGTAAAATAGTATAGTTAGATTGTTGTCGCTAGGTAGTACTCTATATCTCATTTGAGCAACAAAAAACTTGTACCTTACTACTTAATTTATTATAATAATTAAAATGTTTAACAGGATTCGCTTACAAAGGTGTCATCAAAAGTCTAAAATTGTTACCATTAAATTCGCAAAACTAACAATAACCTGTTGCACTTTGTATTTCTTTTAAAATTTTTAAAATAAAAAATAATTAAGAAAGTTTTTTTTATTTGACTTAAAATAAAGGGTTTTGGTTCTCAAAACATAACACACCAACACTTTTCTTAAAATAAAAAATTCCGTGGACCGAATTTCAATGTAAAGCAAAGCAAAAAATAAAATAAACACAATTTGCAATCTATATCTGTCCACGGCCGGAATTGAAAAGCTTAACAAGTTACGTCCCTGTTTCGCCTTAAAAGAAATTCACGACATTCGAAGAGGACTTAAAAATACTTTTTATGATTTTATTTCCTGTTTATGTAGTCCCCACAGTTATTTATCTTTAAACTCATTAACGAATATAAATATACCTTTATATACAAAATATTCAGCTTCTGTATGTTTATTATGAAAGCGAATTTGAAGGGTGGAACACATTTTTTGCACATTTCAGACAACGTTGCATTTTTGTTAAAGATTCCTTTTTAAATTATTTTTGGACCGGGTATCCGAAATGGAAAAAGTTTCGGGAGGTAGGTAGGGCAACAAAAATGGAGTATTTGTTCGGATGTTGTGATATATCCGAGAATCTATGTTCACTATAAATGATGTCAAACTCACGGTTCTAAAATAAAACGAAATACCCTTTAGTGATTAAATACTAATTTAGTTTGAACGGATTTTTATAATTTAACTTTTACTTACTAATCACTTCGGATAAATTTTGTCCTTTTTAATAAATATATTTAATTTGATTTGCATAACCAATAACGAAGGTGATGTATCCCAACCACTCGGCTATCATAGCTTTTATATAATTACATCAATACATTGTTATAACAACACAAGAAACAAGTTTTCATAGTTAGGGCGTTAATTTAAAAATATAAAGAGATTCGACCCACAGGTTAACTAGGCCGGTGAAAATAAATTGATAACAGTACTTTATGCAGAATGCATGAAATGGAAGTATTAGGAAAGTACTTGCAAGTGTCAGAAATCATAATAAAAAATATTTTTTAAGGATGTTTGAACTCGGAACTTTCCCGGCTCAAATCCTTCTCAAAGAATACTTGAGTTAGGATCTTGTCCATCTCTACCATCATATAAATATGATCTAAAAATGCAATGAAAAATTAAAAGTATTTAAAAGTACTATTAAATAATGTTTAAGTCGCGATAGCCGAGTTGTTGGGTGGTCGGAATTTCGAGTCGAGAGACCCGAGTTGGATGGGGATCCAACTCGGGTGGCAGTACCAATGAGTTTTTCAAAAACTTATGTACGAATTTCTCACTCACTGCTCACCTCACCACCTGTCACGTTGTCCCGAAAATATCTTAGGTGGAAGTTGGGTCAAAGGGACTTAATTGTCTAGACTTGACCTCTGTCTACCCCTGTATTGGGAATTGCGTGAAGATTTTTTTGTGTAACAATTATATTGTAGGCTTGGACATAAAGACGGCGACGGGCTCACCACGTCCCGCAAATATCTTCGGTGGAAGGTTTTGACAGTGGTAGAGCCACGCATCAGTTTTTTGTTGCATGAATGAGCCGGCTCGACCGGGGAAGTACCACGACCTTACAGAATACCGGCGTGAAGTAGAAGTCTAACAATCTTCTGCGTTTCGTCTGGTGAGTGCAGGTAACCGGAGGCCCACACACCCCTTCCCCCAATTCTGGGGGCACTTTAAGGCCGGCAACGCATCTGCTATGCCTCTAGTATTGCGGGTGGGCGGCGGTAATCACTTACCATCACGTGAGCCACCTGCTCGTTAGCCTGCCTATTCTATAAAAAAAGGTGGGTCAAAGGACTTATACTTTCGGTATAATTGGGTGATCGGAATTCGCGTCAAGAGACCCGATTTCAATCCCGAGATGGTAGGCTTAAGCAAGGGTTTTTTTCAAAACTTACGCACGATTTATATCGTCGGTTTGGATTAATAGACGGCAACGGGCTCACCACCGGTCACGTTGCCTCAAAAAATGTGATGTGTGGTGAAAGTTGAGTCAAAAGGACTTAATTGTTTATAGTCTGTCTGTGTTGGGAATGGCGTGAAGATACTTTTTATATATTTAAAAGTAGCTATTACAAAAGTTTAATATTACAGAATTCTAGAACTTCTCGTTATTCATTGTCATTTGAAGATCTAACTAAGAAAATTCTCCTATCTGAGAAACTTTGAAGCACGTTCTATCACGCTACTCTAATCGGTAGTTTATTGCATACTCTCTGGAGAATGCCGTCGAACATGCAGATCTTGCGATATAATGTCGACATATTCTAGTCGGAATCATTAACAGTCTTACATATTAAATTTCTAATAGAAGATGATGATATTTTGTAACATCATTCATCTATTTTTACATACATAGATAAAGGCCTTTTCTTAAATGAGGGATTGTCTATAATCGCCATTCTTGTCAAACATTGGCTATCGTAGTTTCAGATATGTAAAATCTTAAACGCTGCTGCCCGTCACAGGTTTGTTAAATTTTGGTCTGGTATTTTTCATGATCTTGCCAACTATAGCTAGCCAAAGAGTTTTCTAAGTCTACCTGATTGTAAATATACACAAGAAATTTTACAAAAAGTTAAGATTTAAATGAAGAACGTTTGAAAGATGACCTTGTCACAAAAATGGATAAGGGCGTGCTTCAATGGTTTGGGCACGTTGAGCGAATGAGTGAAGAGCGAATGGTGAATAAAATATATAGCGCGAAAGTTAATATTAAAAGGTGTCGAGATAGACCGAGACTATTTTTCGAAGACCATGTGAGCAAATTGCTTGACGAGGGGTGGGTCAAGAGTACTCGGATACCTAGACGTGCATGTATGAAGAAGATGATGAATCTGAAAGAAGCGAAAGACGTATGTAGGGAACGTGACACTTGGCGATCTGTTCTCTCTGGCTACCCCGTTAGGGATTGTGCGTGAAGATAAATAAATAAACAAATAAATAATATTTTTAAATGAAGAAATTCCTTTAAATCCTTTTCAATTTTGCATCAGCAAAGCCAGTTCATAAAATTTTTCTTTCACTATTTGAATATTTACAAAAAGTTTATTTTAAACCAGTAAAAAATGTTTTTACCTCACGTCAGTCAAAATTTAATTCGATAATTTTGTCCGTTACGCCCCTTACTTATTGCTTTTTTTTAATATTTCATGGCTACAATTTTCTCAATAATAATTTTTTCCTAATTAATATTATAATTAAGTATCTTCAGTAAGTAATATATTATTAAGTATATAATTATATAATAAATTATTAAGTATATAATAATATATCCTTCTTAATGTTATAATTGCAAATGCTTGCGAATTTTAATGACAATTGTTAGATGGGTGCAAAACTCTCTGTATTAAAAATGGGCTACTTTTTTCCTGAAAAATAAACGGTTACTACAAGAGAAATCTGAAATATAATTTTTCCTAACGTATATTGTGTTTTAGAATTGGGAGGTGTACGTAACGTACTTATTGTTCTGGGAAGTTAAAGGATCCCAAGGGATGTTTTATATAAAATATGTAGACTAAGTCGCGGCTAATAAATTGGTTTAAGTCAGTATTTCTTACTCATTTCTGGCCCCAACAAATGTACACTAATCAAACATTAACAACATATACAAACATTAATCTTTTGTTGCATGCACAAGTTTTATCATACATAAATAATAATAATATCTTCCGAATAAAATCGTCCAAATGTAATAAAGTCTCATAATAATGAAACACCAAAAACTGGGTCGGATCAGTAAAAATTTCCTACAAAGAATATTTTTAGTAAGCTTTAGAATTATTGCAGCTACATTCAAGAACAAGATTGAAATCAGTTGATGACAAGCAAGACTTTTTTAAAAGTATTAATTAAATATCGTTGTCTTGGACATAAAGACGGTGTCCGGCTCACCACCTGTCATGTTTTCCCAAAAATATCTTCGATGGAAAGAGGGTCAAAAGGACTTTATTGTGAGTTGAGAATTCCCGCGACATCCTTTTGTTTCCTGAAATAAAAGCTGCCTATGGCCATCACCGCAAAGTTAATTCGGAAAATGTACAGGAACTGATGATTTTTTCGTGTGGAAATCGTTAACCTGTGTGTGAAATCCAAGTTTTAAACTGATTAAGTAACAAACAGCTAAACGTACAAATATTCAAACAAAATCCATATATATTTATAATATCTCTCTTTGACGGTCCGATAGGTGGTAGACGGTCCGATACTTGCCGGGATAGTTGGTACCGGTCTAGTTCGTAGTGGCCTTTCGAAACAGCAGGTTACGGGTTTGAATGCTGCTAGTAGCAAACTTTTGTGTAATGAATATGAATATGTTTGTATTCGATTCCTGTATATTTAGATGTTTATATGAATACTTACTTTTGTATGTTCAGACACTAGTAAATTGTCTAGACCTCTAAATACCTAGGCATCTAATACAAATTAGGTTTTCGGGTTGTGGTAATAAAATATGATAAAATATTTGGCGAATATAAACGAATTTTCTTAGAGATTATATCTAGAGAAAGTTAGAACATTAAACCTTATCAAAACACAAAATCTTGGGCAATGCTTTATGAGTAGGTTTCGCAATGGCTTGAACTATTGGTTAAAGCATTTTTTTTAATTTTTAACCCTGTACTATCTTGACGGCATTTTATTGTTTAAAGTATAATTGTGTATCAATTTGTTTTCATTGTTTAAATTAAACCAAATTACATTTAGTCTTACTTTCTTTTTTCGATGTAATATGTTACGATAAATGCGATTAATTCGATTGATTCGATCGATGTATATGCGCATGACAACCGGCAATCATGCATAATCAGCACAAAATTTTGTAATTATTTAAAAAAAAAACCTTGAACATTTTTCAAATTATTCGGTAATTATGCGTAATTCCCAACTAGTAGTAATGGTAAATGTGATAAAAGTTCCTATCTTTACGAAAATTAGTTTTCAATCTGTCAGGGTTTTGTAATTTCTATCGCAAGTTTTTGCAAACATGCATAATATTCAGTGTGAAATAAAGATTTTTAATTAATTTCAATGATTAAATTATAGTCCGTGCCCGTGGAAGTCCGAACGTCAACCTGAATGTACTTTTTTACATATTTTTTAGACATATATCTTATTTTATGCTACAGAATAATTTTCTGAATTACTAAGAAAATTGACGTCATAACAATAACCGCTTTCTCATAAATTTCGCCATAATAACACGTGTTTCGGTTGGCGGTTAATCAAAACAAATGTATTACCCTGGTCTGCAATTTTCCTGTGCGTGCGCCAAAGAAATTAAAGCGAATTATATCTTCAATCCGGATTCAGAATGTTTGTACAAATTAGACCTTAGGCAGTGTAATCTGGCATAAAATATATAAACAATTCTGAAAAAGCGTACTCGCATGGCTTTAGCGAAGTAAAGTTGTATATTTATATAGTTTGATGACCTAATGACGGACATGTAGCTGAAATAAACGAATCTTAGTGTTAGGTGGAAAAATTTGGAAGTTAACGTGGAAAAGGAAATAGACAAAAAGAATAAAATCCTTATATTAATATTATTTTAGTTCATACAATTTAAATAAATATTTTGAATCTTTATACACCGCCAGGGAAACTTGCAATCCATGGTACATAAAAGGCGAGCGAGTAGTTTTTTATATTTTGCGTTCAAAGCTAAGCGTTGCGGATACGAATCACGCTAGAGGATTTTGTGATTAATATGAACTCGAGTTATATCTATATATAAATATTTATAAATGAACTGTTAGGTTGGACACTAATACGGCGATGTGGTCACCATCTGTCATATAGTCTCAAGTGGGCTTCGGTAAAAAGTGGGTAAAAAGGACTTCATTGTCTAAACCTCTGCTTTTTAGTATGCTGCTTAGTATGGGAAATTGTGTAAATGTATGATAAAGAGAAGAAAGATAGTTTTTCAATATTTAATACATAGTACGTGAACCGGTATTTGACATCAAATTGCTAGAATTGTGGCCGCAATTATTGATGATGGAGCATTTATTTATTCTACTGGATTGGGATTAAACGAGCTAGAAATCTCTTGAGAAATGGATTGTCATTTGATGAGAGGCTTATGCAACCTAGTCAAACAACTTTAGCCAATAACGTGAAGTACTTCGCAGCTTGCAATTTTCTGGATTTATGTTATTTATATATTTTAAATATAAGAATATAGGATACAACTCTGTGTGAATGCAAAAAGGGGTAAGGCTCGGTCTAAAAATCCTGGGCAAATAATGAATCAGCCACCACACAACCTATTTTAACACATTGACAACTTCCTCCTTTTTAGTATACTTACTTCTAATACTGTTGTATATTCTGTGCTATGGCGGTACACTTCTACTTTGATCTAAATTGTGTACAATATGTACCAAGTTTTTAAGTTTTTTTGCCAAAGTGTGTACACTCACTATTACATTGTTTTAAAGTCGTACACAAGGTAGTACACATCACTGTTACTGCTACCACTACTTGTATTTATAACAATAACACAATTATATATTTTTAAATATATTTTTTTAATTTTAATTTTATTTCAAAATTATAATGATTAGTCTGCTACGATGTCTGCGGTCAGACAGAAAGAATAGAATAGTTAAAATCCTACAAAAAAATTCTGATAAAATTATCATTTCATGTTACAGAAAATTATGTTAAATAAATAGCCACGATAGCCGAGTGGTCTGTATCCGAGTCAAGAGACCCGAGATCAATCCCCAGGTGGCAGGATGGGTTTTTTCAGAAACTTATGTACGAATTATATCGTTGGCTTGTACATTAAGGCGGCGACGAGCTCACCACCTGTCACGTTGTCCCGAAAATATCTTCGGTGGAATGTGGATCGACTTCCCCTTTATTTAGAATGATATGAAGACATTTTTTTATGCTAAATAAATAACACTGTCCTATTTTAGGCTTAAAAAAATCTTGAAAATATAAGTAATAGGCTGTTTGATGCGGCACGGCGTTATTCTGATAAGAAATATTATTAAGTTACAAGTTTTCCAATTCTCCTTACCGTATATTGCCTTCAAAGAACCGACGAACTTCCGTAAGCAAAGCGCAATAACAAGAGGATAGCAATTTTCCTTCTTTTTTACCACAGTTCAAAGATGATGTACGATAAACTTTCCTTCGGTTTAAATTAGAACGTTATCTTCCCTAATTATATTTACTAAGGAAGATAATATCATAATTAACACTTACAGTACATATTTAACAATACCATTTT
Source organism: Sericinus montela (assembly GCA_029286605.1). Classification (NCBI taxonomy): domain Eukaryota; kingdom Metazoa; phylum Arthropoda; class Insecta; order Lepidoptera; family Papilionidae; genus Sericinus; species Sericinus montela. The sequence goes on from JAGSMR010000020.1 coordinate 1,351,224, forward strand.
TTGACGATTTATATTTGGTTAAGTATATGTTACTATCTATGAACCAAGTAAGTTGCAAGGTGTAACAATTATCAACATTGGTTTGCCTCAGCGATCGCCAATACGTTTGCTAAACATGGCGATTACGGTATTCTCCACATGAGAAAGACCTAAATCGTGCAGTATACTTTTAAAGACCATTGAGAAACTTAAGTAATAGAGGAAAACAGTATGACACGATGTCAACTGACGCTTCTTAATTCATCACATCCTCTTCCTCCTCCCTCAATATTCATGATGCAAGGTGTCTGCTACGGCGAACGCCAATTTCTTTGCAAAACGTGGCGATTATAGCTAGGCCTTCCGTGTAATAGAGGCGTATATCCTGTCCTTTTTTGGCTGTTTTTTATTAAAGTAGTCAAATTTCATTATAAAAATCCATTCAGGCGTTTTTAACACTTAACGCGGAACCCTAATCATGTTTTTAAAATAAAAGTAAGTTACTGCCTAAGTTACTCCTTATAACATTAGCTATCTGCCATCGAAAGTACTGTCAAAATCGGTCCTGCCATTTCAGAGATTACCGGGACAAACAGACAATAATAGTAAAAAAAAAAAAATAATTTGGTACGTGTACCGTATATTCATTCTTTCATTCATATACATATAATAAAAAACGGTGATTTTAATATTACAAAGAGACACACCAATTTTATTTATATGTATAGATTACATATATAGACAATTTTATTTATATGTATAGATTACGTATATAGACAATTTTATTTATATGTATAGATTACATATATAGTCAAGAATGTATTTATTTTATCTATATACACTTCCATTATTACAAAATAATATTTATTTTTGTAACAGTGTATTTTTCGTTGTGTATCCTGATAATACGACTGACGACGATGTTATTGGTAAAGGTTTTATTTTTCGGAATTATGGCATTATTTCATTATTTTACCCTAAACCATAAAATAACCTAAGGTTAAGCGACCTCAATAACTAAATATGAGTAAAACAATAAAATTGAAACTTTATTCTAAACGATTGGTCGTAAAAGTTTGTGGGAAGTTTGAGGAATGTCGGCAAATATTTAGTATAAATTGTTAAAGCTAAAATTATTATGTAAAGGGGATCGGTTACTGTGATTAATATTGATCGAAGCTTTCTGACATGTATTCGTTAACCCACTGAGGCAAAATATCATTAATCAAACCATGATGTTAGGATATAAAAGGTGTCTACTTTGGTTTATTGGTTACTAGCTTTCGCCCGTGACTTCATCTTCCCTATACACTCGAAGTGTCCTTTTTTGCGTTGACAACATTTAGTATATATATATATATATATATATATATATATATATATATATATATATATATATATATATATATATATATATATATATATATATATATATATATATATATACATATATATATAAGTATCAGTTAGGAAGTTTACGTTAGAAGTATAAGTTAGAAGTTAGAGTTACGCCGGTACAACGATTTCAGCTTCATAAGGCAGAGTTTTAGTTCTATATGGAATTTGTTTTCCATTTCTGGACTTGGACATCCCAGCACCGTCTACTTGATAGCACCTGACGGAGAGCAGCTCGAACCGTCGGTCGGATTACGGTCGGGATTAGGTTTCATTCTATGCATTGTCTATCTCATTTACCAGTGGGATTGATCTGAAGGTATACATATCTATATCTGCTACAGTTGCTAAAGCTGATTTCCGAACACTGACGACTTAATGACCTTCACTAAGTCATTAGTTTTATCAGCTTTAGAAGAAGAAAGCTTATTCAAAAGGTTAGCAACGCTTGCGGATGCGTCCTGTGGTGTTTTAGTTTTTTGTAAGGGTCGATGACTACTTACTTTATCTACAAAAAAATAAAAGATTTTTCTGATAAATCAATATGATGACTAATTTCATTATACTAAGAAGTATTGTTATGATATGCTATTGAAAATAGCAAATTTGAAATTGAAAATACAAAATTTGGCCACCTTTCGCAATGCTATTGACATAAATTGATAAATTAATCTCAGCCGCCACAATCGAAGTTACTATTGTATTGTATTGTCTTGTGTTATAGTACTTTGAAATTCTATGTGGGTGGGCTTAAAATGAAATTGTTTGTCTTCTCTAAAAGCATTTTTGTGCTAAAATAGATTTATACTTTGTTTATTTATTTTAGATAATTTTGAATCAGTAATAAATGTAAATAGATAAAAGCTGTAAAATAAAAAAGTTTGATGATCATTAACTATTATCATATCGAGGTCAATCATGATCTGGGCTATAAAAATAAATTTATACGTGTATATTTTCGCGAAATCAAAAATATCCTCTAGACCGTCGTAGGTCAACATTATTCCTGACATTAAAAAAACCGTGCCAGTGGAACACTAACAATGCTTGATGTATTTACATGAGCAGAGTCCTGATACGCAGTACAGTTCAGTTCATCATTGTCTGTGATGAAATGCCATATGTCTTAACTAGATAGCCTCATACACACATTCATAACAGCCTGTAATAGGCCGCTATGTATGTACGTATCTTGACTGCTGGAGATAGATCGGCCCACCACCACCCATGACCCCACCAAGCTATCGGTTACATGGGCCGGAACTTAAGAGAATACGCCAGTACTTGCTATAGGCCTCTTTGGGAGGGTTTCCCAGCAGATTGGCGATACCTAGCCCCTAGCGCCTTAGATGCTGATGACCGTCACCGGTATGCTTTTACTGGTCTGGTATTTTTTGAGATGGATATCCCACCATCTGACGGTAGGTCGTTATTGTCAAAGGTTTTCTCTTATTCGCTTTTTACGATACGCACAAGAAGAAAGGTAGAGGCAAATTACTTCCATACCATTACGGAACTAACTCTAAAAAAATAAAAATATATTAACTAACTCTAATTACATATATTCTTATTACTGAAATCCCTCTCTTCGGAGTTAGATTTAAGGGCTTCAGTGGAGCTCTCCGTCTGAACATAGAGGTTTTCATAGTGACAGGCTCACCACCTGTCACGTTGTTCGAAATAAACTTCGGCAAATATTGGTCGAAAGAACCGTATTGTCTAGACCTCTGTTTAACCCAGTACTGGGAAAATGTGTGAAGATATGGATTTCATGTTAATTTTATGGAAGAGCTTTACACAAAATCGATTTTACGTCCTTTTTCGTATTTGATTTTATAAATAATGTTAGGTTACCTTATATCTTCGCGAGAGTTCATAATTGAGGATCTGAAAGTAGTTTGTACAAGCAGCAATTAAATAAAGCGGATTGTCATTATACGATTATGGGTTACGTATCCAAAGTTTCAGCAAGTTTAATATTTCAATGATACATTATGTATTTTACTTAAAAAAATGATTTTCAGTTAATTTTACTCTCAGATAATTCACCTCGAACCATGCGCAGTCTAAATTTTATTCCCATTACGTCCCGTTCAGGACTTGCTTTCGCCTCCAGTCCATTCTGTGAGACACAAACGCGAGGCCGCCTCTGAATGAGCGCTCTATCATGCCCGTAACTTTAAACGTGATGTTTTAAGACCGTTATTCATAAAATAATCCCAATGAACAATAAATAAGTAAACAAAATAATTGTATACATATTTCAACTAGGATTACAATATTGAATTTTGATTTGAAAAGTTTAGCTAAAGTTCTGAAAGTGTTACACGTATGTTAAAAAGTTTTATTGTGCCGTGGTTACTAATTATATATTAGGCTATTTTTATTTAAACTCCCGGTAGTTTCTGTTTTCATTAGAGTTTAATTTGGCTCATCAGAGCGATGTGATACGTTCGTAAATCGCCAATGATTGATGATAGCGAGGCGTCGAAGTGGAAAATTTTAATGCTTCTGCCACATTGATGTGACTTACGGTAAGTTTATAACAAATATATAATAAAAGCTAATAAATTATAATAAAGGCAATAATTTTTTCATATTATAAATTGCTGATAAAAAATTCGGCAGGTTTATTTAAAAAAATCAGATCAATTATTTTTATAAAGATAACAATTTTTTGTACTGAATAACTTTTTGGGCTAGCAGCCCATCTAAAGGTTTGCAGTTCTGGAAAACCTGTAAACAATGTCAATCGAAATAAAAGTTAAAGATACATAGGCACCCTTCAAGGTTACTCACAGCTAATAACCAAGTAAAAAAAAACGAAAAAATATTTATAGTTTTATCAACATATTGCTTTTTGGATCTATTTTGCCCATGTCGTTAAAACGTCTATCCATCCGTCGCTACCGTTTAAATGATAATAAATGTATAATAAAATAAACAAAATATGAAAAATAAATAATGACAAAAAGTTACGAAAAAGGTGGGTGGTAAAGAAAATTATAATACTGAAAAAAGCCATCACAAATATTAATGGCTTCTGCGGTTCATCTATAATCGAAGAAATACTAAAAAATATAAATTAGGATCGTAAGGCCTATGTCACCCGTAATAAGACTGGCTTTTTACCTTACTTTTTCACACGGTGAAAAGGTTAACTTTCCAATCACTGAGAGAGAGTGAGTGTGAAAAGAAAAAATACCTAATAGGTAAACCTCTCTACCATAGATAAAGAAATAAAGTCTTTAATATATCGTTTTATGTTGGCAGAAATTATAAAGAGTGCGGTACTAACCCTAATTATTGTAAAATCTTTAAATATAAGACCGCCAGTAATAAAACGGTCGTGAGCCGACTATGAGTGCTGAAATATTTAAAATTGTATTAAAGATAATAATTAATCACATCACATCATTCATCACATTTTTTTAAAATAAAGCATTGAATCAATTCAAAATGCTTAATCAATATGGGTTATATTTGACTACTTTCAAAGTTAAATTCTGATACACAGTCTAGGAGAGTAGAAGTAAAGAGAATTTTTCATAATTGCTACGCTTGGCAACCAGATTAGCGATTACGGTACCATACACCTTTCACCGCAGACGTTGAAGCTGATCATTTATTTATTCAACTTTATTGCACCTTATAAAATAAAAAAGGAATAAAAGGCGGACATAATGCTAAAAGCATTCTCTGCCTGTCAACGATTAGAAGTGGAAAAACATTGAAGGCGGTTACCATGAAAATGAAAAAAAAAAAAAAACAGCAAAGCATAAACATTAAATTAATTGCTCATTAATTAGGTTTAAAAAATTAGCTTTAACATTATTTTTTAATAAAATAATGTTAAAGTTAAAAGTTAATGTAAAAATAATGTTAAACACTTCACGTGTTGAGTATTGAGTCATTGGTATTATTTGTTTAGATTTGATGGTTACCCCGCCATCAGTCGGTAGCCATTGCAATTTTCAAGGCTTTCACCACCCCTAATTGTACCATCGTTTTTACGACACCGACGGTAAGAAAGGGGTGGTAAATTCTCACGAATTCTCCTTCCTATATATTTTTTTCTGTTTTAGTTAAAATTTTTGTTAGAGACTGGACCTCAGATTACCTATCGACCGATCACCAACCGACTATACAAAAAAAATTCTCATCGACAAGTTCTTTTTTGTGGAAAATAAGATATGTATACATAGTTACCGATTACGCGTAAGGCCTAGGAATGACAAGCATAAGTTTGATATGTTTAAAAACTTTATCTTTTATAATAGAGTATCCTCTAACGGAGAAGAAACAGGCACATGGTACCATAGTACCCACGTGCCCGTTACGAAATGGTAGATTTAAAAATTACAATTGATGGATTTAATGTATTTTACTTTTTTTTTTATATAGGAAAGGGGAGGCAAACGAGCAGGTGGCTCACGTGATGGTAAGTGATTACCGCCGCCCATGAAGACCCGCAATACCAGAGGCTTAGCAGATGCGTTGCCTCCCTTAGAGTGCCCCTCTCCCCCATAATTGGGGGAGAAGGGTGTGTGGGCCACCGGTTACCTACACTCTCCAGCCGAAATGCAGAAGTTTGTTAGACTTCTACTTTACGCCGGTGTTCTGTGAGGTTGTGGTACTTCCCTGGTCGAGCCGGCCCATTCATGCAACAACAAAAGTTGATGCGTGGCTCTACCACTGCTAAAACTTATATCGATGAATAAATAAATCAAAACAAATTGATTGTTTGACATTGCTAAAATAATATTCTTATAGTTCTTTTACTCTATTGTCGTCTCTTAATTGAAAATATTAAATCAATATATAATTTTTTCCAATAATTAAATCATTTTATTCATTTTTTGCATCCATTGGTACTTTAGTGTATCCTACTATTTGTAGTGGACAATTAAAGTAAATTCATTCATTCATTAGACTAAAGATTAGGAGGAATATCTAAGTTATCTTATATGGCATATATGGGTGTATCTAAGTATTAGGCTCCTTAAATTTTTAACACTTTTCTATTTATTGCACTAGGAGATAAATTAAAATGAATACATTAATAAAATAAATATCTTCACGTAATTCCCTATGTAGGGGAGACAGAGGTCTAGTCCGGACAATATCTTCGGTGAAAGGTGGGTTGAAGGGACTTACCCTTCAATTCACCTTCCACCGAAGATATTTTCGGGCACAACGTCACTGGTGGTGAGCCCCTCGCCGTCTTTCTGTCCAAGCCAACGATGTATTTCGTACCTTAGTTTAAAAAAACCCATTGGTACTAGTCTGCCACCTCTGCCACCGAGCCTGCCTGGGATCGAGTCTCTTGACTCAAAATTCCGACCACCCAACCACTCCGCTATCGTGACTTTTTGACACAAGATCACAGTAGTAATCAAAGAAATGATACCAATTTTGTAAAAAAAAAGCTATCTTCACGCCATTTGTAATGCTGGGGTTGGCAGGAGTCTAGAATATTAGGTTCTTTTGATACACCTTTCACTGAAGATATTTTTAGAGACAAAATGACAGGTGGTGTGCCTGTCGCCATCTTTATATTCAAGTCAATGATTTAAGCCGTACGTTAGTTTCTGTATACATATGTAATAACCTGGAGATCGAACTCGAATTCCGATCACCCAACCACTCGGCTATCGTGACATTTTTATCATTATATGGAATGCTGCCTTTACTTTTCTCAAACTCTGATACGAAAAATTAAAACCTATTGCTAAAATATGTTTTACATATTTCTCACAGAAATCGTTTTGTTTAAGAATAAAGGTTAGACCAATTTATAATAAACACACAAATTTCACCGTTATAATATTAGTAGACCTAGTAAGATACTAGGACTATAATCAAGCCACTAAGATCTTATAATACATTTATGCACTTATCGCTTTCCTATATGTGAATGATGTATTGAATTACAATAAAATAATAACGTTGATATACCAAAGACACATGATATACCATCACTCTTCACTATGATACTGAGGAAGTACGTATTTGCCCATTTTCACATTGTCACATTGCCCATAGCCACAGAGCAAATAACATATGATAAATTTAATAACGAACTTGCGGAGAGTTTTTACTGTTTAAATATGTTAGAATCAAGTCATATGAATCAAGTCATATGTTAGAATTAAGTCGTATTTATTCTGTAGCAACGTATTAGCGGACTTGACTGTGGTGGTTCCTCTTCTCCCGTTCCTTTCCCGATAATCAGTAACACATCAGTAGCTGGTCTATTGTCAATGAACGTTGTTATGGAAATTGGTAATTACCAACCACCATGTAAGCTTATTGTGGGTTGCCACTTTTTTCCTTAAAAAAATGAGAGTACTTGGTACTGGGATTTGGTGCAGTACAGTAGTTACCATGCATACTGTACTATGTACAGTATCTATAGTATACGATGCGTACTAATATTACTAGATAATTTGATTGAGTAATCGCTTTTTTTCCTCGCTTCATTTGATGTGTAATAAATATGTAGATGGCAACGCAAATAAAATGTTTACGTCAGATCATATAAGTGGGCAGTCTAACTGTCGCTAGAAGGGTTTATACAATCTAACGAAGAGAAATATGATTTCAAATCAAAAAAGATTAAATCTTGTATGTCTATATTAAACAGTAAATTTGTTTAAATCTGTTATTAGATAATGTGAAGTGTTTAAAAATTAAGATTGATATATAATAATTTTTGATGGGATTACCGAAAAAACGAGATAACCCATTTAATGATAACTGTATAGACCGTATACACTTGCAGATAATTTTAATCAACTAACGTGTGTAAACGTGCATTCCTCATGAGTGAAAAGGCAAATAAAAGTTTTGTCAATGTTGGTACTTCAATACTGGCTGATAATTATATAAACTTTCGGACCGGAACACTACGGATGATAGCCTGCTGCGTGGCGGCAGAGTGTTGTACAGATCTTAAAACTCCTTTTTTTTTGGATGGGGAAATAACTCCATTACCTCGTCACAGCTGTGGAGAGCAAGCAGTGCGTGGCAAGTCATTGTCACGAATACTCCCATCAGAGTCCACTTGGAGTAATCTCTGAGCGATAAGATTCCTTCCTTCCTTTCCATTCCTTCAAAGGTTCCTTTTGATTTAACTGTAGGTGTTCAAGCCTCGGTTCTGAATCAAGACTACTACGGAGTCCTGAAAGAGTAGTGTATGCAGCAAATCTAAATTTAAAAGAAAAATATGCAGATCAGTTTGTTCTGAGTTGTTCCTACTAAAGGAATTATAGTGATAAAAGGTAATCAAAGGCAGAAAACTTTCGACAGATACTGGATTAACCATCTCAAGTATGCTCGATCCAAAGTTTTCTAATTGGCAAGGATGAAATGAGACTTATCGAATATTATCACATCAAAAAATTATATTTGAAATAAAAAATATATTCTTTCAGATTTTCTTTAATCGTAAATTCGGCAGTCATATGAATTGTATTAAGAAACGAGGATAGATTTCAAAAATTCATATTATTTATTTATATACATTTTGAATTGTTGTAATCAATAATATTGATGATTCCGAAACAGAAAATATTTACGAATAAAAAATAGTCGATTCCGAAGAAAGAAAAATAATTGAAAGACATTGTCATGCCATAAAATTAACCGACATCGAGGTCAAGATGTCGGAACTGAAAACGGCTCGTAAAAAGTCTGGGGCTGTTTCGATTATACGTATATTGCTGCAATCTCATGTGGTAGAATTGGAAAGCGAAAGTTTTATAAGAGGAAACCAACTGATGGGAATGATTCATACGAAGCGATAACTCCTCATGAAAATTTCTAATACCAGAGAAGATGGAGGTTCATTTCCAATTTTTACAGAAAAAACTGTACCAGGTGAAGTGTAAATATAACAAACATCGCGGTCGGATTTGAAAACAAAGAAATAAAATAAAATAATTTATTGTTTAACATTGAAAACATACAACAATCTTTTATCAAACGTCAGATTTTGTTGAAACTACCAGGTTTCATAATAAGGTAGGTGCTTCTAATGGAAAGGGTTCATTAACTAAAATTAATTCAATATTTGCTAGGGACCGGCAGAAAAGGAGTAATTTTGTTGCAGAAAATGTTTTTTAATTTTCTTCTACTGCATTTTTTATTTATATTTTATTTTACCTTCTATCTACTTATATGTATATTTGCTTTCGGTAAATATCCTAGAGAGTTTTTCTCTTTAAAAATAACATATGGTTAAGATAAAAAAATAGATTTGTCATCATTTTAATTACTATGCATATTTCGGATTTTGCGGTAGTCCAAAAACATATGATCACCGTTCAGAGTGAAAGTAATTTTTAGTGAAGCGGGTTTAATTGGTGGCCAATTATATTGTATATCAAAGTAACATATGTTCAAATTGTAATCACTCGTTCTATGAAATCTAAGCGAGCGTCAAGCATCATCTAAGCACACATCTTAGTGTATCAGTGTTTTTGGGGGTAATAGATTCCGTAACAAAAACATCCGCAGTAGAACCTGAGTAACCAATATGGCCTTAAGGATCAGCACGTTGAAGTGGCAATGGGTTGATCACTTAGCTCATAGAACTAACAACTGTAGGTAAAGAAATGTTTTCGAGAGGGAACCTCTTACAGGCAAATGCAGTGAAGGACGATCCCCACAAGATGTAACGTCGACCTGCACAATGTTGCGGGAAGTCGATGAATGCAGATGGCCCTGGATCGTTCTATGATTCTAATCTTATCTTTGGAGGAGGCCGATGTTCAGCAGTGGACTTGAGATAGGTTGTATGATGATGATAATAATAATGATGATGATCCTGATCATTAGCCTACCATGACTTTACCACACTCTAACATGTCTATTAATTTAAATTGACTTGTTGCGTAGTAAATATTTGAAGGGCTTTTAGAATAAAAGTTTTCATTTTTTTTTTAACTATTCGTTAGAACATGGCACAAAGAAATATTTGCTTCTATTTTATAATAAAACATAACCTTTTCTTAGTTATCTCATAGATTTTCCGAATTGCGCATTCGTTTTATATGTTGTAAATTAAAAGTGTATTTTTATCGCATAATAACTTTTCTTTCTAATATTATCTGTAAAAAAGCTCAGCTGCTCATCTAATACAAGCAAATTTAATAAACCTTGAGTTTATTTGTGTAGAAGTCCAATAAAATTTTCTCTAAAACTCTTATCAACGCCTAACTTTCGAAAGTAGTAAAGTATAATTATCTCCAGTGCTGTCAACAACAGCGATTTATCACGTGATCACTTATTAATTCTTGAACTAGGAAGTATTACAAAATGAAATTGTGATATATATTACAAATATATATATGATAGTTAAGCTCAATTTTTGGAACATAATAATAAATTGTAAGGGTACTTCGATATTTCAGGGCGGCAACAGAGGCAGCTGAATCGGATAACTGGTGCAAATATGAGCCTTTGACGGGAGACTATATATTTGTTCCATTTGCCACACAGAAGATCGGTCGTTGGGGTCCTAGCGCGATGCAGTTTCTAAAGGAATTGTATGCGCCACTGGTCGTAGCCGCCGATGTCAAGAGGGCCGGTGTAAAATTTACTATATTGTTTTTTCTAGTATTTGAAACACATTTATAGTTCGGGTGTATGTAGTGGTTGAGTGGTCGGAATCTCGAGTCAAGAGACCCGAGTTCGAACCCCAGGTGGCAGACTCGTAACAATGGGTTTTTCAAAAACTTATGTACGAATTACATCATTGGCTTGGACATAAAGACGGCGACGGGCTCCCCACCTGTCACGTTGTAGCGAATATATCTTCGGTGGAAGGTGGGTCAAAGGGACTTAATTGTCTAGACTTGACCTCTGTCTACCCCTGTATTGGGAATTGCGTGAAGATATTTATTATATATTTATTTATATTAAGTACATTGAAATTCATTGACCTACATGTTCACTTCTTATTTTAAACCAACTTATATCGCGTTACGATATCATAAAAGTTGATAAGATTTTTTCATTATAAGTATAAATATAGAATTAAGTAGTGCCAAGTACTGCCACCTGGGGATCGAACTCGGGTCTCTCGACTCGAAATTCCGACCACCCAACAACTCGGCTATCGTGACTTCTACTTAATATGAAATCCATTATTTCTTGTCCAAGTTATAGGTACATGTTTTGGAGCCAGGGAACTTTTAATTCGTAACTTTCAATTGTTTTTAGCAGTTCTCACTGTTGCTCATTTGTATACCCGTACATTAAACAAATTATAAAATACTTTATTTATATATGTTGTCCCGAAAATATCTTCGGTGCAAGGTGGGTCTAAGGGACTTTATTGTCTAAAAAAAGACACGATAGCCAAGTGGTTAGGTGGTCGGAATTTTGAGTCAAGATATCCGAGTTCCCCCATCCGTGATCCCCAGGTGGCAGTCTCGTACCAATGGGTTTTTCAAAAACTTATGTACGAATTATATCGTTGCCTTGGAAATAAAAACGGCTACGGGTTCACCACCTGTCATGTTGTCCCAAATATATTATATTATATTATATTATATTATTTATTTATTTACATAGAAAGAAGTGTCACAATTGGACCGTCATGAAATCTAACGTATCATGGTGATATAACATTGAAAACATAGTATTACACTCAAATTCTTACTGTGGGCATAGTAAAAGGCGACTTACGGTAAAAAGGCTTTTAATTTTGTAATGACAACCGATAGACGTTGGTGTTGGTGGTTGAGTGGGTATTTAAAATTAATAAATTAAATATAAACCGATAGCCGAGTGGTTAGGTGATCGGATTCGAGTCAAGAGACCCGAGTTCGATTGCCAGATGGCAACGATTATGTAGGATTTATATCATTGGCATGGACATAAACGACAACGATAAGCTTACCACTAGTCGCGTTGTCCTAACAATGGCTTCGGCGCAAGGTGGGTCAAAAGGACTTAATTGTCTGGACCTATTTCTACCTCAATATTGGTAATAGCGTGAAATATATTATTTATTAATTAAAATAAACAGACTAGTGACGGCCAGCAACGTCTAAAGTGCGAGGTGTCTGGAATTGCGATCGTCAATCCGATTGCCAAGGATGGTAATTATTTCAAACTTATCCCACGGGAGAAGCCTATGTATTGTAGTGGATTTTTATTAGCAGCTATTTTAGTAAGGAATAAAAAGATATATCTTTTTCCCCGATAATATCGCAGTGCGCTTAGTCATTGTTTTAAATTTCACGGCCGCTCTATATTAGACGAGATTGTCGTCAAATATTACCTTACTCGAGATAAGAAAATGTTATTATTATAGTCAAGATTTCCTAAATAAAAGGGTATACTGAAATTAAATTCATGAGTATAATAAAAAGCCAATAAGGCTTAAAGAAAAACGGATTCATTTGATTTTGTTACCCTCAGCGCCGTTGGATTGTATACAACAAAAGTAGATTATTATTGTAAGTAGGAACGAGCACAGTTTCAAGATTTCTTCAATAAAACTATATAAATTTTATTTGCTCTTTAGATATGAATCATCTCGTATCACCATGGTATTAGAATTTTTTAAAGAACTTTGCAATAGTTTTCTCTTCATTATAACTTATGTATAGAGAAAGAGTTTTTTCGAAACTTATGTACGATTTGTAGCGTTGGCTTGGACATAAAGAAGGAAACAGGCTCACCACTTGTCACGTTGTCCCAAAATAAAATCCGTTGAAATGTGGGTCGAAGAAACTTCATTCTCTGCTCTGTTTTTCGCGTAATTTTCTGCCACGCACTTGCACTATATGGAATGTGCTGCCGTCAGCGGTTTTTCCGGACCGATACGACTTAGGGACCTTCAAGAAAAGAGCCCTATACCTTTCTCAAGGGCCGGCAATACAAAATTTATGTTGGTAAGATCAGATTCATATTAAAACGTAAAACACTTATAAATAAATAAATAAATATCTTCACGCGATTCCCAATATAGGGGTAGACAGAGGTTTAGTCTAAACAATTACACTTACATTTACATAATTAAAATTACATTTACACCTTCAACCGAAGATATTTTTGGGACAACGTGACAGGTGGTGAGCCTGTCGCCGTCTTTATGTCAAAGCCAACGATATAATTCTCACATAAATTTTTGAAAAACCCATTGGTTCGATATTCCGACCACTAAACCACTCGGCTACGTGAATTTAATAAACTTCTGAATTATACTTTTAAAAGATAGTTCGTGCACATTGATGGAATAAATGAAGTTAATGGTGAAGAAGACATACAGACTCACTTAGACCTCCGTTATATTCTCGCATTGTCTAGTCGAGGAGGTTGGGCTTGGACACCCATGATTAACCAAGGGGAACCTCAATAGCCTGCAGTTTGCGGGGGTCACCAGCACAGGGTGTCGGTAGCTCTAGATGCGATCACATTGAAACGTATGGACGAACGTAGATGAACTAAAACTGGTTTTCGTCGTTGCCTTTACCGCTCTTATCTCCATAGCGGGAGTGCAAGAAGAGTTTCGGATTTTTGCCTTCGCGACTTTGGCAGAAGTCGTATCGCTGATGTGGATGAAAGAGGGGGTATTGGAGGAGTTGATAGACAATATGTGTTCTCTTTGCCTTTTGCGACTAAAATGGGCCTAAGTCCATTTGCTCCACCGAATGTTAGATGCTCTCTCATCTTGAAGCATTGATGTATGTTGTTGAATTTGAGGTTGAGTACAAAGACAGGTCCAAATTTTGGCGAAATTTTTTATCTTTTCCAGAGAGAGTGAGTAGAGATGTCGTTTTCACTCAAGGAAGGGCTGCAAAGAGTGACATGTGCTGATGTAGTCCGAATCAATTAATAAATAAATAATATTCGACATTTAACGTCTATTCTCTGTCTGGACCGGGTGTCTAGTACTGCTATCGCTAACCCACTTGCCAAACGTGTCAATTATGGCTAGACTATATGACACAGACTTCTCCCATAAAGGAGGGCCTTTATGGAAGAAGTCTATGTCCTACAGTGGACTTTTAGGGGTCGTTATGTTAGTAACTATATGTAACTGCTCTTTGGTGTCGAGGTAAGAATGTAGGAAACATTCTTACACAATGTATAAATTCCCTCTCTTTACGTAAGTGTCGAAGAGACAATTGAGGGAGATAAGCTTATAATTCACTAATGACTCAAGGTGGGATATGCAACTCAGAAAAAATATCAGACCAAAATTAAGCGGACTAATCATGTACAGCAACATCTAAGGTGTAAAGTGTGTGGTACCACAGTCGATTAATTTTTTGCAAGATTTATTCATTCTTGACAAGAGAGTTGGCGATCGTGGCATCTTCATCATCTGATAATGGTATTTTCAGCGCTCTTTTAAATGCCGTAATGTATGTTGCGTGTGGCCGTAGCCCGTCGTATTCTCCAAACTTATTTCAGCAATAAATAATTCCCGGCTAATCTGATAATATATTAAGATGATAAGACTTAGGAACCATATGTTAGAAGTAAACAGTTGCGAAGATGACTGACACATGGGTTACGGAACAATTTTGTTTGAAAAAATCGAACTCTTGTACTAACATTAAACTACTATTTATTATTTACAAGAGAAGATTTAAACTTGAAGACTTGTAAAAGATTTTACTGGATTTATGTAGTGCATGCACATAAACAAATATATTTTTATAGTGTTAAGGAACTCATAGATTAAATAAGTAAATAAAAAAATAGAAATATAAGACTGTAAAAATTCTTTTTAAAAATAAAAGCTCATATTTTTTATTATAAAAATTCATATTCATATTAATATATGTAGCAAAAGATGCTTGCTCTCAATTGTGGTGTAATGTAACATCTATATATACTATGTTTTATGCAATAAATTATAATTATTATTATAATATTTATTGAAAATTTCGTGAGGATAGAAAAAATTAAATCATTAGGTTTAGAATGAGTTGGCTAGAGTAATCTGAGATTAGTTAGTAAAGGATTTATATTGTTATATTATACACTTAAACTAAAAGATATTAGTGGATCCTCCACAGCCGAATTAAAAAAAGATCTCGTACCAGTGAGGGTATAATATATACATATACCTTTCACGATAGCCGAGTTGTTGGGTGGTCGGAATTTCGAGTCGAGATACCCGAGTTCGATTCCCAGGTGGCAGTACCAATGAGTTTTTCAAAAACTTATGTACGAATTTCATCGTTGGCTTGGACACAAAGGCGGTGACAGGCTCACCACCTGTAGCGTTGTCCCAAATATATCTTCGGTGGAAGGTGGGTCAAAGAGACTTAATTGTCTAGACTTGACCTCTGTCTACCCCTGTATTGGGAATTGAGTGAAGATATTTATTTATTTTATTATTATATACCTTTAGAAAATTTTATATAACAAAATTCTCGTAGAAAGTGAACTAGATAGCGTAAAATCATAATATGATCGCGAATCTACGTTACAATCTACCAAACTATTATAGTATATTATAATTATAACTAAATTACAATATAGAGTTTTGCTATGTGACAGCATAGTTACATCTTAATAATAGTTTAAAATAATGACGTAATGATTTTAGTTTTGTCTTTTTGGGTTATGACCTTACTTTGATACGCCAATAACCGTGTATGAAGAGAATGATAAACCTGGTAGATACTGAAAAGTAAGGTAAGTTAGGTAAGTTAACGCCGTACCACTTTCCAACCTCTCCTGCTACTCCGACAGGGATATTCCGTGGAGGTATAATTAAAATCTTATAATTTTTTCTATAACACAAAAGAGAGATGTTGAACAGGTTATTGTATTAAAATTCTCTGTGGGTATAATACTCATTCTAATAATGAAAGATCACCGCTAATTTTCTGAGAACGTTTTAATTAGGAACGACGTCTTTTCAACATCATTTAAGATGAGTTTAATTAAGGATAAATTCAACGACTTATTAGCGTGGATGATTAAACATAAAATTAATAAGTTAAAAACTTCGCAGGTTTTTTAAAGGTATCTGAATTATGTTAAAATAATATGAATATATATATTTTCAAATGATAATATTCATAAATGCACGCATGATAAATGGTAGGTTTAGGATACTTCGTACTACAGTGATCATATCTACTTTTTTAAGTGGAAAGAGTAGCAGACGGGCTACTTGCACGTCTTTTTTGTCAGCAACGCTAATGTCGATACATTAGCAACTAAGAGTCTCGATAGCCGACTGCTTGGGTGGTCGGAATTTCAAGTCAAGAGACCCGAGTTCAATCACCAGGTGGCAGGCTCGTACCAATGGATTTTTCTAAAATTTATGTACGCTACCCCATCAGGAACTGTACGTATAAGTAAGTAAAAAGTGTGACGATAAGTAAGTATAAAGTATCTAAAAAATTAAATAAAAAATAAGTATTTTCACGCAATTACCAAAACAGGGGTAGACGGTGGTCTAGTCTAGACTATTAGTCCCTTTGACCCTTCTTCCACTGAAGATATTTTCGGGACAACGTGACAGGTGGTGAGCCTGTCGCCGCCTTTATGTCCAAGCCAACGATGAAATTCGTACATAAGTTTTTGAAAAACTCATTGGTACTGCCACCTGGGGATCGAACTCGGGTCTCTCGACTCGAAATTCCGACCACCCAACAACTCGGCTATCGTGACTTCATCCCTTTCCATCATCGGACAAAAAGACGCACGGCGGGTTTCCATCCTTTTGTTCTGGATATACCCTGCATTCGGACGAAGCGTTTTGCTTCGTCGTTCATAATGCGTACAGCAAAGGGCTGGAATAATTTGCCTGCATCAGTCTTTCCGTCCGATTACAATGTGGGTGTCTTCAAAAGAAGAGTGAAAAGGCTTTTTCTTAGCTAGTGTGTCTACCAACAAAAACTACATCGCCACTTACCATCAGGTGGGATAGTAGATAACGCTAGCTAATAATGTTAAAAAAGACATGGGTTTCACTGCCATAAAAAGTTGGTACCAGTACTCCGTTATGAATCGCAAGGCGTGCACTTTTCACTACACCTTTCCTTTTGATTAACCCAGTCAGGGCACCGCTTATTTTTTTCTCGGCAGCCACACGCCTGTCCACGACTAAATCACATCTTCCATTCCGGTTTTTGTAAAACGTCCATTAGTTCCTATCGAGATCCCAGTCCGATGCGCAAATGCAAAACTCACCTCTCCCATTTCTCTCGATATTTTGTGACTATAGAAACATATTGTAATATTGGTATATATTGATATAGAAACATGTTGCGTTGATCACTTTTATCATGTATTTTATAACCATTAAGCACTGATCTATTTACTATTTTATTAAATTAATAAAATAATAAAAAGTGTATATAAAAAGTGCACAGTGTATAATGGACGGCACATGTCCTGCCATGGACTTTAAGAGCCTGGTTTGAATCAGTATAAATTTAAAATTAGGTTACTTATTATAAATTATAAATTAATGGGCTTCACACTCCGTGCGGCACTCAAAAAAAAAGTTTTTAAATCAAATCTCACAATGTAAAATGATTAACGTAATAAAGTTTATGCCTCATGAAAAGAAGGGTTGATTAAAAGGGTAAACTCCGAAATTTTTTCCTAAGCGAGTTAATTAGCTCTTCCAGAGATTTGTCCATTTTTGAGCAACGTGTAAACGCGATTAAGTCAAATAAAATTTTAAAAAAATATTATCGAACAATAATTAAATTTTGTTATTAATTTTATATAAAATCTAGAAACATAAATATTGTGTTTTATTTAATTGCAAGTTTTTGATATCATTTTTCTGGTATATTCATATCATCACGAAAAACGAATTACAAGTTTTGTATATTTATTATGAACGTACAAACTTACTGTCTTTAAAAGTGCAAGTACAGAAATTATGTTGTGGCAGGACACAAACCTCTCTCACAAGAGGGATTTGGAATGATCGCCACGTCCTAGACACTACGTTATGACCTGTCTTCTTAATTAGTGCGAATGTTCTTTGAGTTGTTATCTCGACCGTATCTTACTATTTTGGACGTTGACCTCTGTCGTCCACTGTAAGAAAGGTGTGTATATTCTTACGCTGGCGCCACAGGGATATTTTATTATTTTTGTTTAATCCAACAATAGAGCTTTATTATTCTTACAGCCTTTGCCTAGATGCAGTGACCTAAGTAACAAGTAATCAGCTGCTTACACAGTATCTATAAACTACGCGAAGAAATCTTACACTGCCATTAACATGAGGTAATGTATAGAATGTATGCTTTTATGTTTTATTTTGTTTATCTGTTTTAAAATGATTAATATTTACCAATGTATTATAGAAAATATTATTATATAAGTCATATATGAAATTATTATTTGTAGGTAGTTTACCTTAGGGCATGCAGTTACTGCAAATGTTTGGTGCGCCACGTATGCAAGGCGCGCAGCTTCTGTTCGCTTCCATTCTGTTCTATATACATTAGATGATAATTTTCAAGCAATTTAAATTTGTCAATTTAATTTTTTTTTTGTATTCAACCTTCGGAAATACGAAGCGTGTGGGAAAGACTTCGCTAAGCGCCTGGGTTGCACGCTGGCGACTGGCGGATTGAACGCGCACGGTGCCTAGATGGCACGCGAGCGGCTTGCGGGCGACTCACAAACTTTAATTTTCTAGCCTAGCAGCTGGCGTTCTTCAGTCCATCCAAAAATATATAAACTTCTTCACGCCATTCCCAAAGAAGTATAGATAATTAAATCCTTTCGACCTACCTTCCACCGAAGACGTTTTTGGGACAACATGACAGGTGGTGAGACCGTCGCCGTCTTTATGACCAAGCAAACGATATAATTCGTACATAAGTTTTTGAAAAACCCATAGGTACGAGCCTGCCACCAGGGATTGAACTCGGGTCTCTAGACTCAAAATACCAACCACCCAACCACTCGGCTATCGTGACTTTGATCGAATCGTAAAAGCACAAAAAAGCTTTACTTCATGCCGGTATTTTCCATGGCCGTGGTTCTGCCCTGATCAAGCCTAAATGCCAATCAGCTCGCTTTCTGTGGCTACCTCTTAGTTTTAACAAGTTAAAACCTGCCTCAATATACTCCTGGCTAAAAGCAGGATCCAAACAACTAACAATTTATTATTTTTTTAATTCAGAAGCATATACTTACAAGTTCACAATACATGTTTCGTTTAAAAGTTTTACAATTAGCAACTATTGTTCGGATAATATTTTATTCCATACTATCGAAGTTTTATTAAAATCAAGAAGTTAGTTATTAACTCATTAAAGATTTCAAAACTGACGTATGTTTGGTCGATCTTTCATTCTAACACCGAGTGAAGATGACCTTTGTTTCTTTACGTATTATTACATTCTGAAGTATCGTTTACACTCGTATTTTTTGAAGTACTCACACAGGAATTTTGGCTTCATGCCATTTATTCCATTCATCGAATTTGAGTATTTTTATATGAATATTGAATGAAGATATGAGTAAATAAAAATACGATAACCGGAAAGAGTCTGAACAAAGATAATATGCAATAGTAGAGTAGCAAAACTGTACATTTCTATTGTACATACGTACATACCTATCATCACGCCACTTTCCCGTAGGGGTAGGCAGAGACCACTCCTTTCCACTTGCTACGATCCTTACATACTTGTTTCGCTTCGTCCACTTTCATTATTCCCTTCATACAGGGTACTCTTGACCTGGCCTTTTTTCAGGACGTCCCTGATTTGGTCTTGAAACGTCCGCCTAGGTCTTCCCCTTCCTACACTTCCATTCACACTCGCCTTATATGATTTTTTTGTAAATCGTTCTTCATTCATTCTCTCGACATGGCCAAACATCTCAGCATACCTTTCTCAATTTTAGTCACTACATCTTCTTTCAGACCACAACGTTTCCTTATTTCACCATTCCTTATCCTGTCGCTCAGTTTAACTCCTAACATACTTCTTAATGCTCTCATCTCAACTGCATTTACTCTGCTTTCATGTTTCTTCTGCCATACCCAACTTTCACTTCCGTACATGAGTGTCGGAACCAAAACCCCCCTATGCACAGCCAAACGAGCCTTGTTAGACACCATCCGACTGCTCATAAAGGAGTGCAAAGCTCCATTCACCATGTTTCCTGCATTCACTCTTCTTTCAATATCACTCTCACACTTTCCATCTCTTGTGAACTTTGAACCCAGATACACAAACTCATTCACCTGTTCAATTTGTTCATCTCCAATCACTATATTGCAGTCTGTCATGACCTCATCTCTTTCAAACACCATTACTTTCGTCTTCTTTACATTCATCTTCATCCCCTTTCTAACAAAGCCTCACTCATAGCAGTTACCATCTCCTGCAACTCCTCGGCTGAAGACGCAAGTAATACTTGATCATCAGCATAGAGAAAACATTTGACGAGTAACTCATTCATTCTCAACCCACTTTCATTCTCTTTTAAATCTGTCAAGCAATTGTCCATAAACAGATTAAACAGCCACGGTGACGCTACACATCCCTGTCTAACACCTTTTTCGATATTAAACCATTCAGTGTATGCCCCGTTTATCCTTACACAAGCACAGGAATCCCTATAAAGAGATTGCAATGCTCGTATGAGGATACTGCTGACACCTTTCACGGACAATGCTGACCACAATTCATTCCTCACCACTCTATCATAGGCCTTTTCTAAATCCACGAACGTGCAATAGACCTTCTGGTTTTTAGCCAGAGACTTTTCGGCTATGCACCGCAAGGAAAAGACCTGATCCGTACACCCCATTCCCTTTCTAAATCCCGCTTGTGCATCCCATACTTTTTCGTCCGTTTCATTCACAACCCTTTCAATCAACACTTTCGCATACAATAAATTGTATGCGAAAGTGTTGATCGATTCGTTGATCGGTAAACCGACGACGCTGAGAAGGCTTATACCGCGGTAATTTAAGCAGTCCTGCCGTGACCCTTTCCCCTCATATAATGGCACGATTACGGCTTTGCACCAGTCTCCCGGTACTTGCCCATTTTGCCAGCACAAATTGAAAAGGCGGTACAGCTGACTAGCCACTAAGCCCTGTCCAGTCCTCAGCATCTAGACGGTATCCTATCATATCCGGCAGCCTTACCAAATTTCATACTTTTCAACACTTTTACTATTTCATCCACGCTTATCTCACTGTCATCAACATTTATATTAACCATGGAAGGTGCCGGGTGTTGTACCTACACTTCCTCTCTTTCAAATAAACATTCAAAATACTCTTTCCATCTCTTTAACACATATTCTTTTATAATGCTCCCATCTTGACTCCTGATTGTATTCAGCTCCGAGGTAGAGGTTTTTCCTCTGGCTGTATTGACGGATTTCCAGAAAAACTTTATGTTTGACTGGAAATCTGCAGTGAGCCTCCTATCAAAATCATCCTTTTGTTCTTCTTTCTTTCTAGTCACAACATCTTTCGCAGCTGATTTGAATCTTTTATACTTCTTTCTCGCTTCCTTTATCTCGTCATTCGTCGCCTTTTGAAGTTTTTGGTTAGCTTTTGTTGTTAACCTATCCAACCACGCTTTCTTCTTTTCTTGCACAGCCTTTTGTACATCTTTATCCATCCACACATTATATTTCTTTCTTCCTTTCCTTCGTTTCGCTACTCCGCATACCTCAACAGCAACATTCACGACTCCTTTCTTAAATGTCTCCCACAAATCTTCAATCACACATATCTCTTCTATGCCTTTAAAACTTTCTATCAGTTTCTCTACATACTCGTCTTTCTTATCTTTTTCTTGGAGATTTTCCACTTTTATTCTGTCCAAAACACTCGTAGACTCAGCTCCTCGGTGTCGTCATCGTTTAAAGATGCCATGTATTCGGGCTATGACCAGGAAGTGGTCTGTGTCAAGGCCTACACCGCGGTATGCTCGAGTGTCTAGCAGGTTCTTCCTCAATCTTTGATCCACAATAACAAAATCAATTATACTTCTAGACTCACCCTCAATTCTTGTATACAAATGGATCTTTTTGTGATCAAACATTGTATTGGCCACGCACAGATTCCATTCAAGCATACTTCAAGTAGGCTTTTCCCATTTTCGTTCACTCTCTCGTCCCCAAATGTACCCAGTACCTTCCTTCATACCTTCATACCCATCACGCTTTACTCCAACCCACCCATTAAAGTCCCCTAAAATCACGATCCGTTCATTTGCTCCGCAAAGACTCAAGACCTCTCTCATGCTATCCCAAAATTCCTCTCTCTCTTTTTGGGCTTTTAATGACCCACCCCCTCGCAGATCCATCGGTGCATAGACCCCACGGATAAACAAGCGGGTGAGTCCAACTTTTAACTTAACCCAGAGGAGTCTTGGGCTTACACATTCATGCTCTATCACACATTCAACTATTCGAGAGGAAAGAATCACACTAACTCCCTGACACCCTCGGCTGGTTTGGGGGACTCCCGACCAGTATGCCGTGTAGGGACCGTGAACCGTGGTGTCACATCCTTTCCTCTTGGTTTCGTTCACGCACAGGATATCTATACGTCGTTCGTCCATCATCTGACATACTTCATCTACCTTACCATCCATTCCTCCTCTTACATTCAACGTAGCGAAGCGGCTCTCCATAGGCCGCTTTTCGCCCCCGCAAGAAACGAGACGTGATGGGTGGCGAACCACATCGCCGCCATTTTGGTAAGTAAAATTCACCATTGCGTTCCCACGAGTAGCAAGGGAAAGGTTTGTTCACCCCAGAAGAGCCCCGCATGCCAGGGTAAGGCTAGCCTAATTCTGGGTCGCCCGGTCCCAGGGTAGTGTGGCACGCTAACGACTAGGCTTGCCCCTAACCATGCATCCATCCGCGCGGCAGACGTTGGATTGGCGGAGAGAATAGGAGTAAGGAAAGGGAAGTATAGGTTGTGAGAAAAGGAAGATTGGTAAGTTAAGGTGGGAATTAGGAAAGGTAGGATATTACCGCCCAGGAAGGCAAGGGATAGGACAGTAATAGCTAGGGAAGCCGGGGTCGCATACCCGTATACCATACCACAACTACCGGACAGGTAAGTTAGGATTAGTATCCCTGACATTTCTATTGTTTATATCATATATGATTTATAAGCCCAGAAGCCACGGTTTAGCTTAGCTTAGCTTAGGTAACAATACAATTCCTTTGTATTGTTTTCATTATATTGTTATCAATTATATTAATAGTATAAAAGAAAGTTTCTCTGTCCCTATAAGACAAACACTAGTCGTATTTAAACGTTGTTAAGTAACAATAATTATTGATTTTACATTGTAAATGTAAGGAGGTAGCGCTACTTAAGTATATAAATTATAATAAACAATACTGAAAAAACTTTATTTACGTCTGGTCATTAACGTAACGAAAAAGTCTTTTAAGATGGTAAAAACTAAGATTAATCTCAAAATATGTAAACCGATGACGGGGAGTTGTTTTGTGTCTGAAGTTGCAAGCTGTCTGGTTGTGTGGTGGTGAGGTACTGCGGTTGTCAGTTGTTTCGTCTAGCGTGATGATTATAGAAAATCAACCTTACCTGGTCACGATAGCCGAGTGGTTGTTTGATCGGTATTAAAGTCAAGAGACGCGAGTTCGATACTAAGGTTGTAAGCTGGAACTAACGGGGTTTTTTCTTAATTTATGAACGTTTCATTGTTGACTTGGGCATAAAGACAGGCTCACTAACTGACATATTATCCCAAAATAATATTATCGGTGAAAAGTGGGTCAAAAGGATATAATTGTTTAGACCTCTGTCTACCCCAGTAATGGGTATGGCAAAGGTATATCATGCAGTGAAATGACTTAATTGTCTTCACAGAGGTCTAGACAATAAAGTCGTTTCGACCACCACCGAAGACATTTCTGGGACAACGCGACAGATGGTGAGCCCGTCGCCGTCTTAATGTCCAAGTTAATGATATAGTCTACACATAAATTTTAGAAAACCCTCTCAAAAGGTCTCTTGACTCGATTTCCGTCCACTCAACCACTCGGCTATCGTGCGTAAAGATATTCATAAATATTAGGAAAATACAACCGTAACAACTTCGGAAAAAATTACTTCTTATTACGTAAAACAACAAGCAAAAGAGGATTATTTTCAATAAAAGTTTGCTGAAAGACTGCTACAGATAGATCATTTAAAAATAAATAAAAACCGTTTCTCGTCTCTTTCCTGTAATAATACTACAACCATTTTTATTTACGCAAATGTATCGTCATGTTAAGGAAATGAGCACAATATTTTAAAAGCTTGTCTAGGTTTCTTTTTAATCAAATACTGAAATCATTATAAATTAACTTGACTGCATAAAGCTTCTCTGTACTTGTTCGGCTTTAAGTGTGTTATATATTATGCAATGGACGGATCTATGTGTGTAACAAAATACGTTTTAAAAGCTTTGGTTTTATTTGGGTAATAGTTGCAATTATAGACGCTTGGTAGAATTTCGCAATTGATAAAGATCAGTTAATTTTAAAATGTTTTTGTTTATTATATCTTCTTTCTATCTTCACCGATAGTCCCTGACTGGGGTTGCCAAAAAATACTGATCGCCAAAAGTCATGATTCTTACGTACCACTGTCGCTTCTTTTAAATTCATAATTTTCTAAATATCGTGTCTACTCTTGGGAGGGTCAGGGCCCTCGAGCGATTTGCTCACATTTTAATTTATTTAATCACAAAAAAGATCTGCATAGCTATATGCTTGAAATAATAACTAAAATGCATCCAATCCACTTAGTTTAAGTACTAAATGGAATAGTACAACTGTTCGTGTGTTTTCTAAATTAATCTATAATTTGCTTTACGGTATCGGTAGAAATATATAAACGACAAAATTGCTTTTAATTGCGTTAACGATACATAGCGGGCTAAATGTCTTAAAAATGTATTTAAATTTATAACGACCTGTAATAGTCCACTGCTGGACATAGGGGATCCTATGTCCAGCAGTGGAGGATTTGTGATAATCGCCACACTCAGCAAGCGGATTGGCGATCGCAGTATTTTGCGTCTTAGACGAGGCTGCACGTCACTGGTCTACTTATTTTGGCCTGGTATTTTATTGAGATGGTTATCCCGGCTTCTGTGGCCATTGTCATAATTACTGCTTTCCTCGTTATCGCCTTTTACGAATTATACAAAAAGATAGGTGGTGGTGTATTCTTAGGTCGACAATATCCCCGCCATCAATACCACCACGGTCATATAAAGTAGACTAATATTAAGCAGAATGCAGATGGGAAATAGTGATTAAGTTGCGAAGTCTGGTACGTCGATTGCCAAGTTACATGCCAAGCGTAATAGATCCGCTTGCAACTTGTTAGCTTTCATGTCCACACCGGATATAATCTTATGCTATGTAGGAATTCTGATAAATGCTAGTTAAAATAGCGGCTCGCCTTTTCAAGCAACGCTGCTCACTATTTTTACTGACTTGATTCGGATTTTACAAAAATAAATAAATATTTTTTTAAATCAATCTGTAATGCCTTGACATCGCGAAAGAGAAGTCTACTAATAGAAGTGAAGTCTACAAAAAAATTTAAAAAGTCGCAAAAGTACCAAGAAAAACAATATAACCCAACCGTATATGAAGTGTGACAGTTAAAATATTTTAAAGGTAAAACTGTATTCTTTATTCAGTCTTGGTATAATTTCTATGTATTACAGTTAACTGATTATTACAAAAATTAGCCTTTTATTCTTTTAATTCGCACTTACTCAACCTATTAGAAGACGGTAGAGAACTATGGATAAATGATATTTATAGTAGCAATAAAAACTTTTTAAATAGTCTTTTTATACTGGTTGTATCTGTCCAAGTTTTAAAAAGAAAACAGCTGTTAGCAATTTTCGTCAAGCTTTTAATGATTCCATGTGACAATGATTGACGATAAATACTTATGAATGTGCCTGTTATTCCCATTGGTGTTTTAGTTGAAATGCATAAAGATAAAGATCTGAATATAACATGTTGGTGTTAATGTCATGTACGGATTGGTATCAACATTTATCCGCTATGATATAGAACGTGAAAGATTCACTTACAACCCTTCTGAATCTTTTGGGATCGAGCTGGTCTTTTTGCATGGTAGTACAAGTATGGTGCCTTATCGCGGCGGCAAAGAATATTACTGCCTAGTTGGAACCCACTGCGAACCAAAAGAAACTTACTTAACCGCTCTATCTTTGCAGAAACGGTTAGCCTGCTTCGGACGCGAGTTGGTAGATTATGGAGGGAGTGTAGTTAAGTAAAATGAAAAGGATCTTAACACCGCTTTCCTTCCCTCTACAACCGAGATGATGTCGCGGTGGAAGTAAAGTTTAGTCATTGCCATTGTTTCTCTGGCAACTCTGGCAACGCCACATAGCTGATACGGGGGCACTCTAAGGGAGGCAACGCATCTGCTATGCCTCTGGTATTGCGGGTGTTCATGGGCGGCGGTAATCACTTACCATCACGTGAGCCACCTGCTCGTTTGCTTCCCTTTTCTATAAAAAAAATAAACCATGTCTAAAATCAGTAGAACGAACCGATCTTATGAACATCCGTAGTAAAACAATAAAATTATGTCCTTACTACTTCATATTTGCATGTTTTTGTACAAAGTTTCTACGAACATTGTTATACGGGTAGGTCGATATTCAATTTGCTTTAATATTATTAGAGAAACAGCTATTATGTAACTTTAGATATTTATGACTTAAAGTTGCACAGTTAGTGCAGTAACTTCTTCGAATCTTCGAACTTTAATGCATCCATTGTTTGTTTTTTTATATTTATTGTAGTTGGGATATATCTTAAAAGGTCTATCGCTATGTGTCAATTATCAAAACCTCTTGTAAATCAATGTCACTTATACGTTTCGAAAAAAATTTAATGTCTATTACGTAGAGATGTATTATTGCAAACAATATATGCCCTATGTAGAGGCAACTTATATTGTTTGCAATAAATGGGTAAAGTCAAAGGTTTTCTTTTTCATAACTTTCCCTTCATTTTCCTAACACTTATCTGCATCATTGTGGTAAATATTAGGAGATATACTTTCAGCTTTTGTTTCCTCAATCATACACTAATAATACACTATACACGCGGAGAAGTACATGTATCCAAGCTTTGATATATGTACAATACGAAGAGCGTCAGTCATCTCCCCTCGTGGAGGCAACAACTAGTTATTTATGGCTTGCGAAAATAAATCGCAATATGTTCTGAATTTGCGATCGTTTGGATATTTGTTGCCAAATCGACAGCGCTACGGAATCACTTGCAAACATGCTGACTATGACGCCAGTGCTGTACACTCTAAATAGGCACTTCTCAGGTCTTACTACTTGACTCTCTATCTCTTGTATCTCTGTCTTTCTCAAGACATGGTGTATCAGAATGCAGACATTCAAAGCCTGTGGTAAGTTTGAAAGCCATACGAAAACCATCACTAAGTAACGCAATTATCTTAATTCACCGATACGAGTTCATGATAATCAGGAGGAAGCGAACAAGATTTGTTTTGTTTCACTGAGATACAGAAAAGTCAGTATCAATCCTGCGTTAAGTTAGGTATGGCGTGCACTTTCCCTATTTCGTGTTTTTTGGCTTACGCAGATAAGGCAAGTATACAAATTCATTCACATGTTCTAAATATTCCCAATTTACCCATATTTCACACTCCTTTCTTACTTCTTTTTTTGACATATTTTCTTCTTCGTCTATTTTCCTTAACTTACCTATTACCATGTATTTAATTATATTTTAAACTAATGCATAGAAAAGTAAATGGAAAACTCACTTGAGACTAAATTACTATAAAATTATTGTCAAATAATCTGTAATATTTATATTCTTTGCGACAGAACTTGTCTGATTCCTTGTTATCCACTATGGTATTCTCCTTCCTTGGGGGCGCAGAATAAGGCTATTAATGCAATACAACGGCACATCAAGAATCCACTACCACGCATCCCATCACGCACATCACCCCGTATATATCATCCCAAGTTTATTCAGTGGTGACCAAACAGACTCAGATCAACCTTGTATTATAAATATGGCTGTTCAGAACTTACGAGTAACAGCAGCATACATAGCATTTCCTCAAGCAGCAAAGCATGTAGCATGCAGCAGCAAAGCATATTTTTATTTTTTACGGATTGTTTCAAAGCTGCGGTGGCCAGAGGTCTAGACAATTATGTTGTTTGGGATATCCTCAAATAAACATGCACAATAATAAAAAAGTAATGCCGCATGAATGTGAAACGGCAATATTATTTAATGACGATTAACAGTATATTATTTTGTGGGTTCATAAAAATGGATTACTCAATATAAAATAAAAGTTACTACAATAGCAGAAACGGTAGGGTACTGTGAAAAGGTAGTAGTAAAAAAAAGGACAACTGCTTCGTGTAACTAGTAACTTAATTTTTGTAAGAATACAAATAGTTGAGGTGGAAACTATTCTTTACTTTAATATAAACTTTTGTCGTCGACTACGCTAGCCAATTCAATTTCAAAAGTAGTCTACAACCGTCTATCCAGGTTTTATATATTTTTATGCCAAAATAAACCAAAATGAATAGATCTGAAAGCGAAACATATATACATTGCTCTGATCGCAAAGTAACTGAAGCACTTGTAATATGGAATTGAAGGCAACGACAATCCAAGGAATTCGCTTCTCATTTAAAATATTAGTTAGGCCTTTACTTTTTTCTGTCTGGCATGTCTTTACCTATTGGGAAAATTGATGATTATTTTAATAGAATTAATGATGATGTGATTATAACTGATGATTTATAGGATTGATTTTTGTTAGAATATTTGAAAACATTTTATTAGATATTATTTTATTAACGCTATCTTAGTATTAAAAAATAAGAGATAAATAAAATATTTTATTTTTTATTATTATTATTTTTTTATTTATCTTCACGCACAATCCCTGACGGGGTAGCCAGAGAGAACAGATCGCCAAGTGTCATGATCCCTACATACTTCTTTCGCTTCTTTCAGATTCATCATCTTCTTCATACATGCACGTCTAGGTATCCGAGTACTCTTGACCCTCCTCTCTTCGAGCAATTTGCTCACATGGTCTTCGAACGTTAGTCTCGGTCTACCTCGACACCTTTTAATATTAACTTTCGCGCTATATATTTTCTTCACCATTCGGTCTTCACTCATTCGCTCAACGTGCCCAAACCATCGAAGCACGCCCTTATCCATTTTGAGACAAGGTCATCTTTCAAACCTGCCATATTGCGAATCTCTTCGTTTCGCTTTCGGTCGGCCATGGTAAGGCCGCACATTTTACGAAGAGATCGCATCTCCACTGCATTCAACCTGCTTTTATGCTTCTTCTGGCATACCCAGGTTTCGCTGCCATATAACAAAGTCGGTACCAACACTGCGTTATGTATTGCAAGGCGTGCATTTTTTCACAACGCCTTGCCTTTTGATTAACGCAGTCAGGGCACCATTGACTTTGTTCCCTGCAGCGACACGCCTGTCCACATCTAAATCACATCTTCCATCCCGGCTAAACGCACTCCCCAAGTATACAATTTCATTCACCTGTTCTAGACATTCCTGATTTACCCAAATTTCGCACTTCGTTCTTTCTTCGTCCCTTTCAAATACCAGAACCTTAGTTTTATTAGCATTCAAACGGAGACCATTAATTTCACAATCTTCTTTCATACACGTGACTAATGCCTGCAGTTCTGCCTCTGATGGTGCAATAAGCACTGCATCATCAGCATAAAGCAGACAATTTACTTTTATGTCACCCAATTTCACACCCAAACAGCTATCTTTCAGCTTCTGTAAACAGCTGTCGTGATACAGTATGAACAGCCAGGAAGACATGACACAACCCTGTTTTACGCCCGTTTGGACGCTAAACATGGGTGACAGGTCATGCCCTACCCGCACACAGGCTTTACAGTCACAGTAAAGTGACTGCACAGCCCTTAGCAATCGACCATCCACACCATACCCCGGCAACAGTTCCCACATTTTCTTCCTTACAACCTTATCAATTGCTTTCTCAAGATCCACAAAAGCACAGAAAATCTTCTGGTTAGCAGCCAGAAGCTTCTCCGTGATCATGCGGAGAGAAAACATTTGATCCGTGCATCCTCTTCCAGGTCTAAATCCGCATTGTGCCTCCCATAGAAATCTTTCCGATTTATCTTGCATCCTACGTGTCAAAACCTTCGAGTAAACTTTACTTGCTAAACTGGTCAAGCTGATCTCTTTCATACTGATGACCTCAGTGTCATCGAGGTCCGAGTCTGGCGTACCAATCACGGCGTCACCCCCGGATCCCTCACTGAGATCATCACACGCATACATCTCTCTATAAAATTCGCTCTATCGCTGCATGACGTCCGATTTTTCTGAGAGGACGTCAATGGTTCCCGAAAGCACTTTATTCATTCTTAAGGCTGTCGCACCACTCCGGGTCCTTCCAACCTCTTTCCAGAAGAGTTTGGAGTTCTCCTTGAAGTTGTGCGACAACCTTTCGTCCGCTTCCATTCTACTCCTTTCACGCACTTGTGCTTTCGTGTGAACTTTCTGGAGCTTATATCTTTCTTTCCTCTTCTCTCTCATATCCTTATCATTACTAGAGGCCAAGTAGTCTAACCATGCTTTCTTCTTCTTATTTACAGCTTCTTTCACTTCGTCATTCCACCATGCATCACCCTTTTTACTACTACCTCTTTTCACAGTTCCACACACATCTTCCGCTGCACTAACCATTCCATCTCTAAGGCTCTGCCATATTTCTTCCACACATTCTTTCCTGACACCAATGCTGTCCAGCTTTTCGGCTACCCTTGCTTGATATTTATTCCTAGTGTCCGCTTCCTGAAGCTTCCAGCTTCGGATGCTACCGACCGACTGTGGTTCTGGTATCGCCGACCGGTGGCGTCAACCCGCGAACAGACCCCTAAATCTAGTAATCACTAGATAGTGATCCGTTCCCAGGTCAGCACCTCGGAACACTCGCGTATCCATCACCTATTTTCGCAGTCGGTCATCCACCAGGAATAAATCGATCATACTTCTCTCATTCTCTCTTGTTCTAGTATACATATGGATTTTCTTGTGACTAAACATAGTGTTTGTCACAAGAAGACCCTTTTCCGTGCATACAGCCAGTATAAGCTTGCCAGCATCGTTAACCCTTTTATCGCCAAACATTCCAAGCACCGACTCGTACCCTGGCCGAGCGGTACCAACCCATCCATTCAAATCACCACATACAACAATTCTTTCGTTTCCTCTAACTAAGTCTAGAACTTCTCTTACATTCTCCCAAAACTCCTCCAGCTCAGCTCTGGACGACGAAGCCACCGGCGCATAAACAGCCAAAAGGAATAACTTCGTCAGTCCCAATTTAAAGCGAACCCAGAGAAGTCTCGAGTTCACAACCTTATATTCAGTCATAACATCGACCAACCGAGACGACAGCAGCACCCCACTCCTGGCAGGCGCTCTCGCTCTCAGGACTCCGGACCATAGAGCTAACGCCCCGCCAGGGAGCTCTTCAGTACCGCTGCCCTTCCGCTTGGTTTTCGACAAACACACGACATCTAATTCTCTTTCTTTCATTATTTCAATCAACTCATTCGTCTTATCTCTCATGCCTCCTCTAACATTCCACGTGCCAACTCTGCACTCCGTCCTCCACCTTCCGCCGTGTCGGGCTGTGCGTGACGGGTGGCGGTCCCCATCGCCGCTTTGCGCGCTGCATTTCACACCAACGGGGACGAACTGGTGTGCGTCGCCTTGGGGGGACGCCCTAACCCTCGTTGGCATGGGTGCGCAGCTGTGTAGAATTGCAGCCCTGAAAAGGGCTGGCAGGGGTCGCGACGAGCACGCTTCTACAATGACCCCCTATTGTTATTTTTTATTAACACCGTAAATATTTCTTCACGCAATTCCCAATACAGGGGTAGACAGAGGTCAAGTCTAGACAATTAAGTCCCTTTGACCCACCTTCCACCGAAGATATTTTCGGGACAACGTGACAGGTGGTGAGCCCGTCGCCGCCTTTATGTCCAAGCCAACGATGAAATTCGTACATAAGTTTTGAAAAACTCATTGGTACTGCCACCTGGGGATCGAACTCGGGTCTCTCGACTCGAAATTCCGACCACCCAACAACTCGGCTATCGTGACTATCGTGACCGTAAATATTTCAGTTATAAATATTTACTATAATGGCACCATAAATATTTATACATAAATAAATAATAAATACAGAAAACATTTTCGAATGGGAAGCTCCACTAAAAATCGCGGATTGTTAAATTACCTTATAAATCTGCAACTCTGTATATTTAGATATATAGATGTTTCTACCGATAACGTATGTATGGCTGAACGGGTAGAAACTGTATACTATAGTATATAAATATGTTTATATATCTATTACACATTCTCATCTAACATTCTAGGTAAGTGGTATTAGAAGTTTGTGTTGTTCCTAGTATTTACATTATATACATAGGTATAAAGTCACGATAGCCGAGTGGTTGGGTGGTCTATACCTGAGGTCGATCCCCAGTGGCAGGCTCCTACAAATGGGTTTTTTCAAAAATTTATGTACGAATTATATCTTTGGCTTGTTGGCTAAAGACGTCGACGGGCTCACCACCTGTCTCGTTGTCCCGAAAATATCTTCGGTGGAAGGTGGGTCGCAGGGACTTAATTGTCTAGACTATACCTCTGTCTACCCCTGTATAGGGAATTGCGTGAAGATATATGTTTATTATGGTTATTATTATATATCACTGCTAAAAAAGTTAATGTTTTATGAACGTACATTACATTGCCGTTTATACATATACTACTTTCCGCTTTCGCGCGAATTCGCGACGTGGTTTGTATTATAATATGTGAAAAAAAGATTTTTAATTGTAACCAATATGTTATTTCGCCCTAAAATTTCAACAGAGTTCTGTAACCGGAAAGCTTTAATAGAAAATGCTTATGCTTTTTCGACTTCAACTCCGTTCTAAAACGTATCTATAATTAGAGGAACAAAAACAATGAATGTGTAGAGATGGGAGAAGCATTGTGGTTAGGGAATAAATATAGTTTGTGAACTTGTTTTGGGTAATGTAAAGAGCAAAACATCTATAGCACGTACTGTTTATAGCAAACATGTTTCTAATTAAGACGTGTAAATATCCGCTCTAATCTCGATGTTTGTATAGAAAGTTGTTAAGATAACTTGATACGTATAATTGGTATCAATCTCTGATATTTTTTATTAACACCGTAAATATTTCTTCACGCAATTCCCAATACAGGGGTAGACAGAGGTCAAGTCTAGACAATTAAGTCCCTTTGACCCACCTTCCACCGAAGATATTTTCGGGACAACGTGACAGGTGGTGAGCCCGTCGCCGCCTTTATGTCCAAGCCAACGATGAAATTCGTACATAAGTTTTGAAAAACTCATTGGTACTGCCACCTGGGGATCGAACTCGGGTCTCTCGACTCGAAATTCCGACCACCCAACAACTCGGCTATCGTGACTATCGTGACCGTAAATATTTCAGTTATAAATATTTACTATAATGGCACCATAAATATTTATACATAAATAAATAATAAATACAGAAAACATTTTCGAATGGGAAGCTCCACTAAAAATCGCGGATTGTTAAATTACCTTATAAATCTGCAACTCTGTATATTTAGATATATAGATGTTTCTACCGATAACGTATGTATGGCTGAACGGGTAGAAACTGTATACTATAGTATATAAATATGTTTATATATCTATTACACATTCTCATCTAACATTCTAGGTAAGTGGTATTAGAAGTTTGTGTTGTTCCTAGTATTTACATTATATACATAGGTATAAAGTCACGATAGCCGAGTGGTTGGGTGGTCTATACCTGAGGTCGATCCCCAGTGGCAGGCTCCTACAAATGGGTTTTTTCAAAAATTTATGTACGAATTATATCTTTGGCTTGTTGGCTAAAGACGTCGACGGGCTCACCACCTGTCTCGTTGTCCCGAAAATATCTTCGGTGGAAGGTGGGTCGCAGGGACTTAATTGTCTAGACTATACCTCTGTCTACCCCTGTATAGGGAATTGCGTGAAGATATATGTTTATTATGGTTATTATTATATATCACTGCTAAAAAAGTTAATGTTTTATGAACGTACATTACATTGCCGTTTATACATATACTACTTTCCGCTTTCGCGCGAATTCGCGACGTGGTTTGTATTATAATATGTGAAAAAAAGATTTTTAATTGTAACCAATATGTTATTTCGCCCTAAAATTTCAACAGAGTTCTGTAACCGGAAAGCTTTAATAGAAAATGCTTATGCTTTTTCGACTTCAACTCCGTTCTAAAACGTATCTATAATTAGAGGAACAAAAACAATGAATGTGTAGAGATGGGAGAAGCATTGTGGTTAGGGAATAAATATAGTTTGTGAACTTGTTTTGGGTAATGTAAAGAGCAAAACATCTATAGCACGTACTGTTTATAGCAAACATGTTTCTAATTAAGCCGTGTAAATATCCGCTCTAATCTCGATGTTTGTATAGAAAGTTGTTAAGATAACTTGATACGTATAATTGGTATCAATCTCTGATATTTTTTATTACATTTGATCAAAATTCAAGAATAACTTCTTTCATCCTACCTAGAATATTATTTTTTTAATTTTCTTGGGTGAAAAAACTTACTTTAAAGAATCATTTCTTAATCTCAATCTGCCCAATAAGACCGCTTTTTTACCCAACATCGATGTAAATATGCCAATTTACTTTCCATTGTTTCGTTGTTGTTGTCAGCTCTGTGGTTCCGGGTTCGATAACCGGACGGGTCAATGTAGAAAACCACTTTTTCTACACATCTTTGGGTCTGGGTGTTTGTGGTTTCTTCGTTGTTTGCGATTCCATAATACAAGTGGTTTAGCTATATAAGGTCAGAGCAATGTATGTGATATTGCCCCTAAGTATTTATTAATTTATTATTTATTTATTTCAACATTCTATTAAATGAAAACGTTCTAATCTTAAGTGTCATAAGATGTAACCCTGGGAACTCCATAAAAAACTCCTCCATGTAAAACGAAAGCTGTAGAAATGTAATGTCTACGTAAAATATGTGGCGTTTCTTATGCCGAACGAAACGAAACGAAGTGATTCGAAATATAGTAGGTTATATGATCTTATTACTAAATCTAATCACTAAAATAATTATGACCGTGCTTTGATGGTTTCGGTTGATTGATCGAATGAGTAAAGAATTAATGGTTTCCAAAACATATAGCTTGAAAGTGATCAAAAAAAGGGGCAGAGAAGGCAAAAACATGAGAAGCGAATTGCTCAAAGGGAAAGTCAAAACAGACCCAAAGAAAGACACGCGATAAGCAATAAAAATATTTGATTTGAATATACGAAAATAATGAATTTCATAGAAGCGGAATTGGAGTAAGGATTTTGACACTTGGTGATTTGGCTTTGCCGCCAGCATGAAACCTGAATTTAATAATAATATAAGATACGATATAAGTTCTAAGCACGTAATTTATTGACCTGTCTATTCTAGTTTAAAGATTGCGATACTTTATAGAAAAGTAGATAGCACTTCGTTGAAAACTTCCGGCTTGGAACGTTCCTTGAAAATATAACAACTTTGTCCAACAAGCTCCACGGGTACAGAATTTTAATGAATCAACCCTCTCCGTGTTGATACATCGCGTCGGCAATTTAGAGCGAAACGTGTTTTAAATTTTTTTAAACGCACCGTCATCCGAGATTAATTTGGACGACGCGACACAATTTCTGTACACGGTGATTATATTGCTTCATAGTCAAAAATATAATCAAGGGAAATCATTTGTACTTTCATCTTGTTATCATATCGGCATGGTAAAGTCTTCTGCGGAACGTAGACTTCACCCGTTCGAGAGGATTTGCCATAGCCCCTATGCTTGGCAAGCCAATTGGCCATTGCAATTGGCATTTGCATTGCAAGGTAGAGGGTATATTTCTACCGTAGACGATGCAGCCCGTTACCGATCTGCTGAATTTTGGTCTAGATAGGATAACTATAAGATAGTACCAGAAGATAGTTATCCTACCATGTTTCGATTGCATTTTCAAGGATCTTCTCTTAGTCGTATTTTACGACAGTCATGAGAAGAGTGGGCAAGGTATTATTTTATGATACCAAATGGCAAGTTAGTACTTTACGAAGGAATATTTCAATATTTAATTATTTTTGTTTTTTCTTGGTAAATTTTTGTCTATACAAAAAAGGGCATCGTTAATCTGACGGATTATGTAATATAAGTCAAATGCTCTTATTTCGACGACGAAATGAACTTGAATATTTTATGTTTACTTCTGAACCTTGATGAAAAAAAAGTACAAAAGGTTGTATTGTTTTAAAAAATTCTATTACTTTCTTTGTAAAAGTATTCTTACCTACAGAATAAAAAAAATCATAAATGTAGCGGGCCACTAACCCTCAGTCACCTATTCCGTCTCGATCATTACTTATAATTTCAATAATAATAATGTTTACAACAATCAACCACGATATCCATAGAAGAATTCTCTCAGTGAAGGTGACAAAAAAATATTAGGTACATATGGCAAGG
The DNA here is from genome assembly GCA_029286605.1 of Sericinus montela. Lineage (NCBI taxonomy): Eukaryota > Metazoa > Arthropoda > Insecta > Lepidoptera > Papilionidae > Sericinus > Sericinus montela. Next base: position 1,388,293 of record JAGSMR010000020.1, read on the forward strand.
GTGACAAAGTTACGCTTGGTTATAGATACAGGCGCTATGGAATATATATATATATATATATATATATATATATATATATATATATATATATATATATATATATATATATATATATATATATATATATATATATATATATATATATATATATATATATATATATATATATATATATATATATATATATATATATATATATATATATATATATATATATATATATATATATATATATATATATATATATATATATATATATATATATATATATATATATATATATATTATCTATAATTAGATATGCTTTTTGGGATTAACATCCTTAACTCATGTATTCACATCATATTAACGTTTGCCCAAAGCTACGATAGTCGAGTGGATATATTATAAAATTTTAATCAGGACACTCGTACCAATGGGTTTTTCAAAACCTATGTACGAATTATATCGTTGGCTTGGACATAAAGACGGCGACGGGCTCACCACCTGTCACGTTGTCCCGAAAATATCTTCGGTGGAAGGTGGGTCGAAGGGACTTAATTGTCTAGACTCGACCTCTGTTTATATTGGGAATTGCGTGAAGATATTTAATTTTTTTAATCAGTACACTCGAGTTCGATCTCTAGGTGGATAGCTCGTGCTAATTAGTGAGTATGTGCTATTTGGTACATTGACTTGAACAATGACAACTAAATAAGACGACGGCAATCTTAGCAACTACCACGTTATTATGTTCATAAAAATATGTATATGCCTTTTGGACATTAAAAAAAAAACAAAAAAGAACTGAAATATGATCGAAAGGACTCGAAATTGCCCAGAACTTGGACTACCCCAATATTAGGAAGGTATAAAAATATTTAAAAATATTCCCAAATATCATAAGAAAATCCCGATAGCCGAGTGGTTGGGTGGTCGGAATTCCGACTCGAGAGACCCGAGTTCGATCCCCAGGTGGCAGGCTCTTACCAATGGTTTTTTAAACACTTATGTACGAATTATATCGTTGGCTTGGACATAAAAACGGCGACGGGCTCACCACCTGTCACGTTAACCCAAAAATATCTTCGGTGGAAGGGGGGTCAAACTGACTTGATTGTCTAGACCAGACCACTGTCTACCTCTGTATTGGGAATTGCGTGAAGATATTTATTTATTTATTTTAAAAATATCCCCAAGTATAATTTAGAATACTTATAGTAAATAACGGGCATCATTCAATCAATTATGAATGTTAATATGTGTTAAGAATGCAGAGACCGTGCATATTAAGATTTTTTTATTTAGTACAAATCATTCCGTGGGCGATAAGATTTTTATAAAATTTTGATTGATTTTATTTTTTCTACGAAGTTATTAGATATTTACCTAGTTTTTAATTAGGACACTTGATTTATGCAGAATCCTGCACTGTTTTTGTTTCGGGAAAGGAACGTAATTTGTTTTTTAAGCGTTAGCTGATGGTATGAAGTGTAATATTCTAGGGTCCAGCATTGATGTCTTATTCTGTTGATGTTTTGGTACTTGCTACCTGGTAGAAACTCATTTTTTTTAATGGTGTGTTTTTAATGAGAATATTAAATTTATTCATACTGTCACGATAGCCGAGTGTTAGGGTGATCAAAATACGAGTCTTGAGACCCTAGTCCAATCTCCAGGCGGCAGGCTCATACCAATAGGTTTCAAAAACTTATGTACGATTTATATCGTCAGCTTGAACATAAAGATGACGATTGGCTTACCACCTGTCACATTTTCCCAAAGAATCTGTGAAAGTTGGTTCGAAAGATCTTAATTGTCTAGATCTCAGTCTACCTCAGTATTAGGAATAACGTTTTTTTTTTCATTTATATTGTTGCTAGTTTAATGCTATTCCTTCTTCTTAATAAAGTGTGTATATATAAAAATAAAAAAGTATCTTCACGCAATTCCCAATACAGGGGTAGACAGAGGTCAAGTCTAGACAATTAAGTCCCTTTGACCCACCTTCCACCGAAGATACTTTCGGGACAACGTGACAGGTACTGAGCCCGTCGCTGTCTAATAAATAAAGTGTGTAAAAATTAATATAGAACGTTTGTATGTTTGTTACAAATAATAATTACGCAAAAATTTATCAATAGATTTGAATGACATTTGGCAATACATAAAAGTTAAAAAAAGAAAAAAAAACCTTGATACATATGATACATATTATCCAGGAAGAGTACACGCATACGCCGGATGGGGGACAGAATTGAAACTTGATTTTGGTTTGTTTTTTTGGGAGTTAAGAGATGGCTACAATTTGCTACGAGAAATCAAAGAATTCCGAGATGAAACACGGAAGAAGTCGCTGGTACGATTTGAGACTAGTAAAGTAATAAGATTTAACTTTGGTTTTACTCTAAGCTGTAATTTTGGTTATGTTAACATTCAATGATTTCAACAAAAAAAAGTTATTTAGTAACGAACAGCAGCATTCGCGGTGGAAGGTATACTGGCACTGACACCCTTTAACAATCTTACCAAGCTTGGCGATTATCGCAAATTCTCCTCAAAGGAGAGCCTATTTCCTGCAGTGAACCTTAATACCTTGTCTTAAAGGCCTAATCCATTCGATACTTGGGGACCTTCTGTGCGACCTTTATTTAGAGAAATCCATTTGAGCATGAACTGGCCGACAGTGAATACCGATGCCTATGAACATCTGCAATACCGGAGGAATAGCAGGTGCGTTGCCGGCCTTTGAGAGAGGTATAGGCTCTTTTCTTGAAGGTTTCTAAGTCGTATCGGTCCGGAAAAACTGTTGACGGCAGCACATACCATAAAGTGCAAGTGCGTGGCAGAAAATTCCGTGAAAAACGCACTGTGGAGAAATGCCAAGCATCAAGGAGGTGTTGATGAAAGTTTTGGCTATGCCTTAAGGTACTATGGTGAAATTCGGCGGCTGGGATTTATGCGAACAATTTCTCGGAGCGCTCCCCGTAGTAGATCTTGTAAAAAATGCAAAGAGATGCAACATCTCTTCGCAAAGTTAGGGGATCTAGCCGATCAGATAGAATATGGTCATCGCCGATTCGAGCCGCTCTTCCTTGGATACGGTCAACTGGAAGGAGCTGTCTCTGGGGTGCCCCCGCCCAGAGATGCGAACAGTACTCCATGTGCGGCCGAACCTGTGCCTTATAAAGTTGCAAGCGGTTAGCTACTATATAGACTGAAAACAAACGAGTCAACTTCTATCGCCTTCCGATAAAATTCGCCGATAAAATTTTTGGGAAAACGTGACAGGTGGTGAGCCCGTCGCTATCTTAATGTATAAATATGCTCTTTAAATATTCATATTGAAAATATTAATAATACAGAAACTTTGCAATAGCCAGCTTTTTACGTAAGCTGTCAATTACACACAAAGCCCTCACCCGACGCCCTGTAATGGCAACTTATAGATAATCTGCGTATCAGTACGGCACAGTCACCGGCAGCGGTCGTGTTTTCGACATGTCCACTCGACCGGAATGGAGTGATCGTGTTGAATGGGACTTATCTACCTGACAATAGTTTAAAGGCTACCATGATATAAAATTATCGACAGCTGTTGACGCATCGCATTCACATATGTTTTGTAGAGGACAAGCTAGTTGAGCAGAGGAGTACTGAATGCTTAAGGAAACTTGATTTTGATCTCTATGTTAAAAGCTCGTAGCATAGAGTTTTTCGAAGGTACTTGTTTAACGTACTGTCTGATTGCTGCCACCTTGAAATTAAGTATACAGTCCTGAGAGCATTTATTAGGTATCCTTCTTAGACTTCTATTAAAATATTACAATATACTTTAGTGCACATCGATTATTTTATTCGTTTGTATATTATTTTTAAGGATCTTTATGCGTCATCCGCATCGGAGTAACTAGATGGGACAGATCGATCTATCACGATCCATACGTATACGACCAAGTATCACGATTTTTATATAGGTACCTCTTTCGCTTTAATTCGAGTTCATTTACCTTCTCTTTTTGGGGTAATTTGCTCACGAGATCTTCAAAGCGAGTATTGGCATACTTCGACTCATTTTATAGTTTACTTTAAAGTTTTTAAGTAAAATGAAAAATAGATATGGGCAATGATTACATCGTTGCCATAGATATCGTCTAGCTGAATGAATTATCCTCTATCTATGTGTGCTAATTATCTATGTGTGTTATTGTAAGAGTTGAGTGAGGGAATTTTAGAACAACAATTTTGGAATGAGCATCTTGGATGGTACCAAAATTAAGCATTGTTCTGCAGTAGTAGACAGTATAGGTCTGATACTGTAATCGCCAATGCGATTGCAAAACCTGCGATAGACTTTTTACAGGTTGTCAACGACGAATATGTAGGTTAAATGGAATATTTCTGTTATCTATGACTGTCGTAAAACCAATAAAATGTATTCTGGAATTTATAAGTGGTTTGTCACGATATAATTTTATTGTCGGAGTAAATATTAACTATGAATTGACACAAGCAATTACTTCCATTGTTTGACTGTTTACAACATTGTGTATGTCGTCATTTCATCTTTAGAGAATCCTTCTTCACTCCCACTGTACGATGTTGCATCTCAAAAACTTTCTTCTCCAAGAGTTTTTTTTAAACGTCAAATACATTGCTCCGATCCCAAAGTAAGATGCTAAAGCACTTGTGGTATGGGATAATCGGAAACAACGAAGGCATCACAAACACCCAGACCCGAGAAAATGTAGAAAAAGTGGTTTTTCTACAGTGACCCGACCGGGAATTGAACCCGGCACCTCGAGATGGCTACACCTTGAAAACCAGTGTTTACACCACTCGTCCACGGAGATCGTCGAAGTTGCCAGTTCAGCGAGCTATATGGCCGACATAATGTCACTTTAGCGTAGAGATCTTTACATATATACTTATAGTTTACTTATAGATAGACCTTTATCGATTCACTTTTCTTCGGAGCTTATGTATAAAAATTTGCTTCTTTACGTGAGTGGCCCCAAGACTCGAAACTAGTCGACGGATTCTTTTTAAAATTTAACTCAACGTTAAATTTCTATTAAAGAGTGTTTATGTACATTTTTATCTCGATATTTACCTACAACTAGAAATTCTCTACAAGGTAAGTCAACGATTTTAATTTGAATGGGGGGTTTCTCGGTAAATCAGTGTTTCCAAGAATTTTTTAAACAATTAAGTTTCTAATACTCGTAATTAATGTCATATTGTGCCACAGCAAAGCGATTATGATTTGAGCGATTATAATTATGATTTGTTTAGCTAATAATATTAAAAAATGTGAATTTATTCAACTTACAGTCATAAACTAAATATACAGTAGTAAGGTAACTAATAAGTATGGTAGAAGGTAAACCTGTGTTAGGAATCCCTCCTCTTCATGTAATAATTATAAGACGAAAATAAGACTTAATTGTTTAGACTGGACCTCTATCTGCCCCGGTATTGGGAATGGTGTGATGATATTTTACGAAAATAGAGGTTACTTTGTATAAATAGGAAATATAAGTAAGGAGATGGAGATATGGCCCACTAATATGAGATTATGTACGTGGGAGGGGAAATTTGCGTGTGAGCGAAAATATTAATGTTTGTCAATAATCGGGCAGTTCTAAAATCAAATAAATAACTCGTATCATATGCGTGAATGAGCTTTAATAGAAACTAAATATAGAGTTGCGACCTACATGTCATTCCAGACACGCCTCGCAACGGATGTGGTTTGATCATTGCGAGGTGACAAATGCGTCTCGTTAGTGCAATTTCACGAACCCGCATCTATTATATCACATGGAGAAGTTGCAGGAACATTCTCCCTCTATGTACATTATATCCATGAAACTCTCTATAACCATAAATACCCGCTTATATTTTACTTGCTGGTGTTATTACTAATAAAGCCTAATGAAGCTAACATTTCTGATAGATACTCTAGCTCAAGACTGGAGATGAAACTTGCTTATAAAAACTACGTGCGTACTTCGTTTTACAAGACAACAGGCAAGTTAGGCAGTCTGCTGAAACTTTCCCTAAATCTTTCAGCACAAATATCGTCACGATAGCCGAGTTGTTGGGTGGTCGGAATTTCGAGTCGAGAGACCCGAGTTCGATCCCTAAGTGGCAGTACCAATGAGTATTTCAAAAACTTATGTACGAATTTTCATCGTTGGCTTGGACATAAAGGCGGCGGCGGGCTCACCACCTGTCACGTTGTCCCGAAAATATCTTCGGTGAAAGGTGGGTCAAAGGGACTTAATTGTCTAGACTTGACCTCTGTCTACCCCTGTATTGGGAATTGCGTGAAGATATTTATTATATTTATTATTTACAAATATCGCGAAATGACCATTACGACCAAACATCGAAAACATCTTTTCTCTTTCACTTTTTCCTTTCTTTACCTTTGTTGGCCGACCCTTAAAAAAGAAGCACCCACTTAGTATATAGTCCCTAAATTTTGAGTTCGTGTCAAAACTTCCGGCTTTCATCATTTGTCACGATATCAAATGTAACATTTGTGTCAACTCCGTAGAAACTTTCTATTATTTCCTGACACCAGTCACGCAGATTACTACTGAGATTGCTACGCCCACGCTTAAATTCATTAAAACAATTGTAAACAGCCGTGCGAGATGGGGCTTCAATATTAAATGCCAATCGAAGTCTATCATAGCCTTTTTGTAGATTAAGACCACAACGAAAGTCGTTATAAATCACGGCCCGAAAAGTCTCTTTCGTTAAATTCATTTTAGATGTAAAAATACTTTTGGAATTGCCGCCGATTCACAAAAATGCCAATTGTGGTACCAAAGAGTTCTATAATCGAAATTGAAAAGAAGTTTTTATTGCCAATGTTTCCAACTTACCCCTTTTATTTTTTTTGAATCGTTTCAATAGTTATTGCACTTGTGCTGGATGGAAATGGGTAAATGTATTTAATATATTTCTAACTAGGCGATATAATTTTATTTTTTTTTGTGCTTTTTATTTGACTCTGCGGTCGCTCATCGTAGAGTCTACTCGCTTGAGGGTGCCTTGTTTTGAGGCGAAACACGTGTCGCGTTTTCGGTGGTGGTGTGTGTTACCTGGTTTGAGTGTAGTGGTGGTGGTGCATACAGTGGAATTGGTGCACACATCTGTGGAATTGGTGCACGCATCTGTGGGAGGGAGGGTGGTGCTCTTCTTCTCTTCGGACCAGGTAGCATATACCTTTTTATATTTTCATGCGGAGGGTTGCGAAGTAATTTTTTCAATAACAACTTTATAATGAATTTCCGCAAAGTAACGTCTGAGTCAATTAACTAGCTTTTTATTTTTTTATTAATTTACTAAACTCTTTTTAATAATCATGATAGTCGAGTGGTTATCTCGTCAAATTAAAAAGTACCGGAAATGTTAGACGGAAATATAAAAAATAACCCGTCCTTTCTCCCTTTTCATATAATTAAATAAAAAAAATCAGTTCGATTTGTTTCATTTTTTCACGTAAACCTTGTCCTGATAGTAACTAACATAAGGGAAAAAAAATGTCTGATTTCGTGTAGTCGTTTGGAATTTATGTGCGTACATACATTTCGGCAATTCATTTTATTTAAACGGATTATACATATATTCTGATGTATTTCTTTTTACAAAATCTTTCATATTAAAAAAATATCAATATTTATTCGTGATGTTTTCTTGTTTGTTAATAAGTTATTGATAAATTATGTTGTATGTTTCTTTACTTTTATAGATTTCATTATAAAGTAATATTACAAGCAGATAAGTGACGGCAGTATAATACATTAAACACCTTAAACGCTGCTCATCTACAACCTACTGATTCACGCTTATATTTTTCTTAAAGATTTGACAATCAATCGTAGATAGTAATTGTTAATTTAATCTGGATGATATTTTCAAAAAGATTTAAGACTTTAAAAACTGACTTTAAAAACTTTAATAAATGTAAACTGGATCCATGCCATCTACAGTACGCATATTATGTGATGTCCAGCAAAAATACTATTTTATTTGTTATTCTATTGATGCCATAATGATAATAGCTGACATGAAGAAAGAAAAATAGTGAAAGCTTTTAGCTAGATCCAAACTATATACATAAATGAAGTACAATAAAATTTATTAAGCCCGATTTTCGACTTGCACAAGACATTATTACTACGTAATAACGCTATACTTATAAGAGAATACTGACGCTCTTTAATGGCCACAGAGTATGAGCTTTGATTTGTTATCCGATTGAACGTAGGTATACTTTACCTTTATGATATAACTGTAAAGAATAGGCTTAAAATTAGCTTAAAAAATAAAATTTAAGACTTTAAATTTAATAAAATAATTTTCATAGACATAAACATTTCTTTTTGTTATAGAATACAAGGATGATATCACAACAAAGCAATATGTCTGATTTGATACCTGAAGACAATTCAACTGACAGTGAGTACACACCATACGAAGATCGACTCGAGACATACTTAGTACCGGTTATATTTGCAATAATTTTCATCGTGGGCGTCCTCGGCAACGGAACTCTGGTGATTGTCTATATCAGACATAGGGGTATGAGGAATGCGCCAAACACGTAAGTTCTACTAATATATAATGTCGTTTATATCTTATGACGTGAGCGTTATGACGCATACATTATGAGCATTTGACAAAAGAACTATTGTCAAGGGTTAATAGCCTAAGGGGTTATGTTCCGGACTGCGAAACATGATGTCACATATTTGAGCCTGAAGGCTATAGTACACATTCCTGATAGAAACATCAAAACTTAGTTGGAATGGAATATCCGCAATGTTATGTAGTACAAGCTGGCACCGCAAACGCTGTTTTTATAACGACTAATCAACCCCAATTTTTTCATGGCCAATTAATCTAATTTGCCATGAAAAAATAGGAGTTGATCGTAGAAGAAGATGTATGTAATATAAAAACAATTGTCTAAAAAATAAACAAAAAAATTAAGGGGTTGACTACCCTTAAAATTCAGAGGTATGACAAGTAGATGTTGTTAGATTCTCAGATATACCCAATATGCACACAAAATTTCATGAAAATCGGTCGAGCAAATTCGGAGGAGTTTGGAAAAAAACACCGCGCTACGGGAATTTTATGTATTAGAAGAATATAGTAGGCCACTGTCATTTTGTCGTTATAAAAATATATTTTGTGACCTCGCCCACGAAGCCATGAGTTGGAGATATACAATGCGGATATAATGTGCTATGCTGGTGGTTGCTTTATATGTAGATTGATGAGATATATATGAGCACTCTACAATCCTCCAATCTCAGTACACGATAAAGTTAAATTGCTTTAACAACACTTATTCGTTTAAAAATCGATCAAAAACGTTAAACTTTTATAAAAACTTTATGAAGCATTTTTCTTCCAGGTACATATTTTCCTTAGCCTTGGCTGATTTACTGGTCATCCTCATCTGTGTGCCATTCGTCTCCATCATCTACACTCTCGAGTCATGGCCTTGGGGTGAAGCTATTTGCAGAATATCTGAAGCCGGCAAAGATATCAGTATCGGAGTTTCAGTTTTTACTCTTACTGCTCTATCCGCTGAACGTTATTGCGCGATTGTAAATCCATTTCGAAAACTTCAGGTATATCCATCACTTAAGTTACATTTTACGTGTACACATTTATTTATTTACATTATGTGTGAATGTATGGTATGATTGGTTTTTATTTTCAAGTACTTTTTGACACAATCATAGCGTTTTTCCAATAATCATTAGATCGTGGAGACAAACTCAATCTATTCTTATTTCTTTTTATTTCGCATACCTTCAAAAAAAGACACACGATTCACACCTTAACAGTGGATTTGTTAACAGCAGAAACGAACTCCTAATTATGTTAATAAATAAGTAGGAAACAACTATTTTTATTACATTTTTCTCTGGTAATTTGGTGGTGATTTCGATGAATAAATTTGTCTCCAGAAGTATAAATCTAAAAAAAATGTTCCCCAATACCGAGGTAGACAGAGGTCAATGCAATTAAGCCCTTTCGATACTCCTTCTACCGAAGACATTTTTTGGGACAACGTGACTGGAGGTAAGCCTGTAGCTGTTTTGATATCCAAGCCAACAATATAAATCGTATATAAGTTAAACCTGCTACCTAGGTATCGAACTCGAGTCCCTTGACAACAATTCTAATCACTAAACCTCTCGGCTATCGGCTGTTTACAATAATGGAGCCTACAGTTTTTGCATAATATTTTAAAAACATATTCAAAATTGTCACTGATAGTATTAAAAATAAAATAAATTAGTGGTATATAAGCGTTAATTGCTTAATTTTGTGAATATAGAGTTATGAAATTACTGCATTAAAGTAAATACGTTACACAAACAATTTATTTGTCCCAGTTGTATAATAGAGTGATGTAGAGCGGGATGGTCATTTAATTTATGACTTTATCAAAATAATTTACTTTCTAAATTAATATTTTAATAAGTATTTAAAACTGCCACTATAGCTGAGTGGTTGAACGTTCGGATTCCGAGGAGAATTGATGTCTTATGATTCGAATACACAAAAAAGGGACCTTATGTTTTGGCCTGGGAAAATGGGTTACAATAAAAATAATTAAAATACAAGTTACAAAAAAATTTACGTGGCATTCTTTAAACAAAGGACTCATATAGAATTCGCAAACTAATTTACAACATTGTACGGAAACGTTGATCGTCGATCGATCGATTTAAGATTAGATGTTCGTCGATTTTCAACAGCAATTTTTTGCCTAACGCGCCTAGAATAGTTTTACTCCAATATATTGTGAGTTAGATTATCCTAAACTAACAATCCGCGCCGGCTTCGTACGGATAGATCATTTATGTAAACTTAATGTGAATAAACGTTCTATATGAATATTCCTAATGTTAGCTAAAACAACATTGAACTGTACTGAGAAGTTTGGAAGTTATCTCGCGAATATACAAATAAGATAATTCGGATTATTCTATATTATGTAAAGCAAGCAATGAGTTACCAAGATTTTCAAGTTGTCTTTTTGTTTTTATTTATGCATTTCTAATTTTAAAGCACGTGCTACTAAAACCTACGTGCTTTAAAATAACATATATTCAGGTACATATGTATGCCATTTTAAAGCGCGTTGGTTTTATTTGACCAGGGTATTTTTAGTTTATAATTTCTACATTCATTTATTCCCGCTGGTAAATTTAACTATAGTACATCACGATAGAATCTAAGGTTACATGAATTTCATCTTGACAGAAGGAAATCTATCACTGAGCGTTTTTTAAAGGACTTCCTGTGCTATATATAACAACTTGATAGGATCAGATGTTAGTGGTAATTTTGTATGGTTGTGAAAAAGGGATCTTCAAAAATAGCTAATACTTTACTTAATGCCCGGTAACACACCTGCTGCTCCTCCTTAGACGCGGATGTTTGTTGGCTTCAGTGAACACTTACCATCAAGTTAACCCTAAACTCGTTTGCCTCCTTCATATAAAAAATTTAAACGTTCCTACGGTATCCCATAACATTCCGTACTAAAAGTATTCTCTTTTGTTCTTCTCGGATCCCCAATACAACAAATAAATATCCGTCAAGCAAATTTTGGAGTTAGTTATCTCCCATAACCGTTTATGTTTTTGGGATACAAAATTTAATATAATACGGGTATAAAGCTACCTTTGTGCCAAATCACATTCAAAACAGTTCATCAAATTTCGGAATCGTGTAACCATCTTTCACATCTATTATGCATCTATACACAGTATAAAAGAACAATAATTTTCAAGTTTAATTTAAATCGAATATAGCCAGTAGTATTGATTATTTATCTTAAGTGATTTACTTAAAAGTCTCGATAGCCGAGTGGTTAAATGGTTTCAATTGAAGTCAAGAGACCCGAGTTCGATCCCCAGGTGGCATACCAATGGGTTTTTCAAAAACTTATGTACCAATTATATCGTTGGCTTGGACATTAAGTCGGCGACGGGCTCACCACCTCTCACGTTGTCTCAAAAATATCTTCGGTGGAAGGCGGGTCGAAACGACTTGATTGTCTAGACCTCTGTCATCCCCGGTATTGAGAATGACGTGAAGATATTTATTTATTTTATATTTTAAGTGATTTACCTCAGATACAAAACTTTTTACCTTTAAATAGATTAAAATAAAGTCACTCTCCGCCGCTGAACATTTAATAACTTCTTAAAAAAAAGTAATGGATTTTGAAACGGTTTTCACTAATGGAAAGAGAAAAAAATGTAGATGTTTTATGAATGAATGAATGAACAAAACTGTAAATTCTAATAGTTGTAAGCGATCGTACAGTTAAAGTAGTATATGCTCCGATCTACTCTAAAATATGTATTTAAATACATTGAAAACTATGATTATTTTCAATGAATAAATTGAAATATATTACGTGTAAGTTGTTTATTTAATACACAATAAATGTTGCATAGTTTGTACATAACACATTTTGCTATGAGCTTACGGCGGGTGAATACTATCCCTTTATTCCCGTGGGTGTCGTAAGAGGCGAATAAGGGAAAAAGCCTTGAAATGTAATTGGCTAGCGACAGATGTCGGGATTACCATTTCGAATCATACTAGACCAAAACTCAGCAGACTGATGACCGTAGCTTATTTATTTATTCTTTTTTGTGATGGGCGGACTTAATGCCTGATGGCATTCTCTACCGATCAACCATTGTAACGGTGAAAAGTAGAAGGCAGTTGTGTCCCAAAGTATAAAACATTAAAATTTGCTGTACAATATATAATTTTGTATAAAGCTTATAAAGCAGTACAAACGATACATATAGGAGGCTTACACGTCGTTAAGACGATTTTTCTTCTCGTCTTATGCTTTGCTTTTCGTGAAATTGTTTTATTATTTTTTGGACTTACTTTTTTTTCTAGCTTCTTTAGTTATTTTACTTATGTACTTAATCTTCTGTAGTATCGCTGTAAGAATACCCCCCTTTTTCCGGGCATTTCGGAAGGGGCAACTAAGGGAAAATCCTTGAAAATGTAATTAGCTTATTACAAAAAATACCAGACCAAAATTCAGGAGACCGGTGACGGGCAGCAGCGTCTAAGATAAGATGTCTGGTATTAGGATCGCCAATTCGCTTGCCGTGCATGGCGATAATGGCAAACCCTCTCGGACAGGAGAGGCCTATGTGCCCCCTGCAGTGTACTTTACAGGCTATTATGTTGACGATGATGATGATATATTTATTCCACATTGTTAAAACTAATAAATAAAAGTGTATTATAATAATTTGTTTCAGCTGAGGAAGCTCCCCCTTGTATGTGCAACGTTTATTTGGGCAGCGGCTCTTATCTTTGCAACACCAGCTGCTGTATTCTCAAACACAGTAACGGCGCACCTCCACAATAACATCACTATTGTCTACTGCACTCCCTACCCACAGGGTTGGAAAGATTATCCTAAGTACGATACAAACATGCATTCGAAATTATCAATTTATTTAATAACTAATCGTTTTAAGTATTAGTATTTCATCGTATATAGTATTTCATATTAAATAAATAATAAATAAATAAATATAAATTAATAAATATAAATAAATAAACATTTTCACGAAATTCCCAATACAGGGGTAGACAGAGGTCTAGTCTAGACATTTTAGTCTCTTCGACCCACCTTCCCGCGAAGATATTTTCGGGACAACGTGACATGTGGTGAGCCCGTCGCCGTCTTTATGTCCAAGCCAACGACATAATTCGTACATAAGTTTTATAAAAACCCATTGGTACAGCCACTTGAGGATCGAACTCGGATCTCTTAACCCGAAATTCTGACCACCCAAACACTCGGCTATCGTGACTACTTAGTATTTCATATTGATACCAGTATAAAACAATATTATATCAGTATGGTTTACTGGTACTTGAAATCTGTTCCAGGGTTTCTTTTATTTCTATAAAAAAAACCCGTAAAAAGTGCCTATTATGTCTGACTGATACTCTACTGCCCTGAAATCTAGAAAAAAATATATTTAAAAAAACTTAATAAATATCGGCCTTGTTTCTTTTATATGCCATTTTAAAAGATTTTAATCTATTAAGTAAACTAAATTTTAAAATTGCTAAATATCTTTAGCGAATAAATTATTTTTAAGCGACTAGTTAATAGTACATTTCTATATTGTTTGTAGATGGATGACATTGGCGAAAGCGATTATATACTACGGTTTACCTCTGCTCGTGATTGCAATATTTTACTCCTTAATGGCGCAGCGTTTATTAGCAAGTACCAGGGAAATGCCTGGTGCGCTTCACGGGGGACAGGGGGAAGCGCAAGCGAAGGCGAGAAAGTCAGTGGCACTGATGGTTTTGATTTTTGTCATTGGTTAGTATACTTGAAAATAATATTACAGAGCTCAATAACCCTCTCCCAAACACATCCTACTTCCAGTTCCCGTCTATTAAATATAATTATTAAAGTGTGATTCTATTTGACTTTGGATGAAGGAGTCTTACCCGTGTACAGCCGCGACCCTACAACCTAGATCATATTTTGTAACCGACGCAAGATGTAAATGAAACAATAGGCATGGCAATAATTCATACTGCCTTTCCTTATACGCCTGTTACCAAAACAGGGGTAGACAGAGAACAAGACGTTTAAGCCCTTTTGACCCATCTTTCATTGAACACTTTTTTGGGACATAGTGGCAGGTGGCGAGTTTGTCGCCGTCTTTATGTCCAAGCCAACGATATAAATCGCACGTAAGTTTTGAAAAAACTCATTGTTACTATAATACCACCTGGGGATCGAAATTCGATTTCTTGACTCGAATTCCGATCATCCAACCACTCGGCTATTTGTGACTACTTGTTTGTGTAGTTGTTACGTATTTAGGAAAGCCTGTAGAAAACCGTTGCAATTGTAAAATTAACCTTCATGTTGAATACTTTAAACTTTTAATTTACATACCGATTATTCTACATGGCAGTATTGTTATTAAATTAAAGATATATTTAATAATAACAGGTTCAGCATAAGTTATATGTTTTAAAAAATTCAATAAAATTGTGCATTGTTATAGTTACGTCACGGATTTATCTCGATAGTTATTTATTTCGATTGAATGTATCAATATAGCTTATAATTTTAAAATCATTAATGTAAATTAATTGTATTAATATTCATTATGTGAAAACAATCTCATTGTTTTTGGTTTCAGTATTTTTCGTCTGTTTCCTACCATATCACGCTTTTGAAATGTGGTTCCATTTATCACCGACCGCCCAAACCGACTACAATGATTGGACACACGCATTGAGAATAATAGGATTCTGTTTGAGGTATGTGATTGTCTTATATTAAAATTTGTATAAACATTAGAAAAATTAAATTGTACGATTTTTAAAATCATGATAATGGCGAAGGGCTCACCATCTGTCACGTTGTTGCAAAATAGTTTTCGGTTGAAGGTGGGTCGAAAAGACTTGATTGTCTCGACCTCTGTCTATTCCAGTTCTGGAAAAATGCGTGAACATAAAAAATACATAGTTAATACATACGAAAAAATACTAAATACATAACTCCTTCCTAAAATAGGTAGCTAAAGCACTTCTGTTATGGAATCTGAAACAACGAAGGTACGTGACTTTCTGCATTGATTGAACTTCAATGGTGATTTTCTACATTGACCCGTCCGGGAATCGAATCTGGGCCTCAGAGCTAGTGACACTATGAAAACTGATGTGTACGCCACTTGTCGTGGTTGTCATTATCACATTGTCGTTATTTTATTACATTCGACAAACTCCTGTAGTTCGTAAAATGTAATAATCCTTATAGATTTCGACCACGTTGAATACCTTCTGCATACTGTTAACAGATTTCGACTGCGCAGAAAATGCCTTAAAATTAAATTAAAATATCAGAAAGTACACTACTAAGAACATTACATTACGTTCGCTTATGAACAAAGTGGCCAACTCGGCCGAGTTCCACCATTAGCTCCATCCACATTGAAATCGGAGAGCAAATGAAACTTACCATCAGCTGAAACTGTGGGTCTTTTGGTTGTCATTCTCACAGAAAAACTGGATATTTCTGAATATATGTAATAATATGTGTTTATATGTATAATATGTGTAATTTGTATAATATTGTTCTATTATTACAATAAGAGACATTCCAAAAACAAAACGAACGAGTGAAGTTTGTGAAAATGTGCGATAATTGGGTTATTTTCTATTTTTTTGTTAGCTTCCTGAATTCCTGCGTGAACCCAGTGGCATTATATTGCGTCAGTGGTGTATTCAGGCAGCATTTTAATCGATACTTATGCTGCCGGCGGGCTACTTTACATCCTACGTGCAGTTCCCGACTCTCAAGGACTGCTATTTGCGAAACATCATTTAGGAGCACGCACAGGCATCGGTGTAATAGGTATGATTATAATATTTCTTTAATTTTAAGCTTATTTTTGGAAAATTTTACAGGTGAATCCATCGCCTAAGTGTCCATGTATTCTAAATGTCCATCTTAGTGCCCAATACACTGTGCTACCGTGCTACAATATACACACATACATAGTTACATACGTAAATATTAATAAATACATATAAATATTCACGACTCGAGTACGAACATTCATATTCATCACACAAATGTCCACTATCAATCCTGCCATCAGGTCGTCAACATATTAACATAATATGTATATGCATAAATATATACATTGGTATCATCATTGCTTTAAAGAAAAATCCTTTTTTTAAAATCATACAAATTTATTTATTGAATATTCATACACAATGGAGGATTAAGAAGTATTTGTCATAATCGTTACGATTGGCAACAGGATTGGTGATGGCAATATCAGATACTTGAGGTATCTGATATTGCTATCTGATATTGATAAGACACTTTAGTTGCTTTTGCCCATCAGAGTATTTTTGAAGAACATAACGCTGGTTCTCTGTCGGTTACAATCAGGATTTTCTAGGCCTTCTTATATTTGCCTATTATGACAATCACGGGAAGAAAGAAGACAAATTAGGTGTAATGAAAAATTTTCCCCTTATCCTTTTTATTACCATTTCTTCTTACATTAATAGGGAGGCCATATCATTTAGAAAGCGGATTTATAATCGCAGTACCTTGCACCTTTGATGCCACCCACCACAGGTCTCCTTAAATTTGACCTGCTATTTTCAAGATGGATATCCTGCCTCCTGTCGGTAGCCAATGACATTTTCAAGGCTTTTTCTACCGCCCCCTTTAACCATATTCTTATACCGTAACCACACTCGATTTTTTATTTAACAAATAAGAAATAATATGACAGCGAACTACATTCGTTTTTTTTTCAGGAATCCTACAGAGAGTGTTGTGATTTCAAATTATGACTACGGAAGTACTAAGAAGAAAATCAACATGGTGTCCAGGAATAGCGCTGATGGCGTTACCATTATGACGATAAGGGATTCAAATGATTTCCTCACTTGTGAAATAAATGACAAATGTATTAACAGATAGAATGCATTATCATAAATTTCGATTAATTTTATTTAGAAAAAGTTATTAACTGAGAAAACCCAAAAATAAAAAGTAAAAAGACACTTTATCATTCAAATATATTGTTTAAGATGCGACATTTATCAATTATCCCGAATGAATAAAGTATATTGACAGAAGTCAATGATAAGGGTAAACTATAAGACCAATGATAAATTATATGTTAAATGATTCACTATGTATTCTAGTCAGGCCTGAAAGTATGAACTCTTCGGGAAATAAATCAAAATAAGGATGTTTATTTATTTTAGCTATAGATTTATGTTATAATGAATTTTGATCTCAGTAATATAATCTTATTGTGTTTCTCTAATGTGACCTCATTAAAAATGAGTCATAAGAAATTTTTTTGTTAAAATTTTATTTCTCATTAAATAGCTTGTAATTAAGATTCTTTGCAAAGGAGGAATCTGATGGTTTAATATAATTTATGTTAATATATTTATTGATACCTACCTATTTTCTATTGTTAATAAAATAAAAAAAAATTAGTGTTAAAATAACTATTATTAAAATTAAAATAACAAATCATCGTCAATCATTTTACAAGAGGATGATTTATGTGATTTCATTTCAATGTTTGTTTTATAAAAATTTAATTAAAATATTCACGTAATTGATAAAAAATACTTCTTATTTTAACATATGACGGTTTTATAATGCGTCTCTTCTAACGAAACATTTCAACTTTTATTATATTTCAGATATTGTCATCATTTCATCAATAAAATTATATGTTCTAGATTAATATTTAAGAAATCTAAGAATTACTTCATATTACTGTATGTAAATACCTGAAGAGCTATTTTTTTAATTTAAATAAGATTAAAATGATACATAAGTTATTCTTAAATGTCTAAGTAGTACTTATCAATTTTACTAATATCATATAAAATGATTTACTACTGTATCACTACTGAAGTAACCTAAAATAAATTACTAATAAATATATCGATGTTGTATTAAACTAGTTGTTTTATTATGTATTATGGATACTTCCGCTGATTAGATTATGTTACGGTATAGTCAAGGTTCCAAGTTCGAATCCCAGTAGAAATCAAAATTTTATGCAAAAGCACGAATTATTTTAGTTTTCGGGTCTGTTCACTCAATGTTATTACATTAGTCTTACGAATATGACAGATAGACTTTGAGTTTGTATGCCCTATATCAATGTAGCTTCGGAAATTTAAATCCTGTATAAATTAATTATCCTATAGACCAGGTTCAGTCAAGTCGTATTATTAAGATTTTTCTTGAAAATTAAAAAGAATTTTAGAAAAAAAGTTACGATCGTAAGTACTAACGATGAAGAACTGAAGTTGGCGATTTCAGTCAATAGATTTTTTCCGTTATTTTTTTTTTTTGCAAATCTGTAAATTCTATTTTTGTTAAGGGCGAGTGTATTGAAAAGGTTAAATAATTTTGGGCTTAATTTTATTTTCTTTACTTACGAATACAAACTTTTCGCCCGTCACTTGTATTACTTCACAATAATATAGAATAAAGCGGTTTCCAAACAACTGGAAAAGTTTATAAACCTTTTTTTATTCTTAATTTTATTGAGAAATATCCTTTTTACTTACTTCATACACCATATATTTATGAATATACTTGAATATTACTTCACATAGATATGTGAGGTGCTTCCAGATAGAAATATATAAGAGCCCATTTTAAAAATAAGTTAATCGATTTTCGATAAACCATAAATTGAATACTTGATTCGGGTGGATATCTAACCTTGTAAATGAACATTAAATATTCCCACAGCGATACTACATTGGTAAATTGTAAACTTACATCTAAAGACGAACCAGCAGCATGAATACATTAATGGGCCCATAAATTTTATTAGTTATGTCTGAGAAGTTTATCTAATAAATCAATCGAAAATTTGAAATTTCCAGAACATATACTAAGAAATCGATTTGCAATTTTCGATGTTAAAAGTCTTTTGCAAATTTAACCCAGTCATGGATTAATTTTAACATAAACCTATTACAAGGACCTTCATTTCATGTGGTTAGTCTCGAAATAAATAGCAGTTGATTGAGATATACTCGTATATAAGTTAAACTTGAATGACATTGTCCACAAGGTACTATTAGCCATTCTCTACAAATTTATTAAGTTGGAATATACGAATCATGTGAAATTATATCAATAGTATCAATTAAAAAAAAAAAACTTTTAAAGTCTAGAAACAATTTAACAACATTAAATATGTATTTGGTTTTTTCAACAAGTTTTTCTATATGTCTAGTCATGATAGCTGAGATTGGGCGATCGTGATTCGCGATTTCGTTCCGCAGGTGTTAGGCACGTACTAATGACTTTTTTCAATACTTGTGTCCGATTTATATCATTGATAAGATTCACTGGCAACAGGTTCATCACCTGTCACGTTGTTCCAAAACTATCTTCGGCGAATGTTGGTTCAAAAGGACTTAACTATCAGAACCTCTGTTTACTCCAATATTGGGAATGGCGTGAACATATTTTTTAACTTATCTATGGCATGTAAGAAAAGATAAGTTAAAATATTTCAATGAATCTGCTTTGAACTGGAGTACGCATGAATGACGTCAAAGTTGTAGGAATTGACGTCTGAATTTTAGGATATAAAACATATTACATATTGTATATTTTTATGACCCGATAGCCCATTTGGTAGTGACATTGCCTTCGAAGCTAAGGGTTATGTGTTCTAATCCCGCAAGGGACAAAAATTTGTGTGATGTATATTAATGCTCGAGTCATGGACGCTTATATGTATTTATTAATATTTATCCATGTAATATATAATATACGTATGTATAAATTTATTGTACCGTTAACCTGGACATTTAGGCACGCTCACCACTCACGTTGTCCCAAATAAAGTTCTGCGAAAGATGGGTCGAAAGGACATTTTCTCGATTGCTGCCTACCCGAGTATGAAAAGTTGTGTGAAAATATAAAAAATATATTTGTAAGAAACATTGAATGTTTTTAATTACTGGATATTTTTACTTGACTTTTCGCGCCTGCCTCTTTATGATATTTCATTAAAAAACAAAAATAATTGTTCAATTTAGTTAAGGCGCTTAAAGAAATAGATAACTTTTACAATCATAAGAGTTTCGCTGTCAGTCTTCCTCTCGGAGATTATATATATTTTTTCAAGGTAGTCCATTGGTCAAGGCGCTAGCTTTTGAAAGCAAGAGGTTCTGAATAGTTCAAGACTTTAATTGCGTGAATCTAAAGTATAAGTAAAGTAGATTAGGACTTTATCTAGTGAGCTTTTCAAACCAGTATTGAACAAAATTTCTTTTTTTATTTATTAAACTTCATACACCTGAGAATTTATGTAGTCAGATTCAGTACAGAAAGAATTCACAGTTAACCTTTGCGTGATGCTGAGATGAATTGAAGTGTGTGAAGGTGATAGCAATGATAAACAATACAAGTAAAAAAAATACTGGTTGCCTACTCCGGGAGTGCCTACAGAAGTGAAAACTTATTTTGGCGAGTTAGTTATTTTTAGATGGGTCTTAGGTTATTGGGTAACGAATAGCATTTTGTTTATGAATTGTAATTTATTAATTATAAGAAACTTTAAAATATATTTAATATTCTCTTATGAATCATCGTTAACAATTTCGACGACTCTCGTATCATCGTCATTATTATTAAAATTATTACAAACTACAATATAAACTATAGGTTCATGGTAACTTAAATAGGAAATAAACGTAAATAATAATAAATGTAATTTTTGTTATATATCATATATTTTTTCTAGGAAATAAATGTTGACTGCTACATGTACATGCATATATGCACACTTAATAGCTGCGTCTCGTAACGATGTTAGAAAGATTTTAACTCATCTAAAAATATGCGTACGGCGCTAACAGAAGTTTTCCCTTTTTTATATAGAAAAGGGAGGCAAACGAGCAGGTGGCTCACGTGATGAAAAGTGATTACCGCCGCCCATAAACATCTGCAATTCCGGAGGAATAGCAGATGCGTTGCCGGCCTTTGAGAAAGGTATAGGCTCTTTTCTTGAAGGTACCTAAGTCGTATCGGTTCGGAAAAACCGCTGACGGAAGCACATTTCATAAAGTGCAAGTGCGAGGCAGAAAATTCCGCAAAAAACGCACTGTGGTGGAATGCCAAGCATCAAGGTGGTGTTGATGGAATTTTTGACTATGCCGTAAGGTACAATGGTGAAATTCAGCGGCTGGGATTAATCTGAACTATTCCTCGGAGCACTCCCAGTAGTACATCTTGTAAAAAATGCAAAGAGATGCAACATCTCTTCGCAAAGCCAGGGGATCTAGCCGATTAGATAGAATATGGTCGTCAACGATTCGAGCCGCTCTTCGTTCGATACGGTCAAATGGAACGTGTTGACACTAGGTTGCCCCCGCCCAGAGATGACAACAGTACTCCATGAGCGGCCGAACCTGCGCCTGCGTATAAAGTTGCAAGCGGTGGACCGGCATGAAGTACTGTCGAGATCTACTGAGCACGCCAAGCTTTTTAGAGGCTAATTTGGCCTTCCCTTCCAAGTGACCGCGAAACTGAACGTTGCTCGATATGTCGACGCCAAGGATTCTGATACTGGCTGAGGCAACTAGGAGAGTGCTCTCTAAATGATCTGACATAACGAAGGGTTTCTTTTTAGCAGTAAACGCGCAAACTTGTGTCTTTTTAGGGTTGAAATGGACTAAATTTAGTCGGCCCCAGTCCGAGATTTTGTCTAACAAAATTTCGACATCAGACACAAGTTAGTTCCGGTACTCGTCGATGTGTTCTCGAGAAATATTGGCACGGCCGGTGTATAAGGTATCACCAGTGCTGTCGTCTGCATAGCAATGAATGTTACTAATTTGTAATAAATCATTGATATGCAGAAGAAACAGGGCTGGCAATAGCATATAGCCTTGTGGGACACCAGCGTTCACAGCCTTGGAGTTCGAGCACGTACTGTCAATAACTGTAATATATGATAAAATACATAAATAAATCTGTACTTACAATCATTCTAATACTATAAATAAAATAATAAATATCTTCACGCAATTCCCAATACAGGGATAGACAGAGGTCTAGTCTAGACAATTAAGTCCCTTTGACCCACCTTTCACCGAAGATATTTTCGGGACAACGTGACAAGTGGTGAGCCCGTCGCCGTTTTTATGTCCAAGCCAACGATGTAATTTGTACATAAGTTTTTGAAAAACTCATTGATACTGCCATCTGGGGATCAATGTCGGGTCTCTTGACTCGAAATTCCGACCACCCAACCACTCAGTTATCGAGACTTCTAACTACTACTGATCTAATACAGATACTAATACTGATCTACATAAATATGAACAGTTTACATTTAACATAAATTAATAAACGACACGTAGAAGGAGAAGGCACAATAATTCTGCCATAGTACATCTTTATCTTTGAATTTCATTTAAAGTCACCAAAGTCACGATAGCTGTTTGGTCGGATGGTCGGAAATCGAGTCGAGGAATCGGAATCGGATCCAGGGGATCGAAGTCGGTTCTCTTGATTCTAATTCCTATCGCCAAACCACTTTGCTATCGTAACATCAAACATTTTCGAATGATATAAATATAACTATGGCGAGGCTACTTGCTCTCCGTTCTATAATTACGCCGACGAAAACACGCAGCACGTGTTTTTGTCGGCGTAATTGGCTCTTACACCGATTTTACGGACCAAATAAGATGAGGAAATTACCTTTAACTATGTGTATGATTCATTCAATGATCCAATGTTTATTTTAACGTTTACAATTATGTTATTTACTGTGCTCATTTTAAGCTGTTACTCCGTAATTCACGTGATAATGAAATGTTACCGTTAAAGCATCGAATTTCAGGTTTTTTAACATTTTTTGAGTGCGCGTTAATTATTTTAGTAATGTAACTAAAACAAGAAGTCACTTTTGCGCTTGATTTAAGTTTTGACCAACGTTAGGCGTATACAATATATATTCTAGATATTTATTATTATGTTGTTTGAAAGAGCTGTATGATGGGCTAGCATGTGGTATGCGTCAATGGTTTTATTTCACATATCTCATCTATCAGAACCCAAAGTGCGCAAAAGACTAACCAACATTCTTTCTAAACGTTTAGTTTTAAACTTTGAATCTATGTGCTAATCAATCTCATGCAATATTTCAAACTTTATTATAGTCCACTGTAGAACAAAGGAAATCCACTGTAGAACAAAAGGAATTTCCTATAAGGAAAATTTGCCAAAATCTCTACGCTTGGCGAATACATTACTACTACGCTTAGACTTTGCTGTTGCTGTTGATGTTGTGTTGCTGGTGTTGCCCGCCACCGTTATGCTATGGGTGTATTTTTTAAACTAGTGTATTTGGAGATTGTAATCCAGCCAGTCGCAATTACGGTATTCAACTTCTCTTTGCCTTAGTCGCATAGTACGACACCCTTATAGGGTCATCCCTAACACATTAATAAAAAAAAAAAACCTTTTTTTATCGTAAATTACTCATTTTATTTGCTCAACAACTACATAGTCCTAAAAGGTACTCCGGTGCAATTATATTTTTTAAAACTCTAACTACCCCAGTGTAGAGGGAGCTAAAATACATTAAAAATAAATTTAAAACAAACTTTTTAAGAAGTACTGAAATTTAAAAAAAAATTAAAATACTGTAAATATAATTTTAACACTTAATAAACAACTACATCATGTATCACATTTACTTTTGTATTTTTCTACGAAAGTTTAAATTTATTTGGCTGTATCTCTTCTGCAAATATTGCTGGAATCTCAGTCTTCAATATTTTGTAAATATTTTGATTCATTTTCAAATTCTATCGATGAAGCTATTCTGCCTCACAGGCCAAGTTTGCGGCCTATTTCTTAACTCATTATATGCTTGCCAATTAAGGAACCAAAAAGGTCGACTATCGATTGGCATTTTATTAAGCCTATTGATTAAGCTCCCATCGCCTTTAGCTTCTATGGGTGCTGGTACATCTTCTCCAAATCTATTTTGTAATATATTATTTGAGTCCGTTTCGGGAAAACCAATAGGCCTTAAGCCCGCATAAAACGGTCTCTGAGCTTCACACGTAATAAATACTGTGGCGATAAGTAAAACGAACCGTATGGCGGCCATTTTATCTGTAATTAAAAAAAAATGTAAATTATTTACCATAAAGTTGATCTCTTCATTTCTTATTTGAATAAATCTATTCCGTATCAAGGTTCTGCATTCCATGTCATACATTAATAAACACTTGTTTTCTTTTTTGTTTAATTATAATGTCTGTTTAACTATCTATTAAAATTACAACAATCTTCTTCTTAATCTTATTTCATTTTATTTGAAATATAAAATATATCTTCGCGCCATTCGAAATGCAGGGGTACACAGAGGTCTAGACAAGTAATTCCTGTCGACGCTTTCATCAAAAATATTTTTGGGACAACGTGACTGCTGTTGAGGCTATCGCCGTCTTTATGTCCAAGCCAACGATATAAATCGTTGTCACAATAGCCGAGTGGTTACGTGATCGGGATTTGAGTCAAGAGACTCTAGTTCGATCCCCAGGGCTCGTACCAATGGGTTTCTTCAAATACCTTATGTACGATTTATATATATTATTTTGATAAAGAAAGATTTTATTAAATCTTATATTATTATTGTTTAATCTTAATTTTATTTTAATACTAGACACAATACATACTATTTATGTCAAGTAGCAGATTGAAAATCAAATGACAAATTATTTCTATCAATAATAATTCTAAGAAGCCTTGAATAATTCACGAAGGATCCCTCGTGATAATCCAACGCGGAACCGCAAGTTCACACGATCTTGAATGGATGTACTTTTTATTATTATTCCAGAGACAAAATGTTTTCTCACGGTAATTAACAACCTGTCTCGGTAAAAGACAGAACTAAATATTGCTTATAATTTTTTTTACTACCGGAGATTACGTGTAAACTTTTAGTTAAGAGATCCGAATATGTAGCAGCAAAATTGAGCTTAATCCCTATGAGGAAGAATCGCAGCTCGTCTGACTTTATGGATGTACAATGGCGTTAATTAGCCACAACTCAAAGAATCTTTTTCTAAAAATCGTCCATCATATTACTGAGAAAAACATTTTCTTACAAAAAATTCTCCATCATATTATTGAGATTTTTTTTTGCTATGCTTCAAAACTCAAATTACACGTCTCTATGAAATAAAAAATGAGAAATATTTATAGGCTGTGTAAATGAGAAACATAAAAGTCAATTGCGGATTGGCGATCGCAGTACCAGACTCGCACTATTTAATATCATTAATATATAAAAAGAAAAAAAAATATTCATATATTTTTGTTATGTTTATAATGAATGCTACATTTAGAAAAAATATTTTTGTGTTATTAAGTCACGATAGCCGAGTGGTTGGGTGGTCGGAATTTCGAGTCGAGAGACCCGAGTTCGATCCTCAGGTGCCTCGTACCAATGGGTCTTTAAAAAATTTATGTACGAATTGTGTCGATGGCTTGGACATAAAGATGGCGACGGGCTCACCACCTGTCACGTTGTCCCGAAAATATCTTCGGTGGAAGGTGGGTCGTAGGGACTTAATTGTCTAAACTAGACCTCTGTCTACCCCTGTATTAGAAATTGCGTGAAGATTTTTATATTTATTTATGTGTTATTCCATTAACTATATAAAACACGTGTATTTAAAATAAAATAAATATTTGTTTACCTCTTATTTAGAAAAATCGGGGAAATTACACTACTGTTTATGACACGGCTGTTCTGTTTGACCAGTTTGTTAGTACTGTGTTTATGAATGCAATACGTTGCTATAAATACATTTATCGGGCACGCTTAATCTGAAGCTTCGCATTGGTTGCTATATACATAATGTTCCAATAGACAGGGGCCGTTAAAATTACTTTCTACTTTACATCTAATTTAGGATTGTCATTGATTAAATAAAGATTTTCACATTACAAAGTATATTAAATTTTATGAAAGAATATCATAAAATACAAGTTTTTATAGATTATTTCATAACAATGTTATAGATTTTCGAAATAAAAAGTCTTTGAACTTTTTTTTCATCATTTTTAATAATATTTAAATACGCAAAGGACGAAATAGATATTAAAAAAAGAAACTAGCTTGACCCACTCCCGTTCATCTGTGTCTCAGTCTGTTGTAACGGAATACCTAAATACAAATATAAATAATTTAAAGCTTATTTTTTAAAAATATACCTTTGGAACTTCAAGGCACGAAGTATATACAAATACTCTAGGGTCCGATTGTGAAAAACTGTCAATATTTGAAATCCATTAATTAACAACATTTATGCTTTGCGGTTACAAGCAATGCTGTATTATTTCACGTATTGGCAATACTTGCTTAAGTGATAATGAAAATTTACTACAAATCATAGTCTGAGGCCCCTCCCGAAGGAGAATGTGCCATAATTAACACTTGAAAAGAGGATTGAAAAAAATTATCACAGTAATACAAAATTGCCAGCTTTTTAAAAAATCTTTTACGTCGTACACATGTATATTTATTTAGAATATGTTATTAATATATCGTTACCATTCATCTCAGATATAGAATTAATATTTATATATTTATTCATATAAACATATTCTGTGTATAAAAAAATAATAAAAACCACGGAAACCTTGGCGAAATAAATATACATAATGTAAGAAAGTTTAATTTGAAAACCGAAATAATTCTTATTATTGCGACCTCTTCTCGCGCTTCTTAAGTCGACGTAAATTCCCACTCACAAAACGAACACGTCAGCCCGGGGATACTCGCTGATCTGCTGAGTGACGTAGGAGAAGGCGTATCTGTTACGTTGTGCGTTTCACAAATTTACCAAGAAGATCATTTCCGATTCCGTTCTATATAAAACAAATTCGGAAACAATCACATGATTTTTAACTTTTAGTCTATTTTAAACTAGCTTTATCTAATGTGTAATTATATTGAATTTTTAAAGCGTGTAAATTATGCTGAAGTTTTTGTTAGTAAATTAAAAGGAAATTAAAAAATCAAATGAGCTTACAATTTTATTAATGTTTTGTAGTTGTAAAGTTACGGACATTGAACTTGAATTTGGAATAGTTCCCGCTAGATGTCGCTAACGCCATAGTAGGCGTAAATTAAAAGAATTCTAATTTATAGAGTATAAGCTAATTTGAAATTTCAACTGAAGCGTGAAGAACACGGTGGTTCGGAGGCAAGAGCGTTGCCATTTTATGCCAGGTTACGGGTTTGGTTCAGGTACTCTGGCGGTCAGATGATTTCTTAAATTTCTCTTTAATTTAATTGCTTCTTCTGAAATGTCTCTTTTACGCAATGCACTTTTATGAATTTAATACAATGTTATGAGTCAGACGGCGACAGGTTCATCACCAGTTACGTCGTTCTATATAGGTTCCGGTGAAATGTGGATTAAAAGGACTAAACTGTCTTGATATTCAACTACGAAGACATTAAAAAAAATATTAGTACGTATTCATTTTTACACCTTAGCTGCGCCGTACCAGTAGTCTTGATCCGTTGTACTAACCGAAATTAAACGAACCGTTGACGGGCAACAACGTCTTATGTGCAAGTTGTATGGTACTGCGATCACCAATCCGTTTGCCAAGCGTGGTGATTATGGCAAATCTTCTCTTACGAGGCAATCATGTGTCCTGCAGTGGACTTAACAAACCGTTATGTATTTACATTTATAATTAAGTTTCATGATATATTTTTTGAAATAAAAAATTTGTAAGCGGCGAATTCAAAGAAATATTTTTGAATCGTATATGTGAATTAAATATCAGTGTAAATTTTACCGATGTTACATCTTTTGTGTTGCACCTTAGATCGGTAACTTTAAAAGAAAATTTTAAATCGGACAAGGCAGGACAGATTATCCATAACAAACTAAAAAGTTTTCCTTTTTATATAACACAAATGGGCCCGGCAGACATAGTCTTGCCTTGGAATTATTAAAACATACGTAAAAACGCCTGCAAAACACATATTAAAACAGAAAATCGGCTAGATAGTTTCGGAACAATCGAAAGCAACAAAGTGACACAAGAATCACAAGTAATATAAAAATATTATAGATAGAAAAATAAATAGTGTCAATCTTGTCATCAAAAATTATTTTAAGAATAATATTCTGAATGAAGATATACATCAACTTTTAAAAAATAAATAACAAACAATAAAACCAACCTTTTTTGTTGGATACGTTTTTGTATCTTGGTATTTATCCTGAAAACCGGTATTTCAAGTCCAATTTGAAGTTGAATCAAGGTGAGTATGTCTATAAGATGTTTTTAGAGCCACGGCCACGTGGCAAAAGGTTCAATTGATGCTTATCACATTTGATATTCCGCACCACAGCAAATTAACATTATTTATACAGATAGTAGTCTCTTTCGGGACTTTCGATAATGTTAAGAAGGCTCCAAGAGCGAGCTGACCTCTCTCTCTCTCTTATCAATTTTTTAACATTTTGTAACATTTATGAAATGTGTAATATTATAAAAAGTATATATTATAAGAAATCCCCAATGTCACTTATTAATTATTAAAGAGCTTAACAATGTGATCTATGCAGTGTATGTTATAAAAAAAGACTAAAAGGATTGTAACAAAAAAATTCAACTATTTTTTTCTTTTTCACCATTAATACTCAGTGAATTATAGTAACAAATGCTTCCAGTTCCAAAGCTTCTTCGGAATTGAATTATTTCATAAGTGGGTTTTCTACACAAGTTAAGAGGGAAACTAATTTTTTGAAATAACTCGTGTCCTTAATTTGTGAAACAAATATTCTCACATCTTTTTGATTTGTAATTGGCATACGATTCTATCGTATTCCCAAGTCGTTTATAATCATAGATGAAAAATACCTCTCCTACGTAATGCCCTCAATTTCTGTCTACTTAAATATAGTATGAATATTAGTAATATAGTATGAATGGACAAACAACAAAAACAAATGGTCATGTAAATTATTATGTCTTCCTTAATTATTGTGAATCAAAGAAAAACAAAGACTGAAGAAAATTATTCCACTACTAACACTCAACAAAATTATATTGTTATTATAAATAAAAAAAAAGTCGTGGCAGAACTATACTTGTTTAATAATTTTATAGGACACAATTGACCTCGGTTCGAAACCCGAGCTGGCATCACAAAATTTTTCTTCTTGACTAAATTGTAGAATATCCTCTTTACTGGTTAATGTTGTGTTACAAACACATACAAACAAATAAATATTTGTAAAAATATATTAAAATTGGTTATAAGCATTCATATATATACATAGATAGAAAGGGGACAATATCATATATATTGTTCTAATCCCAAAATAAGCAGCTTATGTACATGTATTTTGGAATCAGAAACAACGAAGGTACGACATACATCAAGACCCAATAAAATGTGGATAAAGCGTTTTCTATATTGAACTGGCCGGGAATCGAATCCGGGATCTCAGAGCTGGTGAATGAAAACCACTCGTTCATATAGGCCGGAGTTAGATACGTGTTATATAAAAAACATTTAAATCTATAAAGTATAATTTAAGCTTAAAAGATATGATGAATTTATATTAAATTATCATTGGCCTTAATACGAATATAGGATAGTATTGCCATAAAAACAAGAATATAAATAATAAGTAAAAATGACTATCGACGGGCGCGATAACCATATTGAAAAATAAAAATTGGTGTAAAATTAAGTAGACATTTGATAGGCAGCAATGCCGAAGGTGAAAGGTGACAGGTACTTATTTGACTTAAGACATTATCTTAAATTAAACAATTTTCGATTTTAATGCGTTATTTAGTTTTTAATAAACTATTTTTAATTTTCGTCACGATAGCCGAGTGATTGAGTGGTCGGAATTTCGAGTCAAGAGACTCGAGTTCGATCCCCAAGTGGCCGGCACGTACCGATGGGTTTTTCAAAAGGTTATGTACGAATTATATCATTGGCTTGGGCATAAAGACGACGACGCGTCTGTCACGTTGTCCTGAAAAATGTCTTCGGTGGAAGGTGGGACAAAGGGACCTAATTGTCAACACTCGACCTCTGTGTACTCCTGTATTGGGAAATGCGTGAAGATATTTAATATACGTCAGGAAGTAAAACTAGTTTGTTGAAAACTAAATAAAATACGCCATAAAATATGAAAGACAATGTCGGCATAGAAATTCCGATAAAATAAATAAATAAAATGCTAAATACAAGAAAAGGTAATAAATACAGCTAAATACAGTTTTGTATTTCGCGGTTTCTGATATTATTTGAAAGTCTTTTAAACCAATTAATAATAAGAGTGTAACATAAAAGGTAAATTATAAACGTAATTTATAATATGAGTTTAATATAAAAACGTAAATAACCAAATTAATCACGAACTATAATTACAGCGTCGTTCCTTTACGAGTACTATAAATTGTTTATTAAAAGCAATTACCAGGGAAAATACGTTGTATTGTCATTTAAATGAAATTAAATAATTTTAATCAATTCGAATCAAGCGATTTCAAATTGAAGGAAAAGGAAGAGTCACGATAGCCACTCGGCTATTCCGACTTAAAATTCCGACCACAAGACCACTCGTCTTGTGGTCGGAATTTTAAGTCAAGAAACCCGAGTTCGAACCCCAGGCTCGTATCAATGGTCTTTTTCAGTGTGTACGACTTGTGTACGAATTATATCGTGCTTGGACATCGAGATGGTGACGGACTCACCACCTGTCACTTTATCCAAAAAATACCTTAAGTGGAAGGTGTCCACCACTCGAAGGTACACACGAAAGGACTCAATTGTCTGGACCTCTGTCTACCACTGTATTAACAATGACGTGAAGATATAAGGAAAAGGAATAAAGAAAAACATTTCTTCTAAAAATTTACGTTCTGTCATCATTTTCTTTTCAACAGTCAAGTTCAAAGGAGGCCTTCCCCATAGTTTGCCACAAAGAAGGGTCCTGAGCCACCTGCATTCTTCGACCCCACACAACATTTTGCTATCCATCTTGTGATAAGAGTGGAATCTGGGAGGAGTGTGTGGAGTTCTTCCCTGTCTTTGCCTGTAGGAGATTACTACTCGATCTGTCGGTCTCTGGGTTTTCTTAAGTTTGTGACTATACAATATATCATACTTCCTGAGATTTAAAAAAGATGAACTGAACAAAATAAAACCTAAACTAAAGTAGTTAGTGACATAGAGCATCAAGAGTTTCATACCAAAAGCCTAGTTTGAGGAGACCAGCTGACTTAATTACTGTTTCTGGGACATTCCTTCATACTTTGAAGCTCTCGACATACATTACTTGATACTTATTTAACGTAAATAAAATTATATTTCATGCAATCGTATAATGAATTAAAACTGAAGTAGTTTTTTTTTTAATAATTAACTATAAAGAGCATATTGGGTAAATTTGTTGATGCATGGATGATCATTAGCTCCCATTATTTTATATTTTCGATAGTTCCGAAGGCTTCGGGGACTCGTCATGCCTACCACCTGTAATGAAGTAAATAAGCTTTAATGAAATGTGTATTGAAAGGACAACCTGTATAAATATTTTACGAGATATTATTAGATATTATTATTATGATATACTGTCGTAAGCTCGTGTTACGTGATTTTTTACTTAAGCCTCAGCAAAGCGAACCATATCTTTAAAAATTATGTACGTAAAATGTACTGATACTGACGAACTCAGATATTGGAACCTTTCACAAAGGTTCGAACTTGCGCCTTTTAGAGCTGCAATCTGTAGGTTGACATGACATACTGTTGCGCTCTACTAAGCTCAACCGTCTTTTTGAGGCTTTTTTGGACCTGCCTTTTCACTTAAGTACGAATCTGTACGTCGCCAAATGTATCGATGCCAAAAAAATACGATACTGACTGAGGAGAGACTTCTCGAAATATGTGAAAATAGGATTTTTTATTTAAAAAAAAGTCACGATAGCCGAGTGGTTGGGTGGTCAGAATTTCGAGTCAAGAGACACGATGTTCGATCCCCAAGTGGCTGGCTCGTACCAATGGGTTTTTCAAAAACTTATGTACGAATTATATCGTTGGCTTGGACATAAAGACGGCGACGGGCTCACGACCTGTCACATTGTCCCGAAAATATCTATATGTAAAAATATAATATGAAAGGTGGTTCGAAGGGACTTACTGTCTAGACTAGACCTTTGTCTACCCCTGTAATGGGAATTGCGTGAAGATATAGAAATAGCGATTTTTTTATTTTAAATTATTTCGTCGCAGCCAGTCTTTCGTTTGGTCAACTTTAGAGTCTCGGCTTTAGACACAAGTTTATTTTCACATCGAGAAAACTTTACACGATCTATATTTAGAGAATTTTTGTATAAATAGCGATAGTTCTCTTCTATTAGCAAAAGCTATCGTTAGCTCTGACTTGTTGCGTCACATAACAAGTACCCAGAGTATTCGCGTTAACCCATTCAATCTCGGTGACGTTGCAATGTGCAAATGGGAATATACGTCGTCTCAAGAAGCTTTAGAATCGAATATTGAAGATACGCATTTGGAAAAGTTGCACAAAGCGGAACAGATTTGTAAGTAAATATCCAAGTTATAGATTATCTTTTATAAATTATTAATTATCAATACCACGACTATTCTTCAAAAAAATATCTTCACGCCTTTCCCAATAAGACTATGGTCTAATTAAATCGTTTCGACCCACCTTCACCGAAGACATTTTTGGGACAAGTGGTGAGCCCGTCGCCGTTTCAATGTACAAAGCCAACGATATAATTCGTATATAAGTTTTTGAAAAAACCCATTGGTACGAGCCTGCCACCTGGGTATCGCCTCGAGTCTCTTGACTCCAAATTCCGATTAGACACGGCTATCGTTAAAATAAATAAAAAATAAATAAATATCTTCACGCAATTCCCAATACAGGGGTAGACAGAGGTCTAGTCTAGACAATTAAGTCCGTTTGACCCACCTTCCACCGAAGATTTTTTCGGGACATCGTGACAGGTGGTGAGCCCGTCGCCGCCTTTATGTCCAAGCCAACGATATAATTCGTACATAAGTTTTTGATAAACTCATTGGTACGAGCCTGCCACCTGGGGATCGAACTCGGGTCTCTTAACTCGAAATTCCGACCACCCAACCATTCGGCTATCGTGCTATCGTTACTATTGTATATTAAAAACATTATTTAAAAAAATGACAAGTCTAACCGTTTTATAGCTTTTGTAAGCAGCCTCTAGCTTAATCAACAAGATATTATAGTATTTAAAGTTAAACACTACATAAGGTATCAGAGTATCCTTATTTTAATCGTAAACAACAGACGTGTTTCAAGAGTATACAGTAAACCCTCGCTGATTATCAAAACTCAATTAAGGTAACTTTTATGTCTTTTACTTTACGTTATACGTATCATTTTAAATATTTTTAATGCAGCTAAAATTTTTACAGTTGTTCTATTAAAGAAGTAAAATTGAAAATGAGCTTTCCTAGAGTGGAATAACAAACGCACAGAAAATTTCTGCTGCCTCTGATTTTAGAAAGATCTTTATATCAGATTCAAAAGTTTATTAAAATATTTCGCTACTAGGCTTTATCCTATTCAAAGTATAGTAGCGAAATAGGAGTTCTTTGTCCCACTCAAAGCGAAATATTTTAATTCTTAATTAAAATAATTTTCTCCGCGTATTGTTCTTAAAGTGGGATTGATGGGAATATTCGGGATGTGGGATTATGTTAAATGAATTAAAGAATTTTCTTTAACATAACAGCCTATATCTCCGGACTGCCACTATTATAAATCAAAATGCCCGTATTATGTTAAAATTTTCTACCATAGGGACTGTGCTTATTTCTGGAATAACGTACAGGGAGATTGAATAGGAAACATTAAAACACATAAAAGATACAAATATTAAGATATACATACAAATATTCGATAAGCGCGTTTAAAAATCACTGATTAGTTTAAAGAAAATATTTTCACGCAATTCCCAATACAGGGGTAGACAGAGGTCTAGTCTAGACATTTAAGTACCTTCGACCCACCTTCCACCGAAGATATTTTCGGGACAACGTGACAGGTGGTGAGCCCGTCGCCGTCTTTATGTCCAAGCCAACGATTTAATATGTACATAGGTTTTAAGAAAAACCCATTGGTACGGCTACTTCAGGATCGAACTCGGGTCTCTTGACTCGAAATTCCGACCACCCAACTACTCGGCTATCGTGACTTACTGATTAGTTTAGCAATACACAAATTTAGTTAAAAAAATTAAAACAGTTTAGGAATGCAATAATAATTAAAAAAGTACTAAAGAGGATGTAGTACAGGTGAGGGCGAATGGGATCTGAGTAGAAAAGCACAAATTAAGTAATTCTCGATCAAGTTTTGACCCACCTTTCACCAAAGACATTTCAGGCACAACGTGACAGGTGTTAAGCCCGTCGCCGTCTTTATGTCCAAACCATCGATATGAGTCCTATAAGGTTTTTGAAAAAACCCTTTGGTACGAATCTGCCACCCGGGCATTGAACTCGGGTCTCTCGACTTGAATTTCGATCACCCTATATCATCATAGATCATAAAAATGTCTTCGGTGAAAGTGGGTCGAAACGATTTAATTAGACCATAGTCTTACCCTGTATTGGGAATGACGTGAAGATATTTTTGAAGAATAGTCGTGGTATTGATAATTAATAATTTATAGAAGATAATCTATAACTTGGATATTTACTTCAAAATCTGTTCCGCTTTGTGCAACTTTTTCAAATGCGTATCTTCAATGTTCGATTCTAAAGCTTCTTGAGACGACGTATATTCCCATTTGCACATTGCAACGTAACCGAGATTGAATGGGTTAACGCGAATACTCTGGGTTGTTATGTGACGCAACAAGTCAGAGCTAACGATAGCTTTGCTAATAGAAGAGAACTATCGCTATTTATACAAAAATTCACGTAAATATACAAACCATCGATATGAGTCCTATAAGGTTTTAAAAACCCATTGGTACGAATCTGCCACCCGGGCATTGAACTCGGGTCTCTCGACTTGAATTTCGATCACCCAACCACTCGGCTATCTAAACTTACTTCATGGATATATATATATATATATATGTATATATATATATATATATATATATATATATATATATATATATATATATATATATATATATATATATATATATATATATATATATATATATATATATATATATATATATATATATATCTATCCATGAAGTAAGTTTATTTTTTTATTTAATGATTTGTTGTTTGCAGATAAAATGACTTCGATGAAATCACTGATACTTTTGATAACAGCACTCGTTATAAGTGAAGCACAGAGACCATTTTACGCTGGCCTAAGACCAATAGGATATCCGGATACAAATCCTAATGAAATTCTTGGAAATAGATTTGGTGAGGATGAACCAGCACCTATTGAAGCTAATGGAGACAGAGCCTTAATAAATAGACTCAATAAAATGCCAGTCGATAGTAGACCCTTTTGGTTCCTGAATTCTCAGGCATATGATGGCTTACGGAAATCTCCACAAACTTGGCCTCTCAGGCAGAGTAGTTTTGTTGACAAAAATTGAAAAGGAATTTCAAAACATGTCATATGTCAAAATAAATTCTATTGCCACAATTATTTGAAATAACGGAGAATACTGAAAAGCTCTTCAAGATGCCTTAATAGTATTATATGTCTAATTAAATTAAAAAAGTAAAATGCATGTGTTTTTACTTCTTTGTCAGTATTTTATTTTTTTATTTAAAGTTTTATCTAAATTCGACTCTGATAGTTTGATTTAATTTATTCAATTTAATTGTTGACCTTTATTTTAATAACCCATTCGTTTATTTAAAAAACAACGAAAACTATTTTTTTTTAAATTATAAAGTATGAATCTGTACGTTAACTGAACGTATTCGCAATACAGGGGTAGACAGAAGTCTAGACAATTAAGTGCCTTCGACTCACGTTCCACCGAAGAAGACACGTTACACCGAGCAGGTGGCTTACGTGGTGTTAAGTAGTTACCGCCGCCCATGAACACCCGCAATACCAGAGGCCTAGCAGATGCATTGCCTCTCTTGGAGTGCCCCGATCGAGCCGGCCCATTCATGCAACAACAAAAGCTGATGCGTGGCTTTACCACTGGTGAAATTGTCCAAGCCAACGATATAATTCGTATATAAAGCTTGGAAAAACCCATTGGTACGGCCACTTGAGGCTCGAATTCGGGTCTCTTGACTCAAAATTCCGACCACCCAACCACTCGGCTATCGTGATAAAATTTGGTAATAAAATCATTCCTTCCACTTTAACTTATTATATTGAATACAGAATTCAACAAGCAAAATTTCATTTATTTCGTTCTATTTGTAAGTTTTTTGTGCTCTCACACCGAACTACCATTACTTACGATTCATATAACTGATTTACGTATTATACATCTACATATAAACGAGCTATGCTACGTAAGTCTGTTAGTTACCTCGGTTATGTAATGTAAAACATTATCGTAAGGTTCATAAGATTGCAATGATTAGTGTAAGAGCTTTTTAATGGGTTCAATGGGTAATATTTAACTCAATAAATGTGTATATCCACTTTAATCAGCTGTTTTATGTTCACGCAATATCAAATATGCTAGTGATCTAGACATAGAAGTTTTTAACCCACTTTTCACCGAAGCTTAATTAGGACAACGTGACAGGTGGTGAGCCTATTGCCGTCCTAGTTTCCATGGGGAACATAGTTAGATTTACATATTATCTATCTTACTTAAATAAGTTACAATAAAACTACTCTTTACGGTAATTTCTCTTGACACAATAAAATACAAAAAAATATTATAGACACAAATAAAAGGTCTCAATGAAATCCAAAAGGATCATAATTTCTTTATTTAAGAGCCATCGCTGCGCCTTGAAACAATGACATCAATGAACTTAAATGATTTTATAATGCGAAAAGTTCCTGAACACATAAAACATTATTACTGGACACATTAAACATAATAACTGTTCTGTTAATTGACTGTTCAGTAACTAATTTTTATCTTAACAACAGGTGATCTCACTAAGAAAAGTAATCCACCGATATGTGTATAATCGAACAAGAGTATTAAATAAATAAATAATTAAAAGCCATGTGTGGTTTTAGCTATGATTCTCATCGGGCCTACTGTTGGACAATTTTCTCATACTGTATACGGCGTATTCCATTGATACTGATGGTAAGTAAATACCTACGCCCGGTTAATACCTATATCCTTCAAATGTTTGCATTTTCCGATAAAAACATCATTTGGACTTCTCGCTGTTTGAGATAGCTTTAAGGAAATAGTGCTGTCCCCCCGAGAGGGATCCCCCGTCAAACATATTTTAATACCCGTAAACATTGAACATAATCTACAAGGAAGTTTTGATGTGATAATTAGAAAATCTATTAAAATTAATAAAAAATACAATAATAAATAAATAATACACACGTTGATCTGATCCCAAAGTATGGAATCTTGTAGTATGGAATCAGAAACAATGCAGATACCACAAACACCCAGACCTGCGAAAATGTAGAAAAAGCGTTTTCTACATTGACCTGGCCTGGAATCGAACCCAGGACCTCTGAGATGGCGACACCATGAAAACCGGTGCTTTCTCCACTCGTCCACGGAGGTCGTCAAAATACTAGCACCATGTGTTCATTCATTTGATAAATTATACATATGTATTTGTTTCAATAAACTGTTATAACTTCATGTATTTCCCAATACAGCCAGAGGTTTAAATAATTTAGTCCTTTCGACCCAAATTTTACCGGAGCAAATAACTCCTACAATTACATATAAATATTATTATGAATGTACAAACTTATGCTAGTACGTGTAACTAATAATATTCTTATTAAAACTAATTGACTCATTCAAACTTACATCTTCGTGATTTCGCACTTTAATTAGCAAAAAAACTAAGAAACTTTTTGTAATGTCAAAAGAGTGAGAGTAATTCCTGAGCTATAAGGGCTAAGGACTGTTGCACTGGACTATGAAGCATAATTCACCTTCGACTCCTCCGCGGATGCGGATGTTCGACCTCATCAGCATAGATAGTAGTGACCCTGCTTTGAAAGCTAAGGCGACATCGGACTGTAAAAATTGAGACCTCTCCTGTAAGAGAGGGTTTGCCATAATACTCAAGCAAGGCAAGCGGATTGGCGTTCGCAGTCAAAGACATATTATTACATAGACCTAGGCAATAGCGCCGAAGGTGCGAGGTGTCAATTACTTATAATATACTAATTATAAAAAGAGAAATTTAACATAAAACAAAGTTAATGCTTAATGCAAGAAAGGCATATATAACACTGTTTTGGGTTTTTCTGTTTCTGATATTATTCAAGACTTTTAAACCAGTTTATAATACGAGAGTAATATAAAAACATAAAAAATCACAAACTATAATTACAGCGTCGTTACTTGACTATAAATTGTTTGAAACCTATATGGAATAAGTATTTCTTAACTTATTAAAAAAGATACGTTTTTTCTTGTTCTTATTTGCATTCCATGAAGGGTCCACTGCTGATCCAAGCCCCCCCCCCCCCAAAATTCCCCATAGTTTTATACTAAGAATTTCTTGATCCACATGTATATCCTTCGTCTCCCTGGAAAATTTTGCACTCCATCTTGTGGCAAATCGTCCTATACTGCGTTACCTGTACGAGATTTCTTCTGTTTTCTGTGTGTATCTGCTGAAACCTAAAAGAATTAAATATCTAACCCTCTAATGATTTGCCATAACTGACGATGGTATCCATCGAGGTTTGATATACCGTAATGAGAGAATGATAGTGTCGCGATCCTTAAATACCTCTTTTTATTTGAAAGAATTTACTGTATTCATGATATAGGTTTCCTTAAGTTTGTGCCGTCAAAATATTATCATACTCATTACGTACCTTATTTTTTAAACAAAAATAATAAAACATCGTTATTTTTAAAAAACTGAACTGCCGTTAGAACCTAACCGAACATTAGAGCAGGATTAGTGACGTAGTTAGTGATAGAGAGCGTCAAGAGTTGCGTACCAAGAATGTAGTTTGATGAGACCAGCTGAATTATTCACTGTTAACGAGGTATTTCTTCAGTCTATGAGGCTGTCGACATACATTACTTTTCTCACATACATTATTTTTCTCTTAACCACTCCAAATAAGCTGCAATGCTAGTAGTAGTAGTGTGTCTGAAGTGGTTAACGACAACAGTCGTCTCTACTACTTCCTTGGATATGTAATGTGGTATAAAATTGTCTTCAAGTTTATATAAATAACCAATAAATATCTTCACGCAATTCCCAACACAGGGGTAGACAGTGGTCTAGTTTAGACAACTAAAATATTTTCGAAGTTATTTTCGGCACAACGTAATAGGTGGTGAGCCCGTAGCCGTCTTTATTTCCAAGGCAACGATATAATTCGTACATATAATTCGTACACAGTTATTGAAAATCCCATTGGTACGAGCGTGGCACCAGGGGATCGAACTCGGGTCTCTTGACTAGATCGATGTGTGTAAATGTATTCTTATATATTTATAATTATGTATGTAGGTATTTTATAGTATATACTGCTATTATATGTATCGTATGTATTGCTTTTTGTATCGTGCAACATATTTGTAGTATTTATTTATTCTTCGGGTCGCACCTGCCATGTACATTTCACCATTACAAGTTTTGACTGATAGAGAATGCCATCAGGCATTACGTCCGCCATTGTAGCCCTTACTTTAAGGTGTCTCAATAAAGGAAATAAATAAATCAATCAAAATACAAAATATAAAAACGCGTATCGGAACAATTATTTTAAGCACTCCTTTACTGTTAAAGCGATATGTTGCTTGTGGAACGAGCTACCTCCGCATATTCAACGCGCGAAAACTTTAGAAAAGTTTAAAACTGATGTGAAGAATTATTATCTGTCACTGTGTGAACACTAACTGTTTTTGACGACATTTGGATATTTATTTTTCGCCTATGATAAATTTATGTGTATATTATGTTTATTTAGTTTTTATGTATGTCTATTATATATTATTTGATATTTAATAATGTTTTATTTTATGGTATTATTTTAATTTAATTATGGTTTAGTATATTTAAATATTACTATGTATGTTTATTATTTACACCACCTACCGCAGTCTAACTTTGTAATAATTCTTAGTCTTAAGGTTGTCTGGAAGACATCGCTCTTTAGCGATAAGACCGCCTTTTTGTATCTACCTCATAGGTTTGTTATTTTCCTTTGTAACCTTTCCTCTGATTTTCTTTTTTCTGTGGTGTACAATAAAGCATAAATAAATAAATAAAATAAATAAATAAATATAGATACATCGGCTTGAATTAAATTGTGAAACCTCTTAGCAGTACGGACTCTGCACCTGGTCACAAGGTACGAACTACCCAAGCCTAATTTGAAACCAGCTTTCCGGACTTTATAAGACCTGAAGACTGGCCCTCATCTAGCCCAGACCTCAACCCTTTAGACTTCAATTATGTCCAGTTCTAAAGAATATGGCCTGCTTTAAACGACACGGTGACACTGAGTCTCTTAAATTTTTGGAGCAAGCAACGGCGTAGTTTCTCTCGGAACTGTGCGTAAATCTATAGATTCATTTGTAACAGAACTAATGACCGGAATTGGTATATTATCCTCTTACCCACGTTTTTACCTTCACGAAATTTTCCATACAGGAGTAGGCGGAAGTCTAGACAATGAAGTGCTTAAGTTTTTCTCCGAAGATTATTTGGGACAACGTGACAAGAGGTGAGCTTTTAGTCGTCTTAGTTTCCGTGTAGAAACGGTACAATTTAATAAGATACGTATACCTTTACTTAGACAAATATTTAAACATACGTATTCACAATTACATATTACAAGCTTACAGTTAAACGACTATTTAGGATAATTTCTCTAGACACTATTAAATTTAAATACATCTTAGAAAATATCATAGACAAATGAAAGGTCTCAACAAAATACAAAAAAGATCATAATTTCTTAAATTAAGAGCAACCACTGGCGCCTAGAAATGATACCATTAATGAATTTAAATTATTTTATTATGCGAAAAGTTCCTGTACACCTTAAAAAATTATTACTGGACACATTGAACATATAAGATATCGTAATTGCTGACGATATCTGTTTGCTCTATTAATTAACTGTTCACTAACTATAAGACTTTTATGTTATTAAATTAAAGAAAAAAGTTAAAATTTCAACTGACACGGGCGGGATTCGAAACCGCGACCTTTGCCGATCCGTGGCGACGCTCTTATCTCCGAGCCACCTTGTCTTACACGCATCAGTTGAAATTTTAACTCTGT
Organism: Sericinus montela; assembly: GCA_029286605.1. Lineage (NCBI taxonomy): Eukaryota > Metazoa > Arthropoda > Insecta > Lepidoptera > Papilionidae > Sericinus > Sericinus montela. The sequence continues at coordinate 1,430,406 of JAGSMR010000020.1, forward strand.
ATTCTCTTTATATTACTTGTATATAAGACTTTTATTGTATTCGTTGTATCCTACTTGTTTGCCACCATACAAACATATTTTAAGGACTGTAGATAAAATTACTTGGTACGAATCCATTTCATTTATTCCACCTGTATTCTTCGATACGTGAACACCATATACCAATATGTGTAACGGAGCGAGAGTATTATTAAAATATTTGTATGATAATCTAACTGTAGAAAATATTCGCACTGGGCCCGCTGCTAGGCAACTTGCTCACATACAAATTACATATAGTGTATGATGAATCATCTACGCCCGTTAGCTATTTAAACGTTTGCATTTGGCGGTAAAAATATCGTTTGGCCTTCTCGCTGGTAGTCTTCAGGATGAGTGCTCTCCTCCGGGCAGTTACACGTTGACTCATTTGGAGAGGGATCGCCTGAAAACCAAAATAATACCCGACAAAATTGAACATTGTCTACAAGTTTTGATATGTACAGTTTTGATATGATGAAACAAAAGTTATATTGTTTCTGTAAATTAATGAAAATCCGTAACTACTTATATCCATACATATAATATTTGATTGCAACTACTAATATATTAAACTTACGATAGCCGAGTGGTTAGGTGATCGCGAGTCAAGAGACCCGAATTCAATCCAAAGGGTGTTTTCGAAACTTACGAGTATGTACGATTTCTATCGCTAATTTCACAGACGACGAGAGGCTCACCACCTGTCACGTTGTCCCAAAAAATTTCTTCGGTGAAGTGGTTCGAAAGGACTTAATTATCCAGTCACCTGTTGTTAAAAATATCTTCACGCCATCCGCAATACCCCCAGCGGATTGCGTGAAGGTATTTCCTTATTACTTAAGATCTCAAGTGGCTCCCAATTCGTTTTCGGAGGAACACTAGGATTTTATGTCTGCTTTTTAATATCTTGCGCATGTTTCTTTATCTTTTTAATATCAGAGCACTATATGTCCTTAGTAGTATAGTTTTCTGGTTATTATGTTATGTGTGTTGTGTTTTATGTATAATTATTTATATGTTTGTAGGTGTATTATATTTGTACGCGCGAAATCTACCTTTTTATTTATCCATACTCCAATCTCAGGTCTGCTGGAAGAAATTTCTTAAGAAATAAGCAGCACCTTTGTACAAACTTTTCCTCTTATTATATTTCTTCTTTCATTTATATTGTGTGTACATAAATTGTTAAATAAATAAATAAATAAAATTACTACCAACTGGTGAGATCTACTAACAGGTAAGACCTAATCATCCGCAGAGGAATATATCAGACCGTTATATGTGTGTATTCAAAAGAAATTTGTGTCATGCGACATGTATACTAGAAATACCACTTAATGATTTTTTTGGGAATTTCCAAAATCCCTCCTTTATGTTACACCGTGACGCTCAATAAATATTCGTATAAATAAAAATAAAAAAGAAACGTTTATGTAGGCAGATAAGCTTCTTCGCAAATATAAATAAGTAAATATGTAATTATTTGCATTCGTACGTATAAATTCAATATATTCAATATATATACTGTTTTCAATATAAACATATTAGCAATCGTTTATCGAGCACGTGCGACAGGAAAGGAAAACAATTCAGGAAGAGTACAACCAAGTAACGTTATTAAACCGTGACCTTTCATATTCAGAATTAACTGTAAGCTCCTTCTATGAGTCAATCCAGTAAATCAACAATGCATTGCAGACAACACGTCAATATTAGCTCGTGACATCCTCTTTATGACCAAGCGTGAGTTGCAAACAATATTCTACAAAATTGTCCAATGATATTTATATTTCATGTAAAATGAAAATAAGCAATATTTTATATTATCTATTCAATATATATCGTGGTTAGGGTGTAAAAATTTACTATCCCTTTTTTTCATGACTATGTCTACTTTTCTATCTACTTTTCTTATAAATATCAGTTCTAAGTTAAAAAAAATCTAAGTTAAATGTTCTAAACTATATAAAAGGATTTTCCGCAAGCCTTTTACTTTTCCTGATATATATTATTTACGGAAACGATCTCTCTGTTCACTGTTTATTATTCTGAGCCTTTTTATGTCTGGGGAAATGCCTATTGTGTAATGCCAATGCCAATAATCAAAAGGTAAAAAAGGTTTTCCTCCGTGACCGCATAATGGCAGAGCCAAGATAGAGAAAGAGAAGAGAAGTACGTTTCAATACTTATCAGTTACACCATTAGACCTGGTCGCTTTCGTAGCCTCTATTCAGTTGAGAACTCTAACTTTCCCTTCTGGTTAGAAGCAATAGTATGCATCAGTCCAGTCCGCATTGACTTTAGACTTTAGCTCCGCAAACATACTCCTGCCGCGGAGGGTGTTTCTCGAATCTGCAACCCCATTTCAATCTTATCAGCGTTTAGGCTCTTGTTAAAGTAGCGGACGATGGGGAGTATGCTGAAGCCAAAACATTCCTTGTACCAAGTATCAAAACTCCTCCTCCTCCACGACTGTTGTTGATTCATTTTTAGACAACTAACTATGCTAACCGAAAAGAAACGAGTTGATTATTTCCGCTCCATTAAGCCATTTAGGGATATTTCACTACAATAGCTTAAAGGTTTAGGTTAAAGGAAAGGTAAAAACCAGTCTTCTCTTTTGGCATGCATAATCCGCACAAGGGACCTTTGAAATCACACAAAAAGTGAATCAGCGATAAGTTCAGAGAGACTCCTTTCATATTATTTAACTCAAATTGATTGTTAGAAAATATGCATATCATTATATGCATTTTGTGTTCAGACAGAGAAGTGCGAAAAAGGGAAACATAAATATAGCAATATAATAATAATATAATACTGGCAATTTGTTCTATTATAGCAGCTTTTTTGTAAGTTGTTGATATATGATAATCGTTCAAAGAGTTTTGTCAAAACAGTTTATTAAAAGGCACTACACAACTTTTATTTTCGAAAGCTTTAATTCTAACTTATTTGTGAATGTATTCTGCATTGTATATATTATTTTTATGATCTATTTTTATGATGAAGTCTTTTACTTGATTAAATTATTTTAAAATTTAACTTAATATTTTACAAAACATTTTTGAAAGTTCACCAGTTTTTATTCCCCTGCACAGTGATATTATTTCTCCTTAGTAATCGGTTCAATTGTTTTCGAGTTTACTTTGACACAAACAAAATGCATTCACTCCGTATACATACATTATTTTTTAACAGCACAAAGACCGCAATGAACAGAAATTTAGAATGGCGTTTCTAAGTATTTACAGTTCGTCGAGTTTAAGCAGTAACACCGACAATATAATTTACTTTAATTGTCTAAAACGGGAGAACAATTATTCGGGTTGAATGACTATCAGCAATGATCCTTTTGAAAGTGAAGCATGATTTAAGTCGAGCATTGCTATTTATTTGTGATAATGACGGTATCTTACTATGAATGCCACAGTGTTTTCATAGGTTATTGTTTACGTAAAATTAGTTTGTATTATTACATTAATTAACTCTATTGAAATTAAGGAAACTAAAGACTGTGTAATTTGTATTTGCGTAGACAGTGATATTATGTTCTTGTTTCTGAACGCAAATTATCTTATTTTTTTTTATTTATTATTTGTACTCAAACTCTATGTCTATATTGCTATACTTATTATACTACGATTACCGTACTGTCCTACTCGTCGTGGACCGTCGAGAGAGTACCGAGTACGCTGGCTGCATTTTCACGTTAGATTTAACTGTAATTTGTTGTAGTTATGTTTCTGTAAATACCGTATTGAAAACACCTATTGTTCAAAGATAGTATTAATAAGAAATGACTATTTAGTCAAAATCTCAGTGTTGTTCAAAGAGATTCTTTATTTTCCTTAAAAACGACCTCTACACTTTTTTTCTGATTTCTGAAGTTTCTGGCGACTCATTATTATTATGTGGTGAGTAAAAAAATCATTGCAGTGCAACCGCATGAAGAGGAACACTGTGCTGACTAATTATGCATCTTCCATGAGTCATTTTAACTGAGTCACATTTTAAGCGGATGGGAGATTGTTGTCTGGTAGTTGATTTGCTCATCAGTCACTTGTCTTTCATATTTGCAAGGCTCGATACCCTCTTGTTGGGTGAAAGGAAGTTTGTCTCACAGTTTTTACGTTGATACCTCAAGGCATTCTGTTAGTAGATATTATCGAGGCTTTTCTTTTAGTCATCTCTTACAGCACCCGCAGGAAGGAAGGAAGTAGTAATTACTTACTCTCTTTATGTTCATACACAAGGCCTGACGAGGTAGCCCGAGCGAGCGGATCGCCAAGTATCACCATCCTCCCATACCTCTTTCGTTTCTTTAAAGTTCATAATTTTTTTTTTACACGCACGACTAGGTATCCGAGTACTTTTGACCCTCCTCTCTGTGAGCAATTTGCTCACATGTTCTTAGAACTCAAGTTAATCTCAACATACATACATAACAACAACAACAACATGCATAAACAAAGTTAGTCTCAACATAACTCGACACCTTTGAATGTTAACTTTCACATTATATATTTTCTCTACCATTCAGTCTTCACTCATTCGCTCAACGTGGCCAAACCTTCCAAGCACGCCCTTATCAATTTTAGTGATAAGGTCATCTTTCAAACCTACCATACTTCGAAATATTTTTGTTTCATTTTCGGTCGGTCAAGGTTTCGCGGTACGTTATAGGAAGAAATGAAAATAGTAAGAAATATCTTCACGCGATTCCCAATACGGGGGTAGACAGAGGTCTAGTCTAGACATTTTAAGTCCCTCCGACCCACGATATACCGAAGATATTTTCGGGACAACGTGACAGGTAGTGAGCCCGTCGCCGTCTTTATGTCCAAGCCAACGATATAATTCGTAGATAAGTTTTAGAAAAAGCCATTGGTACAGCCACTAGAGGATCGAACTCGGGTCTCTTGACTCGAAATTCCGAACAACCAACCACTCGGCTATCGTTACTTCTGAATGAAAATAGTAAATATGGAAAATGCCACACGGCAGAATTTATATAATGATAAATAAATAAATATCTTCACGCAATTCTCAATACAGGGGTTAGCAAAAGGCTAGTCTAGACATTTAGTCCTTCGACCTATATTAAATGTGTAGTATTCGCGTAAATACAAGAAACCATTATCGTATATAAGTTTTTTAAAAACCCATTGGTACGAATCTGCCACCTGGGGATGGAACTTGGGTCTCTTGACTCGTAATTATGACCACCCAACCACCCGGCTATCGTGACTTTTTTCAAACCTAGCATACTTCGAAATATCTTCGTTTCGTTTTCGTGCGGTCAAGGTTAATATAGAATGAAATATATAATGATAAGTATTATTTAAAACTGTAATATAATTTCTACGTAGTATAATAGCAGTAAATAATACAATATAAAATTCATACAAAAATTGTTATAATACATTTTTTTAAACGAATTCGTCAATCCTAAATGCTAAGGCGGATAATGTTCATTATCCACATAACATTATATATAAAAAAAGTACTCCAAATATTTTATTAATTTCATTATTTCATAGATCTGCTTCGTGTAATTTATAAGCCACAATACTGAACCGCAATTTATTATGATTCAGCACGTAATTGTATAATCTTCGTTTTAACATTTATGAGTCCTGGTACATTAATCGTTAGCACTGATTCACGAAGCATTATTTGCAATCGTTCCCAACGTGATATTTATCATTTGTGATCAACTGTGATAAAATTATTAAGATGTTTTATAAATTTAATGACTTTTGTTCGTCTAATTTATAACTAATTTATTTTTTGAAAAAATCTATTTTATTTTAATTGGGATTAAATTAGTGTAACATCGCTCATAAAGTTAGAAGTTCGGAAAAAAAACTTAGGAAAAATTATTAAACATTGCATAATATTTCTACTTATTTTTTTTTAAATGCCAATTTTTAGGCAGTTGTGTCTTGAAAAAATGTATTAGCATATTCACAAATATGTAATAAGTTGATTTTTTAGTATTATTAGCTATTTAATAAAATGTAAAATAGAAATAAACTATTTGATAAAGTAGAAATAAAGTATTTTATGATCCAAATTTAATTTATAAATAATTATTTAATTTTTGCGGAATAAGGATCTGTCACGAAAACCAAAACAAGGCTTGACAAATATAGAAATTCGTTTCGTCGAACATAATGATTCATAAGTGGTTTACCGTTTTCCGTTCTGATTATTTAAGCACGAGTAGTGCTAAGGATTCAGGGCGCCTCTTGATATTTGTAGTAATCAACAAATGTTACATTATATAAAGATTATTGTAGTCCCAAAAAAAACGTAAAAGGCCCATCGAACCCAGGACCTCAGAGCTGGTGACACCATGAAAACTGTCCATGTGCGCGTCTGTTTACGAGTACGTCACACGTCCCCGGACGTCGTCATCGTCTATAGAACTTGTAATTGGCAGGAGCAGTGCCTTACTACCAAATACCTCCCGCTATCCGTCACCGGACATCTTTAAACAAAGAAGAGATAAATCTATCAGTTTAATAATGGTGGTGTGTAAATACTCACAACTTACTCACCACCATTACTAACCCAGTATTGGGAATGCAGTGAACCATGAAATACCTGTATAAAGTACATAGATTACAATCTTCAAATCTGTATTACACAGTTAGCAGTAGATAACAAGTAATGTTTGTAGTGCGTTCATAGCGAAAGGATAATCCGGTGAAACATATAATCTATAACTCTCTTCGGTGAAAGGTAGGTTGAAAGTACTCAATTGTCTGAACCTTTGTTTACCTCAGTATTGGGAATGGCGTGAAGATATACATATAGAGATAGATAGAATATATACATATTTGAAAATTTACATACAGGCAGGTAAGGAAAAAAAAGTGTAGCAAGGAATAGTTTGTATAAAGGTACTGCTTATTTTTCCAGAAATTGGTTCCAACAGACCGGCGATAGGAGAATGAGCAAAAAGATAGATTGCGCACGTATATGTATTTATTTATATTAAATTAATCATTTACATACATAAATAGAAATACTGACAGACATAATTGCCTAAATCTACTCATATGCATTAAAAAAAATATCTTCACGCAATTCCCAATAGAGGGGTAGACAGAGGTCTAGTTTAGACAATTAAGTCCCTTCCATCCACCTTCCACCGAAGATATTTTCGGGACAACGTGACAGGTGGTGCACCCGTCGCCGTCTTTATGTCCAAGCCAACGATGTAATTCGTACATATGTTTTAGAAAAACCCATTGGTACGAGCCCGCCACCTGGGGATCAAACTCGGGTCTCTTGACTCGAAATTCGTCGTTATCGTGACTTGATTAACTCATATGCACACATGCATATATACGAATAAATACATACAATTAAGTACCCATATTTGTGAATTGCTCATAACCTTTTCCTTATAGTGAACTGTTTCTTATAAATGTGCAATCTGATTTGAACGTGTAACGTAGTATGCAAATTCAGATATGTAATTATATTATTTGGAAAAACAAACATCTTTGCGGTTTAAAATTAAACATTATTGTTTAGTATTTCGAAAAAAAAATACAAACTCTATGTTTTAAGTTGCTTGGGAATACTGACATACTATCTATTATCTGTGTATTCTATCAATAAGCCGTGTTTTTGAAGATTTGTGAGAAACTGAGATTAAAATACTAGGACATATGATATTACTGAGCATAAAACAACGGTATTTTAAATTTTTGTCTTTCGCGTGATTTTCGCGTGAACTTTGTATTAATAGACGATTATACAAAGTTCACGCGAAAATCACGCGTCTAATATTCAATGTTTTATTTTTGAATTTTTAATAACGGTTCAATAATAATAGGCTTGGGAAAACGTTTCTTCGCATTTTTTAAGAAATTTATAACATTATTTAATATAGTTTATTTACATTTAGCTAAAGCATGTAGGTGCCATTTTGTTTGATAACTTTTTGCCATCTTGTAGGTAGAAACATGATCCCATTGCTGTAGAAATTTCTGATCAAATAACGTCTCAATTGGTTTTGGCAGGCCTCTTGTGATGTTAACCTAATTCTACCTAAAGAATTCTGAAGAGACCGAAACAGGTGGAAATCTGAAGGTGCAAGGTCAGGACTATACGTCGTATGCATTAACACCTCTCAGCCAAGCTATCTTAATTTTTGCTAAGTGGCTATATATGAGTGAGGTCTAGTGACCTAATCATGATGAAAAACCACTCCCCTTCTGTTGATTAATTCCGGCCGTTTTCTATCAACTTCTAGTTTTAATCTCATCAGTTGTTCGCAGTAGGGTTCAGAATCGGTGGTCCTATCTGGTGGTAACAGCTCATAATGAATAATGACTTTCCAATCCCACCACACACAGCATCAGCTTGTTGCGTGTTAACCACATTTTCTTAATTTGAATTTGGAATTAGCTGATTTAAAATTTTAATAATACCAAAACCAGCCAGATACAAATAGTATAGCCAAAGAGATTTTATGACATGTTCATACATACTATAATGCGAACAGACTTTTCCCCAACCTGTTATGTAAGATATAGTTTGAGCTTAAAATTTGCGTTAATACGTTCTTAGTGGATTCTTACAACTTCGGTCAAAACTTAAGGTTTTAAGCACCTGTGGTTTAGAGTCTGTTTTGATTGATTGTTGGTTGTTAGGACAAGGAATGACATGTGTAATTTGGAAATTTAGCAAAATTTATGTGAGGTGGCATACACACCGGTTTTCATGGTGTCGCCAGTGAGACGATGACAGGTTCACCATCGTACATCGTTCGATGTCCGAAATATGAAAGGGTGAAATGTAGGTCGAAAGTTTTCCTTGTTTAATAACAAAACTGTGATTGCTCAACTATACTCGATAAATTTAGTACACATCACTGTATTTTATAAAAATAATAATAAATAAATAAATATCTTCACACAATTCCCAATACAGGGGTAGACAGAGGTCTAGTCTAGACATTAAAGTCCCTTCGACCCACCTTCCACTTAAGATATTTTCGGGATAACGTGACAGGTGGTGAGCCCGTCGCCGTCTTTATGTCCAAGCCAACGATATGATTCGTACATAAGTTTTAGAAAAACCCATTGGTACGGCCACTTGAGGATCGATCTCAACCCCAACCACTCGGCTATCGTGACTTTTGTATAAAAGTCACTGTATTTTAATATCCTATAAGTTAAATAAGGCTAAAAAATACCATTGTGTCTGGCGTATGCGGACTGTGAGAAAACCTTTGACCCAGTTTGTCTAATGGACTTTGGGTATAACAGCGCGATAGAATTCGTAACGAAGACATCCACAACAGAAACAGGGTAACTCACATAATAGTAACAAATAAGTGGCAAAGGGCCGGCTACATGACTCATAGATCTGATAATCATTGGTAATGACTTGCACAGTTTTGTGGGAAATCTGTGAATGCGGGTGACTTAGAACAGTTCTCTGTGGTTATCTTTTGGAGGAGGCCTATTGTCAGACTGGAAATATAACTGCAGCTGCATCCATAAGCTTTTGGTCTAAAAATGATGATGTGCAGAGACAATCCATCCGTAATTCGGTCAGAAACAACTCACACTACAACATCACTTCTTTAATCATTTTAGTTTCACTGATTTTTTTCAGTATTGTGATTAAGACACAATTGCGTCTTGGAAAATATTTCTACTGGTCAAAGGTTGTCACGAATTAAAAAATAAATTACGACATTAATTTAATACTTTTTTAATTTAAATAATCTATAGGTATGCAGTAAAAAAATATCTTCACGCAATTCCCAATACAGGGGTAAACTGAGGTCTAGTCTAGACAATTAAGTCCCTTCGACCCACCTTCCACGGAAGATATTTTCGGGACAACGTGAAAGGTGGTGAGCCCGTCGTCGTCTTTATGTCCAAGCCAACGATGTAATTCGTATATAAGTTTCAAATAAAACGATTTTCGGATTTTATCGCGTTTTTAATTAGCTTTTACAAACTATTTTTATTTCCCGACGTTTCGGATGCTTTAGAGCATCTGTGGTCACGGGGGGAACCCCGTGATCAACAAATATAGAAAGCCGTCGCCGATATTAAAGAAAAATGGACAATATAGGATTAACACAGTTGTTGATATTTTTTTTGTATAGAATCGTTAATACATGGTGTAGATTTCACCATCATCAACAAAATTATGTACGTCTTTAACAAGGATATTTATTTCGTTAACCACATCGACATCCTGTTCAACACAAATAACTGTGTCATAAAATATAAAATTTTCGTTTATTGTTTTATTATCAGACGAATAACGTTTGATTATTCAGGTAACACTTTAGTGGAAAAAAAAAGAAATAATAATAACGTGCCTAAAACTTATGTACGAATTACACCGTTGTGTGGACATAACGACGGCGACGGGCTCACCACCTGTCACGTTGTCCCGAAAATATCTTCAGTGGAAGGTGGGTCGAAGGGACTTAATTGTCTAGACTAGACCTCAGTTTACCCCTGTATTGGGAATTGCGTGAAGATATTTTTTTACTGCATACCTATAGATTATTTAAATTAAAAAAGTATTAAATTAATGTCGTAATTTATTTTTTAATTCGTGACAACCTTTGACCAGTAGAAATATTTTCCAAGACGCAATTGTGTCTTAATCACAATACTGAAAAAAATCAGTGAAACTAAGATGATTAAAGAAGTGATGTTGTAGTGTGAGTTGTTTCTGACCGAATTACGGATGGATTGTCTCTGCACATCATCATTTTTAGACCAAAAGCTTATGGATGCAGCTGCAGTTATATTTCCAGTCTGACAATAGGCCTCCTCCAAAAGATAACCACAGAGAACTGTTCTAAGTCACCCGCATTCACAGATTTCCCACAAAACTGTGCAAGTCATTACCAATGATTATCAGATCTATGAGTCATGTAGCCGGCCCTTTGCCACTTATTTGTTACTATTATGTGAGTTACCCTGTTTCTGTTGTGGATGTCTTCGTTACGAATTCTATCGCGCTGTTATACCCAAAGTCCATTAGACAAACTGGGTCAAAGGTTTTCTCACAGTCCGCATACGCCAGACACAATGGTATTTTTCAGCCTTATTTAACTTATAGGATATTAAAATACAGTGACTTTTATACAAAAGTCACGATAGCCGAGTGGTTGGGGTTGAGATCGATCCTCAAGTGGCCGTACCAATGGGTTTTTCTAAAACTTATGTACGAATCATATCGTTGGCTTGGACATAAAGACGGCGACGGGCTCACCACCTGTCACGTTATCCCGAAAATATCTTAAGTGGAAGGTGGGTCGAAGGGACTTTAATGTCTAGACTAGACCTCTGTCTACCCCTGTATTGGGAATTGCGTGAAGATATTTATTTATTTATTATTATTTTTATAAAATACAGTGATGTGTACTAAATTTATCGAGTATAGCTGAGCAATCACAGTTTTGTTATTAAACAAGGAAAACTTTCGACCTACATTTCACCCTTTCATATTTCGGACATCGAACGATGTACGATGGTGAACCTGTCATCGTCTCACTGGCGACACCAAGAAAACCGGTGTGTATGCCACTCGTCCACGTCTTCCATGACTCGAGTACATACTCTTACATTCATATACATTACACGTATGTTCATCGCTGGCAGGATTCGAACACACGACGCTCAGGCCACTATCAACACGGCCATTGGGTCGGAAAAATATAGATTTGCCTTTTTTCTGGCACGTGATGGTGTGATCGCTTAAATGTTAATGCGAAGTATTCTGGCATTTACTGCAACCGGAAACTGGGATCGGCGTAATCAATGAAACCTCGAGAACATGGAGAAACCCATTCGTGCCGCACTCCACCTATTTTTATAGAACTATTAATTGACGAAGTACGATCGTGATTATTAATGTAAGACTAGCTGCCCCCCGCGGCTTTGCCCGCAGTTTAAAACTTAACGCGAAACCCTAATTATGTTTCTAAAGTAAAAGTAGCCTGTGTTACTACTTATAACATTAGCTATCTATCCGTGAAAGTTCTGTTAAAATCGGTCCAGCTGTTTCAGAGATTAGCCGGAACAAACAAACATACAGACAGACAAAAATTGTAAAAAAATGTTATTTTGGTGTATGTAGCGTATATATTCATGTATACAGTACAGTAAAAAACTGTTATTTCAATATTACAAACAAACTTTTTTTTCTTATCATTATAAGCTAGCGTTTAACTACAGTCCCACCTGATGGTAAGTGGCGATGTACTTTTTGTTGGTAGGCACACTAGCTTAGAAAAAGCCTATTCACTCTTCTCTTGAAGACACCCATATTGTAATCGGATGGATAACTGCATCAGGCAAATTATTCCAGTCCTTTGCTGTACGCATTATGAACGACGAAGCAAAACGCTTCGTCCGAATGCAGGGTATATCCAGAACAAACGGATGGAAACCCGCCGTGCGTCTTGTTGTCCGATGATGGAAAGGGGAAGGGGGAATTAACACATGTAATTCCTTACGCCGCACTTTTGCAAGAACTCCCAATCGCCATGCAGCGGCTTGAGCCTTAGACTCAATGAACCGCCCAAACCGCCCCACCCCTAATAACTGGAGGCGGTCGATGTATTCCAGAGATACATTCTGAAATTTAGTAGCCAAGTTGAACTGGCTCCTTTTGGTGGAGAACAGATACTCTAATTTTATTTATATGTAAAGATAGCTGAATGTTTTCATACTGTTTACTTAGATTGACATTTAGAATTTAGAAAACTCTTTCTGGCCCTGGCAGATACTCTAAGAAAGTAATGAAAATTTGGTTTAGGGACTCTGAAACATGATGTAGCAGTTTACATTTTACTGGTGTCTTTAAAAAACATAATTCTTTGTTAATAAAAGTTTACTCTGATGGCGACATATGCTGACAACGGAAATTAAAAAATAAATTTAATTAAGTACAAATTACAATATAAATAATTCTTGTGCTCGGGTTTAATAAATATGTATTATAAAAGGTATATCCAAGCCACCCATTTGGAGATTACTTCTTTATATTGTCTCGGGTCTGGGTGTTTGTGGTACCTTCGTTGTTTCTAGCTCCATTGTACAATTGATTTAACTACTTACATTGGGATCATAGCAATGTATTCCACATTAAAAAAAAACCTAAAGTAATTGAAAAAGAATAAAATAAACTGACAATAAACGTAGCCACGATAAAAGTCACGATATCCGAGTTTTTAACAGTGGTAGAGCCACGCATCAGCTTTTGTTATTGCATGAATGGGCCGGCTCGACCGATGAAGTACCACGACCTCACAGAATACCGGCGTGAAGTAGAAGTCTAACAAATTTCTGCGTTTTGTCTGGTGAGTGCAGGTACCGGAGGCCTACACCCCCCTCCCCCAAGTTTTTTTTGGGGGGGGGGGATCTCGAGGCATGCCTCATTACCCGGACGTCTTCTCAGGGGGCTGCTGCTCCCCCGCTTTTTGCGGTGTATTGTAGAGGTATTGCGTATTTTACGCCATACGTCGGGTCTTTCACTCTTCCCCGTCCTCCCCCTCAACGAGTTCGGGTGGTGGCTGCAACAATTCCCTTGGGAGAGGTCGAGGCTCTGATGGTCGAGCGTGTTGCAGCAGGAGGTTCGATAAGGATGAGAGGTCGCGCAGGTGTTCATGCGGTCCATTATGCGGTCATACAGTTTCCGCGCCAAATGGACCACAAACTCTTTGATGGATTCGATTTTGAGATCTCTGGCGATGACGTCATTCCGAACGTATCGACCAGCTCCCACAATCACTCTAAGGGAAATGTTTTGCTGAACCTGCAATCTTTTCCGCTGTGCGGGAAGATGTGCCTCTGGTATTGCGGGTGTTCATGGGCGGCGGTAATCACTTACCATCACGTGAGCCGCCTGCTCGTTTGCCGGCCTTTTCTATATAAAAAAAGAGTTGTTCGGTGGTTAAAAGACCCGAGTTCGATCCCCAGGTGGCAGGCTCATACCAATGGGTTTTTCAAAAACTTATGTAAGAATTACGTTGTTGACTTGCACATAAAGACGGCGACGGGCTCACCACCTGTTACGTAGTCCCGAAAATACCTTTGGTGGAAGGTGGGTCGAAGGGACTGAATTGTCTAGACCAGATGTCTGTCTACCCCTGTATTGAAAATAGCAAGAATATATTTATTTATTTCTTTTACAAAACGTACTTATCTAGTAAACAGATTTTATTTGATCAGTTTCTTTTAATTTTAAGAGTATTTTGTTGAGTATGTTGCTAGTGTAATATAATGTATTCAACTGTATTATTACAAATTAACCTATGGCTTTTATTCTAATTGTAGAACCTTGATAGTTTTAAGACAGGTAGTGACTCCAGTTCCCAAACAAAAGCTACCTTTTTATGTATTATGATCGTTTCGGATTATGACACTTTATTTTGTAATAAGTAATATTATTGAAGGGGCGCTTATCTGTATAACCTTATTCAAGGCTTGATATTTTAAGATGCTGGCTTAAACGATTAATCGCTATTGACTTACTACTTCAAAAAAACATCTTTTTAAAACTAAATGGGTTCCAAAAAAAGAAATAACTTTTTTAGCTAAACTTGCTGCTTATTAATTTAAATGAAATATTCTGATAAGCACTACTTATAAAGGAAAGTTTCTATTAGCAGGCGATACACGTATTTAGAAAATGCTTTTAAGCATTTTTAGTGTAGAAATACGTAGTGTAGAAATACGTAGTGTAGAAGTACGTAATAAATACCATAAATAAATTAGGTGAAACAGGAGGTCTTAATGATGATAATAATGAGTACGATATGCGTAAATCTTCAAATCAGTTGTTCGAAATTGTTAAGCGCCCAATTCATCTCTCTTCATTCAAACCTATGCACCGAGCAGTAACTGTCTAGAAATGGTATATTTTTGCCTAAAACTAAACGAAGCCGCATGGGCTTATATACTAAGCTTAGCAGCTTTATATGATGATTCATAAATAATCAAGATGATTATGAAATTTGTGGAATTTTCGTGATTTATGACAC
The DNA here is from genome assembly GCA_029286605.1 of Sericinus montela. NCBI lineage: Eukaryota > Metazoa > Arthropoda > Insecta > Lepidoptera > Papilionidae > Sericinus > Sericinus montela. The sequence goes on from JAGSMR010000020.1 coordinate 1,445,476, forward strand.
CCAACTGGAAGTACATTCTTTAATACAAAAAAATCAGGATCAGTTATATTGGAGACATGAGGTAATATTTAAAAAAAAACATGTACCTCAATTGAGAACCTCCTCCTTTTTTGAAGTCGGTTGGAAATGGAGCCATGTTTATTAAATAACGAGAATTAAAGATCGTTAGAAGCTTAAGAGGAAGCTTTCTACTAGGGTTGGAGTAACAGCAATTGTTTACTAGTGTCACTTCTAGATGTACAACGCCCTGCAGACTGTGGCGTTTTTTAGTTCGTCGTATTTATCCGTCGTTCTCTCTCTTTCACCGACCTTCTTTTCTTTTGGGACCTTTTCACCGAAGGTTATTTGGGTCAGCCTATTGTCATCTTAATGCCCTAGCCAACGTTACAATTTAAATTTTTAATATAAACATATTTACATAGGTAAATATTTATAAATACATATAAACGTTCAAGACAACGTCGAAGACGAAAACATTCATATTCATAACACAATTGTTTGCCCACAGCGGGATTTGAACCCGCAACCCATAGCTTCGAAGACAGGGTCACTACCAACTCGACTATCAGGTCGTCAAAAATTAAACGATAAAATGTTTTCCATTCAAAAGGTTCATTAATGCTGATTATTCATGAAAATCTTTTGAAAGCACCTAAGAGAGAGGTGTTTGAGTTAACGTAATATAGAGATGACAAACGCTGTTTCATATGACTTAAAATATTCTTGAAAATATTTTGGTAAAACTAATTTTTCGTAAGATATTTTGTATTTTGTAAAACTTTTGTGAGTTTAAAACACATTACATAATATTATCTCATAAGCTTGAGGTATGTTTATATGTATTATTTGGTAGTAGTAGGTCTTGTACTTAGACGTTGCTTGTCTTGAGTGAGCTAACCAGCCTATTAGTTCCGTCCATTTCTCTCCGTCTCCTTTCAGCTCCTTCTAATGCATCTATTTCTAGTCTGGTTTTACAGATATTTTTTATAAATATAAAGAAAATATCTTCACACACTTCCCAATACAGGGGTAGACAGAGGTCGAGTCTAGACAATTAAGTTCCTTTGACCCACCTTCCAGCGAAGAACGTGACAGGTGGTGAGCCCGTCGCCGTCTTTATGTCCAAGCCAACGATATAATTTGTACATAGGTTTTAAGAAAAACCCATTGGTACGGCCACTTGAGGATCGAACTCGGGTCTATTGACTCGAAATTCCGTCCACCCAACCACTCGGCTATCGTGACTTATATTTTTTATATTATATATTTTTAGAGGCTGTCATTACCATCAGGGTAGTCGTATGGGACTTTGCCTATAAATTTTCATGTAAAAATTTTGTAAATAGAAGAATTAAGATTTTTTATTATTTTTATAAAATATACTCAGTGCTTACGGAAGCCGGTTTGACTATGCTTTGCATCAATTAGAAATAGATATTACTGTTAGCTATTTTAGACAACAGTATGTCGGTCCATACCTAATAATCAATCAACAGAGTTAAAAAATAAATACATGATTTTCAAAATTATAACTTATATATAGGTTAAACATATGATTTTAGAAACGTAGATTATAATCCATTCATCTAGGGGATCCGATGCGTGTTGTAGAGTTTTTCATCATTTCTACATATATTACCTCGTCATTTATATGGGTTTTCCTTATCCTTTTTTTGTTGTATTAAAACGTATCAAATTTTGATCAGATTATACACTCCTATTTATTTTTTATGATTTGTGAAGCAATAATTAACATTAGCATATGCGATTTGAAATTTGATGAAATGAAAAAATAACACTATAAACAAAATGAATTAAGTCGTAATAAGAGAGTTACCGAAAAAAAAAATGGTTCCAAGACTGCCACTATATTCTGAAGGTTTCAAATATTTTGGGTCCATTGGAGCATATCCTATGCTCCGTTGGCCCCTTACTTTAACTAGTTAAACAAAACAACGTTTTGACCAATAGGTTTAAACTAAATGGGCTAATTAATTTCAATACACGCTGCCTATATTTACATTCTTTTGTGACCGGGACTTTAATATTGAACTAACAAATCCTGAAACGATCTAATTGCAGTATATAATAACAGGTAAACTTAAAGCTGACTTCGCTTTCTCCCAGTCTTTAAATGGGGTAAGTATCTTACTTTCCAGAAAACAGTAAAAAAACACCCTGAAGACACAAACATGAGTCTGCGCAATATATTTTAAAAAATTGTTCCTAAAGGAGTTTGGGAGTGTTTGTAGGCATTGCTTATCGGCGCTCTCTAAATTAGAGAGTGTTTTTTACTCAGCGCCCTGCTAGAGCCAGTTCGATCGACGTTTGTTCCGAATCAAGCAAATACCTAAAACCGACTAAATGATTCATGTACAATTATTAACCTATTTAACCAAGTCTTTGTTTCAAAATTACAGAATAGATCTTGCGGGCAAACATACATGCATAACGGCTTGTTATACTTAACATAACACTAAATGCATCTCATATTACTATATGAGATGCATTTAGTTGCCTTAACAACAAAAGTTAGTAAAATCATTAAACACGGCTAAACTCACGTATAAAAAATCGATGTAGGTACCGACTAGTTTTGGATCTATCCGGAAGTCCTTCATCGAGGTGAGTGGGATGAGTTATTTAATTATTAATGTCCTACGAAAGTTTTATAAAGTTAATTAACATTGCGCCTTAATTAAACACTGAAAAAACAAGAAATAATATACTTGTGTTAAAATTTAACTGATGGTTATATTCAGATCAGTCGATAATAATTAAGCATTTAGGTATATTTGTCTGTGAATGTGTCAGCGCGGAATATCTGCAAAGTAAATCGTAGAGGCTCAAGGTGATATCGCCAAACTTCTGCTTCCGTGGTATCACTTAGTCGCAATACTGGCGCATTCTTTATTATCTTCTATTAGAGTCAAAGAGTATAGAATGAGCGGTCCTTCTCTCCGATCAACCAAGGTCCACCTTTCGAGGCCTTGGTGCGATCACCTCAAGCCAGCCCGAAGCCCACCGATGAAGCGGGGATTTATTCAAGGGTTATTGAGCATTTTACGGTGACGAGACGAGAATCTCGTCAGGCTTATTCCTCCTAATACTTGAATAGTTTGATTGCTTACATTATTTAGTTGCCACATATGCAACATAGGAAGTATATCCGAGGCTATCATTTATAAGATCTAATTGCATGCAGGGAAGGATAATCACAAAGTTTGTAACTTTAGTGAAACTCATGTGTTTCTGAAGCATTTGAAGCACTTCTAACAGGGTTTAAATTGCTTCTAACTAACTGTTAAATAACTGTTAACAATAGTTATAATTAATTATCTCAATAGAGATAATTAGTTTAATTTAAAAGCTGGATTAAGACACTTCTAAGTTTAATACAGCTACATGATTTTTAACATAATGCTTTATGGTTTGTAAAAAAAAATATTTATTTCTAAGTAATATTTTTAAAAAATAATAGCAATGTCAAATTACATTCATTCAGTATGCAATGCTGGGGTCTGGTTAAAAATAGTAGTGAAGTGGTGGGCCTGAACCTGCGACGTTATGTTTGATAAAGCATTATTATATCAAACAATAATTTAATATCAATATGATAGTCACGATAGCCGAATTTGAGTAAGGAGACCCGAGTTCGATTCCCAAGGCTTGTACCAATGGGTTCTTTTAAAACTTATGTACGAATATGTTGTTGTATCGTTGGCTTGTACATAAAGACGGCGACGGGCTCACCACCTATCACGGTATCCCCAAAAATGTCTTCGATGAAAAGTCGAAATGCATTAATTGTCTGTCTACCCCCATATTGGGAATAGCGTGAAGATGTAATTTAATATTTTAAAGGAAGGTAACGCATCTGCTATTCCTCTGGTATTGCAGGTGTTCATGGGCGGTGGTAATCAATAAACGTGAGCCATCTGCTCATTTGCCTCCCTACTGAATAAAACAATATATATTTTATACTTATTTTACACTTGTTAAAAGTTTAGTGTTGTCCTATCAAAACTTTAAGACTTTTGGATGCAATCATTTCTAAAATTTATGATTAATACAAAAAATACTGTCAGTTTTATTTATTTATTCTCTTTACTATACATTTTCTAAAAAAAAAAATCTTTCACGCAAATCAAACAAGCATAACAATGCATTGATGGTTTTGAATTTTTCGGCATGCAAATACAATACAATATATTTATAATACCCAAAACATGTTTTAGAAATTCTCAAGTAAAACTCAATTCAACTCTAAAAGTGACAACTAAATCGCATTTTACAAATTGCATAAAAAGCTCAAATGTTGCCATTAGCTGTAAGAACTGAGATTCAATTTGAACTCGTAGTAGACGCTGTCAATTGCGAGCTTGGTGTAAATTGATTTTCAGTTAGAATGAATTCCAAACATATATAACAACAAATTTAACAATATTTTAAAAAAATATTGTAGTCCAAATGTAACAAACAAATATTTGGAATCTTTTTACACCTACACAATTATTAAAAAAAAAGTCACGATAGCCGAGTGGTTGGATGGTCGGAATTTCGAGTCAAAAGAAGACCCGAGTTCGATCCCCAGGTGGCAGGCTCGTACCAATGGGTTTTTTCAATAAGTTATGTACGAATCTTTGGCTTGGACATAAAGATGGCGACGGGCGGTGAGCCCGTACTCCTGTCACGTTGTCCCAAAAATATATTCGGTGGAAGGTGGTGGAAGGTCTTCCAATCTATGGTTAAAGGTAGGTTTGAATCCCACAGTGGTAAAAATTTGTGTGAGGAATATGAATGTTTGAACTCGAGTCACGTACATTTATATTATACTAGCAGTCCCTGGCCCGCTTCGCGTGACATAAAATACATGCCAAACGAGAGAAATATTATTTTTTGTCTATCTTTCTAATACTTTATTATGAATTTAAATAATTTATTGCACAAGCTCACTCTCTTTACCAAAGAACCAGTATAAACTCAATTAAGTTTTTTTTTATGTTGGTGGTGCAGTCTACTTTCGCAATATGGAATGCATATTAGTTAGTGCTGCTTTTTACATCATTTTATTTAAAACATGTTTATAACTTTATATAATACTTCTACTGGCTCATATATTATAGCGACAAAAGCTTTTTTTATTTATAAATCCAAAGCTAAGAACATTTTGGAGCGCTTGTCATTCTTACAGTTTTAAATATTTTTTTATTATTTAAATACTATAAAATTTACAAATTTCATTAAAATCATATTAACAAAAACCATTTATTTCAATGTAATAAAAATGGAATGTTTTGCATTTCGGGCCTGATTATTTTTATATTTTTAATTTAACTTAAAGCCCTAGCAATTTTTTTACAAAATTATGTTGATATTTACATTACTTATTAACTAAAAACTACAATAATCGTAGTGCCCTACTCCTCGTGCCATGGTACCAATAACGCTCGCTACATTTCCATATTGAACGGCTAACCGTTGAGCAAGAAAAGAACCAGCCTTCTTGTCACCAGAGGCAACAGTCAGTTGCCGATACAATTCCTTTAAAAACTGCATCACACGAGGACCCCACGGCCCGATGATCTCTACGACAAATGAAACAAATATATCAAAGACTTTTACGCCACTTACACGTTTCAGCTGCCTCTGATGCCGCCCTGGCCCCTATCTAAGTACTTTTGTTTAGTTCAACGATACTTTTTTTCGTAACAATATTGCCAAGTTTTGATTTGCTTGAATTTCAGTGTATACATTTACAATTTTTTAAGTTTAGTTGGAAAATATATATTTTTTAATAAAGCCCTTGCGACGTCTTTGAGGATGAACTTCATAAAATCTATTCTCAATTGAGTTAAAAAAAATATAAATATCTTCACGCAATTCCCAATACAGGTGTAGACAGAGGTCTAGTCTAGACAAGTCTAAGTCTAGTTAAGTCCCTTTGACCCACCTTCCACCGAATATATTTTCGGGACAACGTGACAGGTGGTGAGCCCGTCGCCGTCTTTATGTCCAAGACAACGATATAATTCGTACATCAGTTTTTGAAAAACTCATTGGTACGAGCCTGCCATCTGGGGATCGAACTCGGATCTTTTGACTCGAAATTCAAACCACCCAGCCACTCGGCTATCGTGACTTTTTTTTCTGTTGAGTTCGAGGAGATAAAAATAATAATTTCGCTTAGTTGCTAACCCGAGCTATAGATTAAAAATATTTTGTAACACCTCCGCAATTTCTTTCGTGGTTAAATTTTGTAAAATTTGTCTGTGGTAGTTTTTATGTAACTATAAAAACTTTGAAACTATAAAAACTATGAAACTTTGGGACTTTCTTAATTATCGCTTCCGGAACCCTTTTGCGGGGGTATTGTAAAAACTGTTTGTGCTGATCTCTAGTTAGAAAAAAAATTCATATCAAATTGCACGTCTATGGTCTATGTAGAGATATTGCCATGAATCAATACTTTGAATTAAATTATATACATGTATAAAATATATCTATCTAGATAAATTATGTACATCTTATCGTTACCCAACTGACAATACGCAAGGAATTTTACTTTGGGTCTGGATGACGTCTGCGGTGTTAAAAAACGTATTCTGTTTTTATACTACAGTATATTAATATAATGTTAAATTTAATATACAAAAAACATTTTTTAATATAACTGGAAGTTAGGTGAGTGATAACTAATATAAGTTTTTTTGTAAAAATTCATCATATTATTTATTCCGTTTATTTTGACCGGTTCGTTAAATTTAAATAGAATTCGTATATTAACTTTCCATTTACGTTAGATATTTTGTGATGCCTCGACGTTATTATTCATTCATAGGCGTATTAATTAGTTTGGACTGTATAATGTATTTTGTACAGATTATGAACAAACAACAACACTGATGTGAATTATTTGGTGTTCATTTTTAACACAATACAAAATTAAGTAATAATTGTAAGTAATACGAATTGATGAATATGGGTCCCGGATTAAAACCAATATAAGGTACTAAATTTTGCTGGTCTGGAGACCTACTTATGTAGCAATGACACATGCATGCATGAAGCATTATGTATTTTAACTATTTTATAGTTATATTAGTGTAAAGTTTAAAACTTTAGACTATTTTCTTTCGTGTTTTTAATGTATGAATAATGTATATGTACGATAATGTATGATGATCCGGATGAGAGCTTTCTCGGTACATATAACGACACATCCTAGACGGAGGGGTCTACCACTTCTAAAATTATTTGAAGAAACATACTTTTTAAAAAAATAATAACAGTTTTTTGTACATTTTAGTTTTCTTTAGTAATAATATCTTCACGTCGTTCCCAGTACTGAGACAGAGGTCTAGACAATTACGCTCTTTAGACCCACCTTTAACCGACTTCCAAGTCGCTGTGGCCGAAATCGGTAGGGATATTAATAATGTCACTAGTATCTGATATGAGTGTATTACTAGGACCTGATACGTACTGTCGTCATTATCATGGTACAGCCTGTCTAGAGTCGTCTGGTAACAGGCTTTTACCAAATATTGCCACATAGAACATGTACTATTATTATTTTTATATAGTATAAAAATAGTAAAATCGTTTATTTTTGTATAAAATATAGTATATATTCAGTGTGGGAATCTTAGAGAAAGACCTTTATAAAATCGGTTAACAAATTATTTAACTAATAAATACAATACTTTGAACTCGATTTTTAAATATTTTGTAACATTACATTGCACATTGACAGACGAGTCTCCTCCGTGGACGAGTGGCGTAAACACCGGTGTTAAAGGCGGCCATCCGAGGTCCCGGGTTCGATTCCCGGTCAGGTCAATGTAGAAAAATCTCTTTTTTCACATTTTCTCGGATCTGGGTTTTTGTGGTACCTTCGTTGTTTCCGATTCCCATACCACAAGTATTTTAGCATCTTACATTGGGATCAGAGCAATGGATGTGACGTTATCCCTATCTAAAATAAATAGTAAATATCTTCATGCAATTCCCAATACAGGGGTAGACAGAGGTCTAGTCTAGACAATTAAATCCCTTTGACCCACCTTCCAGCGAAGATATTTTCGGTAAAACATGACAGGTGTCATGTTTGAGGTGTGAGCCCGTCGCCGTCTTTATGTCCAAGCCAACGATATAAATCGTACATAAACTTTTCAAAAACCTATACGAGCCTATCACCCGGGGATCGGACTTGGGTCTCTTCTCTAGAACTCGAAATTCCGACTACCCAACCACTCGGCTATTGTCCCTATCTTTATATGTATTTATTTATTATATTTATGCACATTACTTTTTCAGCGGTTTTGTAACATTTTCTGTTACAAAATATTCTGTCTTTATCAGTATAATAATAAGATTCTAAAAGGCGTGTAAAAATAAATTGACTATAAGGGCTATTTACACATTGTGGCGTTATTGTTACTGCAATCTTTGTAGTATTTATGTGGGTTAATAGCGGTGTCATCGCTGTAGTAAAATTTTATGTTGAATATTCTTATTTAAAAACACACATTGGTTTTTACGTGGTGTTTCTTATTTATAATAACATAACTTATTACACACTACTTATCGTTGGCTTGGACATAAAGGCGGCGACGGGCTCACCACCATTGTCACGTTGTCCTGAAAATATCTTCGGTGGAAGGTGGGTCGAAGGAACATAATTGTCTGAACTAGACCTCTGTCTACCCCTGTATTGGGAATTGCGTGAAGATATTTTTTTTATTTGACTGAAAACTTCAATTATGAAAATCAACTTTGAAAACCACACTTCAAAAAATCATCTTGCTACCAGGATTACGGACAGGAGCAGAATAACCCTACCGTATAGTATCGGCGAGATGGAGTAACATAAGACTGGTCTAAAATAAAAGCCTTCTAAGTTGATATGACCACCGATAGATGGCGCGGTAGACATATATAAAATCGTTAGCTCTATTCAAAGTGAAAATTCAGCCAGAGTTCTTGATATGATTGACAATTAATGAAAAGAAGGAACCGAGCTAAATCCAAATTTAAAAAATATCCAAGTGACGCAAACCGACAGAAATACAGAATACTTAGGAATCGCTGCAACACAGTGTGTAGAGATGCATGACGCCGCCACATTCATAAGTCAGTCGAGGACCCAGATCCAAAACGGGTTTGAAAATTTTTAAAAATATTGGAGTTGGTAAACAACGTGAACACTCATTTCCTAGTGACCTAAGTGTTGATATACTTAATCAACATTTCTCTCTTAGTTCTTACAGTGTTAACACTAATAAATTTAATACGTTAAATCATATTTCTTCGTTGCCAACTCCTAATTTTCCTATGTTTGTTTTTCGTCCGTTCGCTGATTGTGACGTTGAAAAGAACATTACAGCTATAACTTCTGATGCTATTGGTACTGACAATATTATCAAAAACATGATTCTCCCTCTTTTAGATCTATTAACTCCTATTATTACAAAAATTTTTAGTAACTCTATAAATACTGGTACCTTTCCAACAATATGGAAAGACGCTCAAGTTACCCCGTTACCCAAAACATCCAATCCTAAAACTTGTGCCGATTATCGCCCCATATCCATATTGCCTTTCCTTTCAAAAGTTTTAGAGCGTCTTGTCCAGCAGCAAATAAGTAAATTTCTGAACGCTAATAACCTATTAAATTCATATCAATCTGGCTTTCGTCCCGGCCACAGTACGGTTACAGCATTGTTGAAAATAACAGATGATATTCGAGCTGGTATGGAAAATCGGCAAGTTACAATTCTCACGCTCCTTGATTTCAGTAATGCGTTCAATACCGTCGACTTAGACATACTTCGGGCTGTTCTACGTTCTTTTAACGTATCTCCAACAGCGACTGACTGGTTTCGTAGTTACTTATTCGGTCGTCGACAGCGCACTCGTATAGAAGAGAGATACTATTCTTGGTGTTCTGTCGAGGCCGGTGTACCACAAGGTGGCGTGTTGTCTCCTCTCCTTTTCACAATTTTCATTCGATCCATTACCTCTCAAATAACTTCTCACTACCACTTGTATGCAGACGATCTCCAAATTTATTCACAAACCAGAGTTGAATCCATCGATTCAGCTATACTCGCTACTAACCGCGACCTGGTGACTATATCTGTGTTTAGTAAATCGTATGGTATAAAAGTTAATCCTGAAAGTCACAGGTAGTGGTGATAGGGAGTAGTAAACTACTACAAAAAATTGATTGGCTAACTTTACCCTCAGTTTGTTTTGATAATACCATTATTCCTTATAGTAAAGTTGTAAAAAACCTCGGTGTTCTCATAGACAGCAAACTGTCATGGGTACCACAAATAGAAAATGTGAGCAGAAAGATGTTTGCAGCCTGTAGGAGTCTTAAAAGGCTTCAAAATTTTCTACCTTTATCTACCAAAATTGCGTTAGCAAAATCTGTCCTGATGCCGATTCTAGACTACGCTGACATTTGTTACAGCGATATAACTACGGAGCAATTAAATAAGCTTGAGCGTCTCCAGAACCTTTCCATTCGCTTCATATTTGGTTTACGCAAATATGACCATGCCTCTGATTTTCGAAAGCAACTCAAGTGGCTCCCAATCCGTTTTCGCCGGAATGCTCATATTTTTTTCTTCTTTACCGTGTACTGTTTGACCCAAAAACTCCCACTTACCGGAAAGATCAATTTCATTATAGACATGTGTACCATGAGCGAGAATTGCGTTCTCCTTATTGCTTGGCTTTAAAAATGCCTACTAATCTTACCTCATTTTACGGCAAGTCTTTTACTGTCCAAGCAATACAACTTTGGAATGATTTACCACTCAATATTCAAAAGGCACAATCTCTTAAAATTTTTAAAAGTCTACTTAACGATCATTTTTTGGCACTCTCAAGTTAATAAATTATTGTTTTCCTATATATTTTTCCAAATTTCCTTCTTTTCTTACCTTCACTGTGTTCGTATTTACACATATGTTAAAATATTTATATGTATGTATGTATAAGTATGTGTGTGTGTATATGTATATATGTATATGTATGTATGTGTGTATATGTATATATATATATATATATATATATATATATATATATATATATATATATATATATATATATATATATATATATATATATATATATATATATATATATATATATATATATATATATATATATATATATATATATATATATATATATATATATATATATATATATATATATATATATATATATATATATATATATATATATATATATATATATATATATATATATATATATATATATACATATATATATATACATATACATACATACATGTATAAAACTTAAAAAACATTATTATGACTGTAATGACTAATCACTAATTCTAACTGACAGTTAAAAGGTGTTCACGTACAAGTCTTTTAAATATCGACTTATTGGTAATATTTCTGATGTCTTCGGGCAAATAGTTCCAGAGCAGTGTAGCCTGAATGGTAAAGGAGTGACCAACAAAATTGGTAAAGTGTTGCGGGATACTCATCTTGTAATTAGATGAAGACCGCAGGCACCGATCATGAATTGAGCATTGAAACTGAAATTTATCCTTAAGATACGAAGGGTAAGTAGTATCATTTATGATTGAGAAAAGAACAAGCAGAATTCTAGAGTTTCGCCTTTGTTGTATAGTAAGCCATTTAAGACGAGAACGGTATTGTGAAATATGGTCATACATACGAAGGTTGAAAATATATCTTATACAATTATTAACAAGGCGCTCTAGCTTGTTTAGAAGATCTTTGTTCAAATCACAGTAGCACACATCTGCATAATCAATGATTGGTAAAATGAGCGTCTGGACAAGCATGTTTAGTTTCCCATGGAAGAAGATTTTTGAGGCGATAGAGCACTCGTAGCGTGGCCGTTACTTTACGGCTAACTTCATTTATGTGTTTTCCCCAGTTCAAGGTGTTATCGATATGTAGCCCAAGATTTTAACAGAGCCCGAAAATGGAATCACTGCATCGTTATAACGTATAAAGGGTAGGTTTCCAACATCGACTTTAGCTAGCATTTTAGTACTACCAACCAGCAAAGATTGGCATTTTGTTGCATTCACAGATACTCCAAAGCGTAAGGACCAGTCTGATACTGCTTTCAGACAGTCATTTAATTTATTAATTGCATCTTGGAGTTCTTCAATATCAGACTGTACATAAATCTGCAGGTCGTCTGCATACAGATGGTACGAACAATTAATATTAGAAGTGATAAAATTTATAAAAATTGAGAAGATAATGGGAGAAAGTATACCGCCTTGCGGAACGCCACAACCTAGTCCCGCCCATTGAGAGGTCTTTTTGTCCCATATAGACCGATTGCTGACGTCCGCGAAGATAAGAAGATAACCACTCCAATACCGTGGAAGCGAATTTAAAGTTAGAAAAAATTGCAAGAAGGATATCATGGTCGACTGTGTTAAAAGCATTCGAAAAGTCCACAAGCACCATAACTGTAACTTTCTTCTTCTCCATACCCTCACGAATATCATCAGTGATTTTAAGTAGTGCAGTTGTGGTGCTGTGGCCAGGACGAAACCCAGACTGAAAGTTACTCAGTAGGTTATGTTCATATACAAATTTGGAAATTTGCTTATGTACACAGGCTTCCAAAATTTTAGAGAGAAATGGCAATATTGAAATAGGACGGAAATGATGAGGAAGTGTAGGATTAGGTACTTTGGGGAGAGGTCGCACGAAAGCCTTTCTCCAAAGAGAGGATATTGTCCAGAGTCTAGGGAGAAATTAAAAATGTGGTGATAGCAGGAAGTATAAATTCAAGGATGTTGGCTATCATAACCCTACTAACCTCATCGCATCCCACGGCCCTGGATTTAATTGCCAGTACTGCCTTACGTACCTCATCCTGATTCACGGGAGAGAAATTAAAGACAGGGATGTGTGGAGACTGCATTGAAGCAATGTATGCTATGGTTTGTGCCCGGATGGTAGGGTCCATTGCAGTAGTAGCAGTAAAGTATAGATTCAAATCATCGTTGGAAGAGAAGGACCATACTCCATGATAGGTGATTTACCTACACCCATCGAATTGAGAAATTTCCACATCAGCTGGTAAAGAGTTAGTTATATTGTTTAGGAAGTATCGGCGTTTAGCAGTTCGTACCATCTGGTTACACCTGTTCCTAGCCATTTTAAAAGACAACCAGTTTTCTTCAATACGAGACCTCTTGAATCGCAAGAAAGTTCGGTTTCGCCTGTCCATTGCCCTCCGCACATCGTCAGTCATCCAGGGAGCTGGCAAACGTTTAACTCTGACCTTATGGACTGGGGCATGGGCATCATACAGACTAATTATCGTGCTATTTAGGGCATGTACCTTTTCATCGACCGTGGAAGCAGCCGCCAGCGAGGCAAAATTAATTTGAGACGCATCACTGTGCAAATTATCCAAGTTTATCTTAGTAAAGTTACGGAAGTGTAAAAATGAAGTACCACGTTTAGGCGGTCTAAGCTTATACGAAGCATAAATAAGGTCATGTCGGGAGAATCCTGGGGCAGGAAGCTGACCATGTGCAACCACATGATCAGAAGAACTAGTAATAATGAGATCTAAAGAGTCTTCAGTGTCAGAAATTATGATGGGTAGCCCTTAAAGGTAAAATTCAAGATTGACGGACTCTAAGATCGAGTGAAGTTTTTGTGTACGAGAAGAATTATTCAGAATATCAGTGTTGAAATCCCCCATGATTATGCAGTGTGTATACTTAGAACCTATGTTTTCGAGAGCCATTTCCAAATTGGCGAAGTAATCAGTAGAAGGAGGACAATACACTACTCCGAGAGCTATCCTTGTGCCCTTGACATCAAGTTCCACAAATAAGTGTTCATCGGAGGCAGAGTATGGAGATGGAACGTTGATAATATTTTATATGGTAAAGAGCTATGAAGATAAATAGCAACTCCACCACCACCTTTATTTGTACGATCATTTCTTATAAGTACGAAACCAGGTATTGGATACATGGTTGACTGTAAACACAGCTTCAACCAACTCTCAGAAATTAAAATAGCGTGTAAGTTTGTATAAGCAAATGAAGTTTCGAGTTCTGCATAATGACTTGGTATACTCTGTGCATTTATGTGACAAATATTCAACAGTTTACTGGCTGAAGGGAACACATTATTTAAAAGACCATTTAAAGAAGAAACGTTGTCATTTAACTGGTCATCGCAAGAAACAAAAGACAAGTCTGAGTCATAGAAATAAAAGGAATCATCATCAGTCATAATGGAATAAGATATATATTAATGTAATTATGTAAAATAAAAATAAAAATAATGATAAAAATAAAAATATGAATATTAATGTAAAATAAAAATACAAATACTTTAAAAGAATATATGTAAAACTAAGAGTAAACTACAAACATGCAAAATGATATAGAAGGATAGCAAACAATCATAATACACCAACCCTCAAGTTGACTGTTTACATTAAAATAAACCAAACTG